>WOAB01000385.1:0-551025 GCA_027886185.1 Rheum nobile | reverse complement strand
TTTTGGACGGACTTGAACAACGATTTCAGCCCGTTTGGACCGGATGGGCTTAGCCCAGTCCGGTCAACCGGGATGGAATCGTCCCAAAAACCCGGCCCGAGTCCGGACTTGTAGATGTCTACTCTAGCGTACGATTACTGTATTCTGCACAAAGCACAAAACTAAAGAATTTTGCATGTTAAGCATCGTGATAGCATATAATCACACAATCTGGTAATTACTCCGTATACAATTTCTCCCGCAAATTATTTTATTTCCGGTTGAAGCAAATTAAATATCTTTTTAAACCTTTTTTATTGGGGTGGTCTTACTTTGTACAAAGTTGTTATGAACACATGTAAAAAAACCATGACCGGCAAACCCAAAAAACACTCACAAGCCTTACCTCTCACCCCTAACCCTAAATCTAGTCGCCTTCAACCCCTTACCCTCAATCTCACTCAAGTTCATCTTCAACAAAACAAAGCTGGATACAAATCTTCTTCTTTGATCGCTTCCCTCCTCTTAATCTGGTGCACCTCACAGGTTGGAAGCTTGGATGGATCTTACCTCTATAGATCTCCTCTTTTTCTTAATAGATCTAGGGTGAGCGTTTCTGTGAAACCCTCATCTCCTTTGTTGTTTTCGAGTGTCAAATATTCGATCTGGTATGGAAGGTAACCTCTCCTCTCCCGTTTCTCCTCTGATGTCTCATGGGTTGGCAATGATTCCAGTCATGGGCTCCCTTTCTGCTCACCGAATCTCTGGGAACGATTGGTGGATTTCTCAACTAATCCTCCATGGTCACCTCATCCCTGCAGTCCCACGACGAAGCTTGGTGGCGCCCTCAGTCGCTAGGATCAGATCCCCATCTACCCTCCAAGAAATGAATCTATCTTCGGCGCCAGGTGTACTCTAATACCCCTAATGGTCATCTCTTACATTTTTACTTGGTTAATCCTCTAATGGCATAATTATTGTTGGATCATAGCCTTACTGATGAATGCTTCACAAGCAAACACATCAAATACCCCTACTGTTGTTATCAACAAAATCCCTCCCCCCCCCCCGCTTTACATATTTTTGCCTCTCTGGATGCTGAGGTTTCAAACAAAAAGCTCAAGATTTCCCTTCTTGCTGATGATGATTTTGATTTCCTTATAGTTAAGGGAATGGGAAATGCTAATATCATTAATCATTGTAAAAAATCTGACCTTTCTGAAGGCTTCTTACTGGAAAATTTTATTTTGAACAAAGTCTCTTTTCCTTGCTCCGAGGGTTTATGTTCTGACAAAACTCCAACCTTTGTTTCACTTGCTGATGAAGATTTTGATTTTCCTTGCTGATGATGATTTTGATTTCCTTATAGTTAAGGGAATGGGAAATGCTAATATCACTAATCATTGTAAAAAATCTGACCTTTCTAAAGGCTTCTTACTGGAAAATTTTATTTTGAACAAAGTCTCTTTTCCTTGCTCCGAGGGTTTATGTTCTGAGAAAACTCCAACCTTTGTTTCACTAGCAGCAAACTATACCAAATTTTAGGTTGTTATCAACAATAATACTGAGACTCCCTCATCTATAGATTTGCAATCCAACTTATGGGGTGATGCTTTTGCACTATATCCTATGTCCGTGTTGTTATCAATGGAAATAATGTCACTACATCACATCTTATGGTGTGATCTTACCTACTTCTCTGAATATGATATGCTGAAATTGTTTGCTTTAACTATCGACGTTACTTCTACTCTTATAGTGTGCTATTCCACTTTAAAAATAAACACCATCCCAGCTGGTCTTCTTTGGACAAGTTTAAACATTTCCCCAATCACAGGGTCATTTTTTACTATATGTGTGAAAACTTAATACATGAACTGATATTGTTGTTTCATACTGCTCTTTTAATAACAGGTGATCTCACTCTCCCTCATCGGTTTTGCTTGCATCTTCACTTTTGCAACTTTTATTTTGCAGATTTCAGGATGCACAGCCGACTCCATCTAATCCATAGACAACCCTTGTATCAGGGTCCTATATCCTCCTACATGTTCACCAAACTACTTATTTGTATGCTGGTAAACTCGAAACTAAGGCTTCACAAGCTTGTTCAAGACATATAACCATTGATGTACATCTACACTACAAGGCTTCACAAGCCTCCACTTGTGTTCTTACACCTATACAAGGCACTCACAAAGAAGTCGTTGGCTCAAATATGATAACTCTCAAGCTGTCTTTGTAACACCCCCAAATCGCAAGATTTTTGACAATTGAAAGTATTACCGCCGATGACCCCGGATTCAACATCACGAAGTCACCCCAGGCTTTTACAGTTGATATAAAATCAAATCACGGCTTATATTGGCATATATTACAACTTTTACAAAGTCAATGTACTGGGAATACAACCATTCCCACGTACAACAAAATGCTTAACAACAAAGTCTACAGCGGAAATCTTAACAAAATACAATAATACGCAACGGAAATCTTAAACAAACAGTTTATCAAACATCGTTCATTCTTCTAGTCGCTTCTAGACTTCTCAAATCCTCAATTTATCTGATGTGCCGAATCGGACGGATGACACCAGCCAACCATGCAAGGAATATAAAGGTTGGTCAGTCTAATGAAAGACTACGCAAGGGTACAAAGCAGAATGGTTCGAAGCAGTCGTATTAGGTTAGACTCATCGTCCCTCGAATAATAACCGAGTACGCTAGTCAACCATCATACTTCTACTAACATATATAAAACAGCATGAACAAGAGAAGATTCTGGAGACCGAGTCTCACAGTAATCAATCCCAAAAGAAGGCTCCAAATGAAATGAGCCTTAAAGGAAAACATGACAAATGTTGGGAATCATTAATTTATAGAATATACACAAAAAGAGAATCACAGTATCGCATTCGAGCGACTAATAGTTAAGACGAGCTTTCCTAGCTGCACTACTCGCCCAAGGTATATTAATTATGTGCGACAAAGGCACTTATCTGATTAATTTCCAAAACACACGCATCACGTTATAAGCTTTTAGATATATGTGTCGTCATGAGGGACATACATCGACGGAATGGACCTCACGGGACCAAACCTAAATACACATCATCGTTGGTCATGACCAGAAATTTGGCATAGGGACATGAACGCCCTGTTATTTGCCAGTTATAAAGAAACGCACATGGAACTCACGGATCCAGTCGGTCCTACGAATACTCGTGCTAACTAACAGTTCAGCACAGTCATATATCACATCAAAGCCATCAAGGCTAACATCATAGATCTAACAATCTATATATATATATATATATCAAAATAGCGTTGTCACTAACAGTATATGCAACCTATTATAATCCTTTTATATGAAGTTCATATTTAAAATTCACAACAAAACCATTACGAACATAATAGCGATGTATCTAGCAATATACAACCTATTATAACAACACTTCTTTTATTAAATAATTTATCAAAACTGTTCCCAACATAAACAGTAAATCATCCCAAATTAATTAACAACAAACAATTGATAATTAATGAAAGTATGGAATGATGAGCAAGAGCGAACCGCCACTTGTCTTAGAATAGACGATTGCTAAGACAACTTCTTAAGAACGGGTCCTGAATCTTGAATCTGGAACGAAACCTGGATAAAAATCCCATTGGAACGATCCAAAACGAGACCCTAAGTTAGATTCCATACACTTACATATGAATCTAAAAGAATAGGAAAAGAAATCAAAGGAATCGAGCCAAGCCCAAAGACAACCCACAAGACACACGACTCGGACGCCCTTACCGCGATCGCGGCAAGTCGCGGCCAGTCGCGGTTCATCGTCAGTGGCAAAGCTTCGACAGCTTCCATGGCGGAGAGGGGAATTTACCCGTTTCGTGGAGGCCTCGTTTTGCATTCAAATCGATCACAAAACACTTGTAAGCCTTCCCTAACACCTGGGCAAGCTTCACCAATCCTTGGGATCACTCGAATCGAGCTCGTAAGGCACGAAAATGGCGAAATTCAGTGGGCAAAAAACAGAGAAAAAGAGAGAGCTCAAAGAGGAAGACGAAGGCAAATCTCGGATTGGTTCCACCCCTTTTATACTGAAAATCTGAGCCTCACCAAGGGAAACACGCAGGAAGCTGGGGAACACAAGTCGAGCCAGCTGGAGAGCCACCTGTCTTTCCAGAAAATTCACGGAACAGAGCTACAGTAACCGCCTTTGAGGAAGACGACACTGCTCAGCAAAAGGCGTTACCGCGAGCGCGGCCGATCGCGGTGTATCGCGGTCAATCGCGGTCAATCGCGGTGAGTCGCGGTTTTAAGGCCGACTTCGTTAATCCTTATTCGGACTCGGCTTGGTTTAAATTTCTTAACTCCGGGTTAAATATATTCGTACATAAACGTCAATTTAACCCCGAATACACTTCAACTGTGTTTTATAATACTCGGAAAAATTTACAGAGTTCAAACCTCTTACAGAAAGTCCAAAACTCTTCAGAAATTAATCCGTCTAGTAATTCAGGAATTAGAAAAATTTCAAAATATTCCTATAAATTGAGGGGTGTTACAGTCTTACTGGCTGATAAATTGTTTTGATACAAACTCTACTACGAAATTTATCTATGCATATACTATTTGGAATTATCTCCCAACACTATTATTGCATAATTGGCTTAACTGGTTCATATATCTTCCTATGTCTGAAATGATACACTTCATTGGAGTTACCTCTTCTATGCATAACAATGGCTCGCTTGTAACCTGCTGGACCTGCACGACCAAAAGTCAACATATTGAGGCAGCTTATACTCTTCTAAAGTCTCCCCTGCCTATCATCTGCGATATACACCAATTTTATTTGGTCATTTATCCTACAGAACTATGTAACCTTAATGATTTATTCAGTCTACTTTGGATTTCGAATTATGACCAACTGTCTATTCACCATACTTTGATCACAATACAAGCTCAATGGAGATTACATAAATATATCAAAGTACCAACCATTTCCAATGCTCTATTCTATACTGGGAAGTATTTACTAAATATATCAAAGTTCCATGGTCCAAATGTAGTGTATTTTATACTACTAATATTGACCCCCCTAACTATGGTGCTATATCATCATCCCCATCAAATAGCAAGACCAATTTACTTGCAAAACAATCCAAATGTGTTTTAAATGAAGATAAGCCTATGGAACTGTAGAGGCATTGGTCGTAAAAACTTTTGGACTGATATGTAACACCCCCAAAACTTAACCCTTTTGGAAATGTATTACCGCCAGTGACCCCAGTGTTCCTTACCGAGATCATCCAAGGCTTTACCGTTTAAATACAAATCATGAAATACAATGATACAAAATGATAACCTTAATCATATAAAACATGAGTCCCGGGATTACATCTCAATCCCGAATATGACAAACACAGAGTTTAAATAAATTACAACGGAAATCTTAAATAAGGCACAGCGGAAAACTTTTAAAAGATATTACAAAAAAGGATTGTGATCGTAATGATCACCTGCCCAAGGATATCAACCTGATTAAAGAAATTATTAAAAACGTCGGAAAAACCACCGTCGACTCCATAGTCCTTCTAGTCTTCTCATCTACACTCCATCTGATGTGTCGAATCGAACGGATGACACCAGCCCATATGCGGAGAACAAAGTTCGTGGGTTAGTCTACTTAAATAGACTAGCAAGGGTAAAAAGCAGAGTGGTTCGAGTGATCGAAACCGTTTACTATCATTGTCCCTCGAATAATAACCGAAGGGATGATACATAACCCGGCACTTTCACGGAATAACAACAAAGGTATGCATGAGAGAAGATTCTGGAAGACTTCATCTTCACAGAAATCGACTCGAAAAGAGACTCCAAGAGATTGAGTCTTTAAGGAAATATGACAAATCTGGAATGTTTAACAGAATCAAACAATAATGATTTAAAAGTTGACTGAGATGCTTCGGTTCACGACCAACCTCATCGCATACAGCGAATCCAGATCGGAAAGAGAACGTACTACATTCAAGTCGAGACGAGCTTTCCTAGCTGCACTATGACTTAGTTGCACTACTCGCCAAAGGTTTATTAATCATGTGCACTCGGGCACATATCTTATTTAATTACAAAACACACATTACTGAAACACATTAATGTTATTAAGAGCGGCACACAGCTTAAATCTCAGGGTGACAATCATGTCAACCCAAATTAAAACACACACAACCCACACGCGGGACTTAACTTTATGCCGAGAAACAACGGCGATTAATATTACACCGGGTGACCTTACGTTCACCCTGATTGCACTATACAACGCTTACTGTTTAATTATGTGCTTAACTGCACTTATCTTATTAAATTACAACACACACACACAGTGTTCAGGCTTTTAAGAATATTCCGAGAACACGGAAGTTATGATGACACCGGGTGATCTTACGTTCACCCTGATTGCACTGCCATAGCGCTTACAATTTATTTTACGGGGTGACAATTACGTCCACCCCAATGCACTAGCTAAGTGCTTAAAACACTGGACTGCAATTAAGCTCATCCACTGGCGCTAGCAAGGCGCTTAAAACACTTCAGATCCTTACATGTGGATAAGAAGCATAGGTCATGACCCTTAAATTATTCGGCAATAACCCCGAGGAATATTATGATTTAAAGAAACGACAAATCCTTACTTGGATTAGCGTTCCCACGAATATTAAATTATAAAGAAACGACTAATCCTTACTTGGATTAGCGTTCCTACGCACATTAAGTTATAAAGAAACGACTAATCCTTACTTGGATTAGCGTTCCTACAAACACTCGTATTAACTAAACAGTCTAACACATCAATTATTCACATTAAAGCCATCCAGGCAATTAACTTAAACAAAGAGATAATAGAAACAGTTAATCCTTACTTGGATTAGTTTTCCTATTAATCCACATAAATGCCCGGAAGGCGATCACAGATAATAGCGTCGTTCTAGCAGATATACAACCTATTATATGATTTTCCAAAACAGTTTATAAAACCTTTTCCAGACAAACACAGATAATCATTCCAAATTAATTACTCAGATAAACAGCTGATAATTAATGTAAATATGGAACGATGAGCAAGAGCGAACCGCCACTTGCCTTAGTCCGCAGATCTGGAACAAAGCAGAGACAACGGGATTCCGGGCTCGACACGCGTATAGCTCCACTAGCATAAACACCTTCGAGTCGACCCAAAAGGAAACCCTAGGTTAGATTCGACAAAGAATAGTACGAATATACGAAAGGACGAAAGAAAACAAAGGATACGAGACCCGATCGAAGGTCTCGGAAGCCAACGCACAACTCCCGGGCAACAACCCTTCACGGCCGGCCACCAAACAATTGCGGCGGGCGCCGCCACCATCACGGCGGTCGCCGTCTCAAGCACGGCGGGCGCCGCTCATCGGCTTCCTCCACGACGGCACCAAGAACTTCACGGCGGTTGCCGGCCACAACACGGCGGTCGCCGTCCCCAACACGGCGGTCGCCGTTCCTGGCGGCGGTCGCCGTCTCCCTGACGGCGGTCGTCGTCGCTGAACAAAAACTTAAAAACGGATGAGAAATCTTACCCGCGACGCTCAATTTGGTTCGCCTTTCGCCTTGCTTGGCTTCTAGGCTTCTAAGGGCCTTCCAAGTCTCCTTTGGCCACCGAGAACGACACCAAACGAGCCTCCAACGATCCATGAGAGCTTTTCGAGAGAGAGAGAGTTTTTCTTTGGGAGCGTTTTTTAGAGACGAGAAATGGACAGCGTAATGACGTTTTTCACACCCTTTCAAGCTTCACCCATGCCCTCTATTTATAGGCAAAGATGAGGCTTGTTGGGAGCCAAAAAGCCTTCCAATTGTGCCCTTGGGTATTAACCCATGGTTAATCCATTTGCACCTCTTGGGCAATAATCAATTGGGTAGAGATTTGGTATTAATCTTAACTTGCGATAACAAAAGTCGTACACGAACGAGTATAGACTTCCAACAAGCCTTAACTGTATAATTCTTCACTGAGAAAAATATTACAGATACAGAACACATTACAGAATGTCTCCGACTTTCTGAATTAAATCCGACGTACTAAACGGGTGTTCGGGAAAATTCCAAAAATTCCCAGAATAATCCTTACAGAATTTCGGGGTATCACATGATATTGAGTCATTCTGTAAAATTGAAAAAATACAAATCATGGCCCTAGTTAAAACCAGAACAAATTGAGAACCACAACAACATCTTTGGAGGAATGCTGGATTTGATAAGTTCCATTACTCACCAGCAATAGGATTCTCAGGTGGCCTATGCGTCATGTGGAAATCATACCAATTTTATAACGAAGTTTGTGAACTTACCCATATAGATTCCCGTTTTATTGCGGTAAAATACAAAATATTGGATAAAGCGATATGCATCATGATAATCTTCATCTACGCTCCGCCAAAAGAAAACGAGAAAGATCATTTATGGTCTATCCTATCAAACTTTATCTTACAGACAAATCTACCATGCCTCCTAATTGGAAACCTCAACGAAATACAAAATAACACAGAAATAATTGGTGGTTGCCATCCCCCACCATCGAAATTTCTTAGACTAATAAACTTTAAAAATAAATGCGATCTCATTGATATTCCAACCCAAGGTGGGAATTTCACCTGGAGAAAAAACAGAACGGAGATTGACAATCAATATTCAAAACTAGATAGAACCATGGTTCATGACCAAATTTTATAATGGTTCCCGGGTATCTTTACAAAAAATCATGCATTTACAACTTCAAATCACTGCACTATATCTGTTATATTAGAAAACCAATCTCATATCAAAGCTCAACCCTTTAGATTTGAGAAAATCTCGACATATCGAAAAGACTTTGAAAATATTGTGCGACAGGCCTGGCGTATCAACACGAGGGGTTCTCACATGTTTAACCTCATCAAAAAGACCTATACACTTAAAGTAAGCGCTAAATATTGGAATAAAACAACATTTGGAAATATCTTTAAACAACTTAAAGAAGTGGAGGAATCATTAACCTCTATCCAAAAAGAAATAATTACCAACCCATCACAAAACCTCATAACTAAACAAAACAGATTAATAGCAACAACAAAAACCCTCCTTTCTCTCCACAAAAAATATTGGAGTCAACGTGCTAAAACAAAACATATAAAATCAATTGATACCAATTCTAATTACTTCCACCGCATTGCTACTGGCAGACGGAATCGGAAAATAATTAGAGAAATTCGTACTAATGAAGGCACCATTATAATTGGGCTGGAAAACATTCGTAACGAAATTAGATCAGATTTTGAAAGAAGATTTAAGAAAAGCAACATAGACAATCACATTCTCACACAATACCTCACAAACATAAACAGTGAGATCACTAACCAAGATAACGTAGCACTTATCAAACTCGTCACAAATGAGGAAATAAAAAATGCGATTTTTGAAATTGGCAGTAATAAATCCCCAGGTCTTGATGGGATGTCTGCTTTATTCTACCAAAAATAATGGAATATTATGGGGCCTATGGTCATTAAAACTGTTAAAAGCTTCTTTCACTCCGGAAAACTCCTTAAATAAATAAACCACACTTTTATCACCCTTATTCCAAAATGTGAAAACTCAAACTCTACTAACCACTATAGACCCATCAGTCTATGCTCCACTATCTATAAATTAATCTCCAAAATCATGACCGATAGAATGAAACCCATTCTAAATAATTTAATTCACCCCTTACAAGGTGTTTTTGTAGCAGATCGGGCAATACAGGACAATATCCTTACAACTCATGAGATTTTCCATTCCTTCCGGTCCAAGAAAGGAAAGGAGGGATGGATAGCAATCAAACTCGACACGAAAAAAGCTTACGACAAGATTGAATGAGATTTTATTCTCAAAGTCCTAGAAAAATTTGGTTTTGCACTCGATTCATAGGGTGGATCAAAGAATGCATTGAAACAGTCTCCTTCTCAGTACTCGTCAATAATGGACCAACTGATGTTTTTTACCCCCAAAGAGGTCTGCGTCAAAGCGACCCTTTATCACCCTTCCTTTTCATACTAGGAGCTGAAATACTAGCAAGAAAGCTTCAAAACGAAAGCAACTGTAGCAATAACCAATTGGGCTTCCAAATCTCCAGAAGAGGGACCAATATTCCCTTTTTATCCTTTGCAGATGATATCCTCATCTTTGGCAAAGCTAACAAATAGGCATGCTCCAAAATTATGACTATCATCGAAGAATACTGTTCCATTTCGGGACAGTCTGTCAACTACTACAAATCAACCTTCCAAACTACCAATAACACGTCTACTAACACAAAAAACATCATACAATCGGTACTTAGTATCCCAAGTACGATATCCCTCGAAAAATACTTAGGGTGTCCTATTATCAATGGAAAAGTAAACCAAGATACTTTTAAGGATACTATCTTGTCAACCACTAAGCAACTCACAAAATGGAAAGCAAATTCACTCTCACAAGAAGGTAGAGCAACCCTGATTAAATCTAACCTGGCAGCTAAACCAAATTACATTATGCAAATTTCATGCTACCATCCTACATCCACAATGAGCTTGATACTCTTAATAGAACGTTCTTCTGGAATAAGGATCAATCTTATAAACCCTTAATAGGCTGAGATAAAAGATGCAAAAACAAAGAAAATGGAGGTAATGGTATCAGAAAGACACAAGATATGAACAAAGCATTACAGATGAAACTCCTATGGAAAATCTTGGCTGAGCCAAACAATATATGGGTCAAAATCATCACCGAAAAATATCTCAAAGATATCAACATTCTCCATTACAGTAAAAAAGGGAATCACTCTTGACAATGGTCACAACTACTCAAACAAAGAAAGGAATTCAATTCTGGCCTCCAATGGCTTGTCGGAGATGGAAACTCTATTAATTTCTGGACTGATATCTGGATATCAGATATTATTCTTAGAAATAACACCCTACCACACACAACTATCAACACTAACATTAAAGTAAATGAATTCATCAACAGTGATAAAACATGGAATCACACCAAACTACAAGAAATTCTCAATTCATCTGCTGTTAACAAAATCCTTGACATACCAATCCCAACACACTTTATCCCTGATAGACTGTATTGGGCCCCAGCAGAAATGGCTGATTCACTACAAAATCGACATTCGAACTAATCACTAAACAACAAACACCCTCCAATAACAACATGGTCTGGATTTGGAAACTAGACACTTACCCAAAGGTACAAAACTTTATTTGGAAAATCTGTCATGATGGTCTACCCACCAAATAAAGATTAGCCACGAAACAGGTTCCTGTTCCCCTTGCTTGTGATTCATGCGATAACCCTCTCGAAGACCTTATCCACTTTCTCACACAATGTTCCTTCACGCTCAAACACATCAAACAACAAAATCCAAAAATTGAAACCATAGTCAGAAACCTAGACACTACAAACAAAAAAAACAAGGGACATTTTGGTTGATCTAACCTCCCTCCTCAGTAAACAAGAATTCATATGCCTCATCACTACCTGGTGGGGACTTTGGATTAACAGAAATCAACTCATCTTTAACTCTGATCCTAGTATTAGGATTAAGGATCTCTCACAATATATCACCACACTAATTAAAAACTGGAATAACATTATAAACTCCGATATTGATGCATTGCCCCAAATAAAGAGAAAACCACAACAAATGAGGAAATTAAAATTCCTAAAATGGGAAAAACCAATTCATAACTTCTATAAAATCAATTTTGATGGATCCAAACTAGCCAATGGTGAAGCTGGTACTGGTTTCATTATTAGAAATGATAAAGCCGAAGTAATCCACATGGAAAGCAAACGAAGTGGGTTTAATAACATTCTCATGACTGAAGCACTAGCTTTAAGAGATATCATTAATCATGCCAAGACCCTAAACATTCAAAAACTTTAAATTGAGAGAGACAATCTTTGCCTTATAAATTCTATCAAGGGCATCTGGGATTGTCCCTAGGAGATTGAAATGGTTATTGCTGACATTCTTGTAGCCATCCATTCCTTCCAGGAGGTTCGTTTTAACACATTTTTCGGAAGGTGAACTGCGTTACTGATCGCATTGTTAAACTTAGATTTTCACCACTTGTGTCTAACCTAAATCTTAATTCAGAACTTCGGGTTCACATCCACAAAGATGTTCTAGACTGATCTTCGCATCGCAGCTAAGATGAGTCTAATTATTTTCTCATCGAAAAAAAAAGTTGTTATGAGTTCGACCATTTTATACATATTTTCTTCAGATTTTGCAGTCATCAAATCTTGTGTGGGCCTTTTCCTACCTTCATGCACATGTATTTATGTATTCGAATTGATTAAAACGTATTGTTTGCAATTATCAGTCAATTCAGCAATAATTTTGTTGGCGTCGACATGGCCTAACCTGCCTTACTGGCTTTCTATTCGTACCTACTACCTAGCTCGTGTTAATTCATTTAAAAAAGTATGATACATTATATTAAAAGTATTTATGGGTTGAAATATCAAATTTTAACTAGTGTAGTTTAATTTGAGAAAAATCAAAAAAAAAAAAGTGATTGAATTAAATTAATGTTATATCGAAGTATTTTTTAGAAAAATATAATTCTCGTTGGATCATTGAAAATAATATGTTATTATATATAGGATTATATAGACTCATTTAGAGAATAGTTAATATAGAAATATTATAATGATTATTAATCTAAAAATCTCGATAAAATTATTCTCGATTTACAAATTATTTATACGTGGGATATATAATAGATGGTCTTTAAAATAATTTAAACAGATTTCAAACAAATAATGAATGGGTGGTTCAGACAAAAACTATTAGATTAGTAATTATATCTATTGAATAAGAAAGCCAAAACTATTCATAATATGTATAACACATGTTTGAATTATAGTATAAAATTTTTTACATGAATTTTTTTTGACAAAATCGTGAACATGATTCTCTTTATGTTGAATATTAAGTATTATAACAAAATCTTTATATTTTATGTTTTTTTTAGTTTGATATTTGAACAATTTATAATCAAATTTTCAAATCTTAACTAATATATTATAACTTCAAATCAAGTTTTTGGTTAAACATGGATAAAAGTCGGGTGAAAATAAAGTGAGGTGAAGATTTTAAAAATTATAAAAATTTAAATTATATATGTATAGTTAATGAATAACGCCAATATAAATCTTTAAAAAATAAATTATAATAAAATAAGATTTATGTTTTTCAAGATAATATATATAGGTAAACAATGCATGGGGATCCTAAATTGTTGTTACACCATCAACGATACTTGTAAAAATCACAATATAAAATAATTATTTCTTAATATTTACGAAAATAATAATATACCAAAAATTAGTTATGAAAACAATATTTATCATAGCAAGCTATGATAAATATTTCATGATTTTAAGGGGAAATGAGACCAAACGAACGGAAAAACAACAAAATAATTTTGATATTTAATGAATGGCTTAAAAATGAGATGCAAATTTCAATGACTTGCGTTCGATGAATGGAGACGAAAAAGATTATTTTTTCTTGTAAAATGGTCATCACTTTTACGTTGCTTAAATAATAGGATTGCATGATTTTAAGGTAATGGTTACAAAATACATTATAACACAAATAAATTTAATAACGAAAAAATTTAAAAATTAAAGAATTTAATAAAGCAAAAAAAAATGATGGTTAACAACTTAGGTACAAAATAAAAGAAATTACATATCTCGAATGAGCATAGGTGTAGTATTGAGAGACGAAGGCACAAAATTTATAGCCTCGTGCAAATTATTCAGGATTTCCTTTTTTCAGTAGTTAAGAGGGAGTGTAATTTAGAATTTATAATTCAGTTTATTAAGGATATTAAAAATGTAAAAAGGATTTGGTATAATGATATCTTTGATATTTTAACTTTTTGTTAAAATAAATATATGAAATAATTCAAAAAAATATAAAAAAAATCATTACAAATCATCCAGATAAATCACATTTTTTTTGTTTTTTCTAATTACGTAATGGACCCATCTAAAGTTTTAAAGATTTGATTTTAATTTATATTCTTACTTTTAGAAAATGATAATTAAAAATTTATTTGAATAATTAATTAATTAATAGTGGCTAATTTATGTAGGTGTAAAGTTATCCCAAATTCAAATACTTTAAAAAGTTGTATACGTACTACATTTTAATTTACTTTTGATAATATGTATAATCATATGAAATTGAAAGTTTGTTACGACAAAGATTTACCTAGATTTTTTAGTTAAACTTTTTGTTTGACTTAACTAAATTTTCTTGGTAATTTATAATTGATATTTCACGGTTTGTTAGTGAATATTTTCTTGGTGATTAACAAACTCAATTTAATTTTTTAAACTAAAAATTATATTTAGCAAAATGATAAGTAATAAGCCCAAAGAAATATTGTAAAATCGAAAAATGGAGACCATGTATTTTTTTTATAGAAAATTATAATCAAATAAAAATTGTTAAATGGGAACGTACAATATACAAAATTTGTTAAAAATCTGATATGATATAATTGTTGTTAAGATGAGTTGTTAAAATTGAAAGGTTTAGAAGAAAATCTCAAGATTATATAAATTAATTTTGTTAAGATACATTTGCTTGAAAATTTCACTAAATTGTTAATAAATATGTATGTGTAATAATATAATATAGTGGGTTGCATTATAAAAGCATATGTATTGTGAGTTGAAAATTGTATATATTGTATGATTTGGCCCATAAATTATATGCAGTCATAAAAATAATATTACTAATTACATAAATGAATATAAGATGTATTTTATATATAAGTTTAGTAGGAAATCTATCATATATTAGTTTGACATATATAAGCTTATTTTTTTACAATTTGTAGAAATCAAAATTTATAAGAAACATATATAAGCATTCAACAAAGTTGTATATAGTTTTTATATGTTTGAAGTTAGGTGTGATTATATGGGTGAAATTCCGGTGAGGAAGGCCTCTTAGAGAATGAATAAAGATGGACTCCATCCTACGGATGAAGTCCAGAAGGCCCAGAAGCTATGTGTAGGAGGTGAGCCCGCGCGTGCAATATCCAGGTTTCCGAAAAAAACGTTCGCTCTCTTCCTTTTCGATTCTCTCCTTCAGTTACTCAAATCAAACCACAAATCGTTCGCTCTCTTCTCGATTCTCTCTTTCAATTTCTCAAATCGAACTTCCGTTGCACCTACAACGGATCACTCAAGCATTTTCGAGGCGATTTCCAGCGATTCGAAACCCTAAACACTAGAAAAGGCGATTTCCAGCGAATCAACAAAAAGAAGAAGAATCGTCGCGATTTCGGCAACAACCTAAAACACAGAAAGAAGAAGAATCAACAGCAAAGAAGAACAAAATGAGGTCAAAGATTGTCAGTGGAACACAAGGTATATTTTCAGTTGTTCAGTTGATGAATCGTCGCGATTTCGGTATGCATTTTATACAGTATGCAAAGGTAGATGTAGAGATTTCTCACTAAATACATAATCGCAAAGGTAGATGTAGAGATTTCTCACTAAATATATACTCTGATTTGAACTTGCTTCTATATATGTGACTGGATATAACTCTGTGCATAATAGATCATTAAAAAGTGCATGACTCGCTGCTTTTGCTCTAACATGTGTGTGTAGATGCATGACTGAAGAGTGTTGGTGCATGAGTAAGTGTTTGTAGGTGCATGACTTAGTGTGTGATGGTGTATGAGTAACTATGTGTGTAGATGCAAGAGTTCATGAGCCTATTTATATAGGTGCATGACTGAAAATGAATTGGTGCATGACTAAGTGTTTGTAGGTGCATAAGCTAATGTACGTTGTGCATAAGTAAATTTGAATCTAGATGCATGAATATATCTGTGTGCATGAGTCAGAGAATATGAGTGCATGAGTAAGTGTTTCTATGTGCATGACTTAGTGTGTGTTGGTGCATGAGTAACTATGTGTGTAGATGCAAGAGTTAAGAGTGTGTAGATGCATGAGCCTATTTGTATAGGTGCATGACTGGAAATGGATTGGTGCATGAGACAGTGTTTATAGGCGCATAAGCTAATGAACGTTGGTGCATAAGTAAATTTGTTTCTTGATGCATGAATGAATATATCTGTGTGCATGAGTCAGAGAATATGAGTGCATGAGTAAATTTGTTTCTTGATGCATAAGTAAATTTTGTATGTTGGTGCATGAGACAGTGCTCAAAAGTACATGGACCAATGCTTGCAGGTGCATGAAGTATTGTTTGTAGAGTGCATGAACTAGTGTTTCTGGGTGAATCAGTGAGTTAATTTGAAGGAATAGTTGTGAGTGCATGAGGGGGTGGATATATGTGCATGATAACTGCATTAATGTGCATGAGTAAGTCCATATTGTTATTAGATAACTTACAATCTATTTTTCTTTTACTTGTATAGTTCTTTTGCCCAATTCTTAACCATGGGCATTACTATTTGATTGTAATAAATGTCAAGAACCCAAGTTTCCATATCATACACAACTCATCAAGTGGGGGCGATGACAAATATGAAAAAGTACCATCTACTCTGGTGAGTAGACATTGAGTATAATGATTTTATAACAATTAAAAGTTTTCATATACAGAAATGTGATAGAATTTAATCGCTTTATTTGTACAGAGAATTGTGATGGTCAGTTTCTTCATGAATAATGATATGGAAGCCAAAGCTAAAGCAATTGAAGACATTGCAAATGTCCCATGTGAAAGGCTGCAGATGAAATGAAGGGATGGAAAAAACAAAGTTGACTGTGGGATCTTTCTACTAAGACACATGGAGACATATATGGGCAATGGACTGTTAAGCTTGAATTCTAAACTGAATATGGGAGACAAACGCCAGTTGGCAAAGCTTAGGATCAAGTATTGTTATGCCATCCTAACCAACGAGTTTAATGAAAGGAAGGCTAGAGTTGAACAAATTATTCAAGAGAAGAAAGCTGGAAATGTAGCAGTTGTGCATGGTCGTGGGCGTGGGAAAAAGAATGTTTCAATGTAATTTGGCTAATCTAGTGAACAGTTTAGGTAATGGTTGTAGGAATTTGGTTTGAATGTTTTCAGGAAACAGTATGTATTTGTAAGTATATGAGTTTTTGTGGAAAGAAACAGTAGATATTTGTTTGTTTGAATGTTTCTCATTGAAAGATCAATGCTCATTCAAGCGTTGAAACAAAGTGCATGAGTCATTATTTGTTGGTGCATGAGTTATTATTTGTTGGAACATGGAACAGAAATAGTGATTTTGTGGAAAGTGCATGAGTTATTATGTGTTGGAACATGGAACAAAATTAGTGATTTTGTATTGGTGTATGGATAGTACGTGAAAAGTGCATGAGTTATTATGTATTGGTGCATGAGTTGATTTGTAAAAAGTGCATGAGTTAATATGTGGAAAGTGCATGAGTTATTCAGATATTAAGACATTGAGTTGGGAAAAGCTGCCCAAGATATGACTTCAATGCATCATTGCACTCAGGAATAATATATTCAGCGGTAATGTTTGGGGAAACAAATATAATATTATGCTTCATTTGATGTTCATCTCCTGACAAAAGAAAGAGTGAAATTAATAATAGAGCATGAGCTAATAAGTGCATGACTGATTGGAAGAAAGTGCATGACCCAATGAATAAAGGTGCATGAAATAGTGAATAAAGGTGCATGACTAACGGGAAACAAGTGCATGAAAGAGTGAAATTAATAATAGAGCATGAGCTTATAAAGGTGCATGACTGACGGGAAAAAAGTGCATGATCCAATGAATAAAGGTGCATGAACCAATGGAGTAAAGTGCATGAGCTTATAAGTGCATGACTGATAGGAAGAAAATGCATGACCCAATGAATAAAGGTGCATGAACAAATGGAGTAAAGTGCATGAGGTAGTTAGTTTTATGCAATAGTCACACAATCAACAATGGTTAGGTTATGTGCATCACTGACTGAAATAAAGTGCATTGAATAAAGAATAAAGGTGCATGAACCAGTGGACAAAATGCATGAACTAGTAAAAAAATGCATGAGGCACTGAATTTAGTGAATTTTGAATCTGATTAAATTACAATACACGGATCTTAATTTCAACCAAACACATACCTAAAATTCAACCAAGCACATACCTAAATCCCCAAAAATGAGAAATTCGGTTGAAACGCACATACCTAAATCCCAAAAATTGAGAGATTCTGTTGAAAGCACATACCTAAATACCTAAAATACCTAAATACCTAAACAACAAACAAATCAACAACAAATTACAGATCTATACATGAATCAGTAGAAGGAGTAACCATGTCGACTAAGAACGACGAGAATAAAACGAAAACAGCAAACACGAAGAAGAGAAAGCACACCGGCGGCAAGACGGAAACGATCGGCCGATAGAACGAGCGAACAGATTAGTTTGTGGAGAGAAGAATTAGTTTTATCACGAAGAAGAACGGATTACCACGAAGAAGAGATGAAACAGGGAAAAACGAACGAGCGAACAACCTCAAATCTGTTTTCTCAAAACAGGGAAACATGGAACATGGAAAAACGAACGGCCAGGATTAGATGGAGAGGGAAAAGAATGAGTGGCCATGATTCATCCTCATTCATACCCTACTAATCCATCCTCACGTGATCTTTTTCCGTGATTATATATTGTGATTTAACTTGAAATATAATGTTAAAAAAAAGTGGATTAATAACAAAATGACACGTATGATTTATAGGGCCAAAAACATTTTGGTGACTCAAAATTCAATTACTTTAATATATATATTGATGGGCCATAAAATTTATTCGGGTCATTTTACTCTAAATGGGCCATAAAATTTGTATGTGTAATAATATAATATAGTGGGCTTGATTACAAAAGTACATGTACTATGAGTTGAAAATTGTATATATTGTATGATTTTATATAGGTCAAATTATATATGCAAACACATGAAAATAATATTACTAATTACATAAATGAATATAAGATGTATTTTATATATAAGTTTAGTAGGAAATCTATCATATATTATTTTGACATATATTATAAGCTTATTGTATGTGTAATTTGTATAAATCAAATTTTATAAAAAAAGTTGTATATAGTTTTTATATTTTAGAAGTTAGTTGTGATTAGATAATGTGATTTAAATTTCTAAATATTTGAAGTTAGTTGTGATTAAATATTGTGATTTAAATTGTACCGAGTTGTTAATAAATAAAAAGTGGATTAATCACAAATTGACACATAGGATTTGTGGGGCCAAAATCAATATGGTGACTTTAAATTTATTTGCTTTAATATATATATATAGATATATAGATTGATGATTACATTTATTTACAATGTTATTTGTCACTTTAAAGTTTGGTTCGCTTTGAAAGTAATTGTAATCTAAATATTTACATATTAGTTTTGATTTGATAAACATTTTTTATTTAAAGTGAAATACAAAAATTTTAAAAAAGAAACGAATGAGAAAATGACATGTAGATATAGCGGGTCCAGAAGCGTTCTAAGAACTCAAAAGGAAAGAACTTTAATATATATATATATATAATAATAGATGATAGCTAGTAAGAGCCTGTTTGATATTGATATCAGGATATCGGGTATGTGTATGAATATCACTCATACCCATACATGTGTTTGGTATAATCCTGATATCGATATCAAACTTATATCTGTTGTTTGGTATGGATTATAGTATATCAGGATATGAGTATGAATGATATCAGAGTGTTATTTGATATCTCCCACATAATGAGTATATCAAAAATATCACTCATATCTATACCCATATTCGATACCTTGATATCACTCATACCCATATCGATACTCATACCCGATATCTCATATCTTTGATATCGATACCAAACGAGTCCTAAAAAAAACTACTTATTTAACCGTCCTGTTTCACAATTCCATTACAGACGTTTGGCGGATCCATATAAATTATAAAACGAGATCATACTATGAATTCAGCAACAAAAGCAGGCCCGATTAAAAAATGGGTCCGATAAGGTTTTAGGATTTTAATGAGTTATACAGGCCCTGTTGATCACTCTAGCCCAAATGGAAAACTGAGGAACAACCTATATTTTTTTTGAATGAGTGATGAATGATGATCCACCTTTCTAGTTTATACCCACCAAATTAATTATTCGATCTTTCGTTCAGTTTAGAATTTGTTTGGTATGTGTGTTTATAAAATATTTTTTAAAAAAATAGTTTTTAAATTTTAAATATTAGATGATATAAGAAAATGTAAAAAAAGGAAAAAAAAAAAGAATTTTATTTATAATGTATTTATTAACTAGGGACAAACGGATTCTTAATCGGTTATTGATATACGGTCAAACCGAAAACTAAAAAGGCTCTTTAATAAAAACAACCTAATAAAATAGTCTTTTTATACACGTCTTCAATGGTATTTTAATTTTAGACAAACGCTTAAAATAACTTGTCAAAATTTAATACTAGACCTACAAATTTTACAATAGTATACTCATACAAACATCTAAAAGCTTATAAAAAAAAAACATTTAAATGCATATAATTTTCCAATCACGACCTAACTTTGTTGGGCATTGACCTTAAAATTCTTTTGTAACGTAATAATATACTCTCTTTTTTGTTTAAATATAATATACTGATACACATATTTCAGTAGTAATATTTTTCATTTTACGACTAGCGGTTTGTTATTTTCCGATCCGGTTTAGACAGACCGGTATATCTATTCCTTATCGTCGGCAATTCACTTAATTGATGCCACGTGTTTGTGGAGAGAGTTTCGGAAACTTCGGGTTCGTCAGAAGAAAAAAGAAAAAGAAAAAAAAAGACGCGTTCTAGGGAAGGTAACACCTAGTGAGAGGTGGAGAAGAATGTTGACTGCTAAGTTAACACCGGCGACTTCAGCGCTCTCATCCACCTTCAAGCGCCTCCATTTCCACCCCTTACCCGCCGCCTCCGCGCCGTCCTTCCACCGTCGAGCAACCAGAAAAACGTTCTCTGTCTCCATGTCTTCTGCCGTCTGCAACCCTCTCGAAATATGTGTCAAGGCCTCCGTTACCACTCCTAACAAGCTCGGCGACTGTATCTCCCTCTCTTTCATCAATTCTTACTTCAATTTTGTCGCACTTCTATTATTCTTCTGTTTAATTAAGATGAATTCGTATTTGCAATGGTTCGAAGTTGAGACAATTTGGCACTGATCGAAATTTCCGAGTCTAGGTCATTTGAATAACCATCCGATCTTATACATTATTGAGAATTGGCAATTTCATAGTGTTGGTTTCATAATGTTTTTTCTTCTTCTTAGAAATACAACACTATGTCACTATGGATACACACATACCAGATAGGACTTCATTAACAATGTTTGGGACACTAATTTGTGTGATTGATTCCATTGTTAATTTCTCATGCTTGTTATTAAAGGTATTTTAATAACCATCCGATCTTATCAATTGCTGAGAATTGGCTAGTGAGGTTTCATAATGGTTTGTTTTGATAAATTCAACATTATGGATACACATTTGTGTGATTGTTTCCATTGTAATTTCTCATGCTTGTTATTCAAGTTATTTGAATAACCATCCGATCTTATAGATTGCTGAGAATTGACAATTTCATAAGATAATGGTTTTGTTTGATAAATTCAACACTACGGATACACACATAGCAGATAGGACTCCAATAACAATTTTCGGGACACTAATTTGTGTGGTTGATTCCATTGTTATTTCTCATGCTTGGCTCTGCAATAGTTCACATATATAGGATATTAAGTCTTTGCTGACAATTGTGACATAGGTCCATTTTGCCAAAGAGTATTGTTGACTCTGGAAGAAAAGCGCCTTCCTTATGATATGAAGTTAGTAGACTTCGTAAATAAGCCTGAATGGTATTGAACTTTTTCCCTCTGTAGCTTCATATGTCCAAAGAATTCTGCTTCTTTCTTGCAATTGAAGTTTTTTTTCTCAATCTTCTGCATAAGGTTTTTGGAAATCAACCCAGAGGGGAAAGTCCCTGTGATTAAACTGGATGAAAAGTGGGTTGCAGATTCTGATATTATTACTAGTTCTCTAGAAGAGAAGCATCCAAATCCTCCATTGGCTACCCCACCTGATAAAGCAACAGCGTAAATAGTCTTCTCTCGCCTTTGTTCTTTCACAATTGATTTATTAGAATTGAAAAAGCTTTTCTTCTCCTGTTGATTTTCAGCTTCAGGAGAATCAATGCTATAATTGTGTGATGTTTTTTTTCTTCTAGATTCTTAGATAGGATGATGTATGTATAGACTAATGGCTTATGCTTGTGGTGTTTTCTTGTAGTGGGGCAAAGATCTTCTCTACCTTTATTGGTTTCCTTAAAAGCAAAGATCCCAATGATGGAACCGAGCAGGCATTGCTTAATGAGTTGAGTTCTTTCAATGATTATATCAAAGAAAATGTAAGATTATCCTGCCCAACTATTTCCCTTGTTTGCTAGAACTAAAGTTCTCTAATGTCTGATTCTCTCTTGCTGCTTGAAGGGACCATTTATCCACGGTAAGGACGTTTCGGCTGCAGACTTGTCCCTGGGACCTAAACTTTATCACATGGAAATTGCGTTGGGGCATTTCAAGAATTGGTCTGTTCCAGATTCACTTACCTATGTGAAGTCCTACATGGCGGTATGTCTATTATACCAATCCACTCCTTCTATTACTTGTCCATCATATAAGCTCGAATGTTCTTTGTACAATGCTGTATGAACAAAATTATTGGACATAAAAAAAGAGTAGTTTAATGATGATACAAAGGATTAATGTCCTTCTGAAACCTTAGTAAATAGACAAAACCTAGGAAACATTTATGGTTTTCTGAGGCCTTGGTGTTGAAAATTATAAAAATTGCTTACCAGATGAAAATGGGTAATAGGATGCAAATTATGTTGGTCAATGATTTGATTATGCACTTGCCTATATGACTACTAACCTTATACTGACAATGAGAATAGACAAAGCCATTGCTTTCTATAGTTTAGCTTGTTGTTCTTCATAGTAAAAGCTGTTCTGTTATGCCCTAACTTTGTATGCACTTGGGAATCAGGATTTATTTTCACGGGAATCATTTGTCAAAACTCGTGCTTTACCCGAGGACGTTCATGCTGGATGGGCACCAAAAGTGATGGGTTGAAAGCCATTTTCATCTAGCTAGTCCTTCTGCAAACAAATAGAAAACCTCTGAGTTGTGAGTTATCCTAATGCATGGCACGCACATGTGTTCTCGTTTTCTGTGCTTGTATTATGTAGAATCCAAATAACTTCTATATGTAGATGTAGAACTTAATCTTCTTAATGTCCTTTTATGATATAATTGACATTGATCAAAGCATGAAGATGAAACAGAAGGGAACAGGTAGCAGCGTTTCACTCATATGCCAAGTTTTATTAGGAACTGAGAAAACAAACAACAACAACCAGTCCAATGTAGTCCCGTATGAGCAGGGTCTGAGGGTCAAGATGTACGCATCCTGTCCCCGACTAAGTCGAGCGGGTGTTTCCGATAGACCCAAAGAACAGTAGAGTAATCAACCAACCAACCGTTGAAAAAAAAAATGCATTGTTTTCACATTCACATATCCATTCTCAACTAAATCAAACCTTTAAAGAAATGAATATTATTAATGAATGTTTTTTGTAGCTATAATGCATATTAGAGAAATAATGGAAAAATAGGAAATAGGCAATAGAACGCAAAACGATCAGCCTCAAAATTGAGTATTCAAAGTTTCTCGGGCTAAAGCATGTGAATGCTTAAAAATTTAAAAAGGCGTCTTAGTATATTGAAATAGATAATTACAGATAATATAACTCTTTTATAAGATAGATAGATAGATATATAATTTATATATATCTTAGGGTGAGGAGAGTGGTGAGTTTTGTGAAGTGTTGAGTTATTATATCTTACTAGAAAACACGTAAGTTATAATAGGACTTGTTTATTAAAAATGAGTTATAAAATCTGTAAAAATATTAAAAACACGATTTCGCGTTTAAATGGACGCGAAATCGTGCGCGTAGCTTAGGCACACAGTTTTGTGCGCCTAAGCTACGCGCACAGGGGTAAAACAGACATTTTTGAAAATGCGTGTGACAAACCCGTGCGCGTAGCTTACGCGCACAAAAAAAAAGTGCATAACCCATGCGCGTAAGCTAGGCGCACCTCAAAAAAAAATTGCAAATTTTTTTTCCCCATAATCATGTAGAGAATTTCAATACGAGTCCGTACATATAAAATGCGTCCAAAACGGACATCGTTTGCCCCTCCAAAAGCCCAAAAAACGAAGTCTTTCTACCCATTTTTTTACAATTTGGTGCCCGACATATAGTGCATTGTAGTGAATTTTTTTGGTATTTTTTGCATTTTTTAACTATAATTTTGTATAAAATTTTAATACGAGTTCGTACATAGACCTGTCAAAAATCGACCCAACCCGAAAGGACCCGAACGTCACTGGGTCAAGAAGGACCCGAACCCGACTCGACCCGAACGCAAATTCGAGCTCGCGGATCCCCTTTATTTTTTATTTTTTATTTCAGTTATATTAAATTTTTTAATATACTTTATTAAATAATAATATAACATTAATTATATTATTATAATTATTTTATTAAAGTTAAATAACATAATAATAATCATAAGAAAAGGAAATGTTCGATCCGTCGGGTCAACCTGAACTCGTCCGACCCAAAAATTTTACCAACCCGGTCGACCCGAACTCGACATGACCCGAACCCGATCAACCCGACCCAGTTGACAGGTCTATTCGTACATATAAAAATTCATATAGTTACACTTATGTACTATAGTATTTCAGTCAATTTCGTATAGTTATGCTTATATACTATAGTATTTCATTATATTTCATATAGTTACACTTATGTACTATTGTAATTCATTATATTTCATATAGTTATACTTATGTACTATATTATTTCACTAAATCTAGTATATTTAGACTTATATACTATAGTATTTTATTATATTTCATATAGTTACACTTATATACTATAATATTTCATTAAATTTTATATAGTTCCACTTATGTACTATAATATTTCATTAATTCTAGTATACTTAGACTTATATACTATAATATTTCATTATATTTCATATAGTTACACTTATATACTATAGTATTTCATTATATTTCATATAGTTACACATATGTACTATAGTATTTCATTATATTTCATATGGTTATACTTATATACTATAGTATTTCATTAAATCCAGTATACTTAGACTTATATACTATAGTATTTCATTATATTTCATATAGTTCCACTGATGTACTATAATATTTCATTAAATCTAGTATACTTAGACTTATATATTATAATATTTCATTAAATTTCGTATAGTTACACTTATATACTATAGTATTTCATTATGTTTCATATAGTTACACTTATGTACTATAGTATTTCAATAAATCTAGTATACTTAGACTTATATACTATAGTATTTCATTATATTTCGTATAGTTACACTTATATACTATAGTATTTCATTATATTTCATATAGTTACACTTATGTACTATAGTATTTCATTTTGTTTCATATAGTTACACTTATGTACTATAGTATTTCATTAAATCTAGTATACTTAGACTTATATACTATAGTATTTCATTAAGTCTAGTATAGTTACACTTATATACTATAGTATTTCATTATATTTCGTATAATTACACTTATGTACTATAGTATTTCATTAAGTCTAGTATACTTAAACTTATATACTATAGTATTTCATTATATTTCCTATAGTTACACTTATATACTATAGTATTTCATTATATTTCATATAGTTACACTTATAAAATACTATAGTACATAAGTGTAACTATATGAAATATAATGAAATACTATAGTATATAAGTCAAAGTATACTAGACTTAATGAAATATTATAGTACATAAGTATAACTATATGAAATTTAATGAAATACTATAGTATATAAGTGTAACTATATGAAATTTAATGAAATACTATAGTATATAAGTGTAACTATATGAAATATAATGAAATAATATAATATATAAGTCTAAGTATACTAGATTTAATGAAATATTATAGTACATAAGTGGAACTATATGAAATATAATGAAATACTATAGTATATAAGTCTAAGTATACTAGATTTAATGAAATACTATAGTACATAAGTGGAACTATATGAAATATAATGAAATACTATAGTATATAAGTGTAACTATACTAGACAATGAAATACTATAGTACATAAGTGTAACTATATGAAATATAATGAAATACTATAATATATAATGTAACTATATGAAATGTAATGAAATACTATAATATATAAAGTTTTTATTATCGGGTTCGGGTCGATCGGGTTGGTAAAATTTTCAGGTCGGGCGGATTCGGGTTGACCTGGCGGGTCGAACATGTCATTTTCTTATGATTATTATTATGATTTTTAACTTTAATAAAATAATTATAATATTATAATTAATATTATATTATTATTTAATAAAGTATATTAAAATATTTAATATAACTGAAATAAAATATATAAAATAAAGAGGATCCGTGAGCTCGAATTTGCATTCGGGTCGAGTCGGGTTCGGGTCCTTCTTGACCCAGTGACGTTCGGGTCCTTTCGGGTTGGGTCGTTTTTGACAGGTCTATGTACGGACTCGTATTAAAATTTTATACAAAATTATAGTTTAAAAATGAAAAAAATACCAAAATTTTTTACTACACTGCGCTATATATCGGGCACCAAATTGTAAAAAAATGGGTAAGAAGACTTTGTTTTTTGGGCTTTTGGAGGGGCAAACGATGTCCGTTTTGAACGCATTTTATATGTACGGACTCGTATTGAAATTTTCTACATGATTATGTGGAAAAAAAAAAATTCTGCACTTTTTTTTTGGGTGCGCCTAGCTTACGCACATGGGTTATGCACTTTTTTTGTGTCCGCGTAAGCTACGCGCACGAGTTTGTCACATGCATTTTCAAAAATGCCTGTTTTACCCCTGTACGCGTAGCTACGCGCACGGTTAGTCAAGGTGATGGGAGAGATTTTGTAATTCAGTTTTTAAACAAAGCAATACGCTTTCAAGGTTTCCATATCTGCCCTAAATTATATGGAAACTGCTTGCTTAAATTTAGGGATTTAATTTAAATTTGAAATGATCGTGTGTACATATGTATAATTATAAATTTTGTTAAATATTGAGTGTTTGATTCAAAAGATTGAATGGTTATGATTATTCCCTATTGTTTATCATAAAGATGATATACATTTGATCTCAATTCTATATAATAAAGTTGGATATTGTATTGAAATTATATAAAAATTGGTAAGGGTTTTACAATCTAAAAAATATGTATGTAAATAAAATATTTTTATTAATAATAACTAACAATTTGAATTAGATCAATTAATATGAGGGTCCATAATAAATAAATGATAGATTTTAGAATAAAGATGAAATGCGAAATTGGTTCTATAAAATTGTTAAAACTCGGGGAAAATGAGTATCCAAAAGATAATGCTTTTCTCAAAAAGTTGAAAATATAATGTTGAAATTTTATTGTTATGCAAAAAAAATAGATAGAATCATAAATAATAACAATAACTATAAGAAAATACAAAAAATTAATAAAATGGGACCTAGTACTCTAAAATTTGTTCAAAGATTGAGATGAATGTGAGGATGACAGCTCGTCTTCTTTTACATTTTATTTTATATACATATAAATTGAACCTTTTTAAGATTATTCTTTATTCTAATTTTAATTTATATAACTATTTTTATTTATTTTATGCTACTAATTTCGGATTATGTGTTAATTTACAAAAAATATAAAAGAAGTTTATTTTGTCATTGCTAGTAAGTAGGTAGATGTTAGATGCTCACTCATTAAAAAAATGTTAGATGTTGATAAATATAATAATACAGTGGCTTAGATTATTAAATTATTTTTCTTAGTATTGTTATTTATTGATAAGGAAAATATATCATTCTTGATATTTTTCAAGATCAATGAAAAAAATCACAAACTGTAAATTTTAATACCAAATTATTAGCTACCAACCATATTTAACAAAATAAAATGAATTTAACTTATTTATCAATTAATTTATATATGTAAAGGATGGACCCATAAGCTAATAGATAGGTTGAGATACCTAGGTTAGGATATGATATCTTGAAAAATAATTGACAATATGATTTAAAATTAAAAATTAGATTATATTTTGTGGTAATCACAAACTGTAAATTTTAATACCAAATTATTAGTTACCATCCTTATTTAACAAAATAAAATGAAAGCATTCAAGAAAATCTTTATCTAACTTATTAATTAATTAATTTATATATGTAAAGGATGGACCCATAAGCTAATAAATTAGGTTGAGATACCTAGGTTATGATGTGATATCTTGAAAAATAATTTACAATATGATTTAAAATTAAAAATTGGGTCGTACTAGACGCACCCCCAAAATTACTGTGTACACCTCTTAATTCCGTAAATACCCTTATCTCTTTAAATTGGATTTTCATTTGCTATAACAATAACATGGCAAATAGCTAGCTCACTCGTGGTCTAGTCCCCTGGGGAAATGTTTGACAAATCAAAGCCTTCAAACACGAGTTGCCTTTCTCCGTTTTACTCTTACTGATGGTGGATGATGAATTTTTAAAAAATCGTCTTGGAATTTATGGTTGCACTTTGTAATGATTTATATATTTATTTATTATTTTTAGGGTATTTTTAGGTCTTCGATTTTGATGTTGAACAATGAGCATTTTTCTATATTTTGAATCTCGAATATGAGTACAAAGCAAAACATTATAGAGTGAAAAAACTAGAGAGCATAAACAAGGATGAGATTTACAAAGGAAAATATATAAATGTATTGTTTGTAAATTTAATCCAATGGATAAATCAGTAAAAGTGTGTGAAATTTGGGATGCGCGAAATAATTCTGAGGGTGCGTGAAGACAATCCTTTATTTTTTGTGGTAATCACGATACTTATGATATAACTTAGTTTGTATTTTTATTTTCTAATCCAACTTTTTTCAGTTACAAAGTGTAATTTACATTTATTAAACATAATTAAACATGAACTGCTATTTTTTAAATGAAAAGGATAATATGACGGATAATAGTTAGATGTGTGATGATACGTAAGTGAATTAAATGTGATGTCAACACATAGAATTTATGCATCTAATTTAATATATATATATAGATATAGATGTTATAAAATTATATAAAACATGTTTATAACGAAATAAAGCTAATTTTAAAACATTATAATTTTATAAAATGAAATCTAAACTAGTAAGGAAGTAGGAAAATTAAGTCTAAAACATAAAAAAATCCAATTTTAATGTATAAAACATTTAAGTCGTAAAAAAAAATTGTGGTGTTGTTTGTCTTGGGCTTCGTATCTATTCGTTTGCCTGGGTGCATGTACTATATAGTATTTGTATTCACATTATAGATAGAACAATGGACTGATACTCTGTTTATAGTTGGAGAAACCGCATGTGTACGTGTCTCCCTTTGGAACGAGAACCATACTAACTTATGATCCATTTGATAACCCTGACTAATTTATCCGCATTCACTTGTCCATCGAAAATCATTTTAATTCGTGTATGATTTATTCAGGCAATCCTGAAAGGTTAAAGTATTGCAAGAGTGTTTAAACCCATGCTTAATTATTTGAGTGAGTCAATTAATGTCTTTAATTTGATTTTAACACGTTCTGGTGTTTAAAAAGGTAGTATAGGCTATACACTTTTCCGTCCTACAGAAGTTTAAATTAAGATAATATTCCAAAAGCATATTGATGTTCCAATAACTATATTTAGAAGAAGAAGATAAAGAAGAGAATTACCAATTTGATAAACAGAAAAGTTTATGATTTGTGTTATTTTTTTTTCTTCCTCTTCAGTATGTATGATCATCCGGGAGAAAAAAATAGAGATTAATTCCTTTCTGTTTTTTTTCTTTTTTTGAATTTAGGCCATCTTAATCCAACCATATTATAATGTTTATCTCTATTGAAAAATCCTCAAGATCCACCGTAAAGATGGCCTCAGAGATTAATTGCTATAAATCTCTCCAGAAAATTAATTAATCGGCAAGCGTTAATAGCCGAAAATAGGTTGCCCGCGTGGTTTTGCAAAAAATTGACCATCGCTGACCACGTCATATTGACGCAATATATAATCCTCTCGCCGCCCCTTTTCCCCCCACGCAACCTATTATTCTCTCAAATCTCGTTTCCTCTCTCTAGAAACCCTAATTTCTCTCCTTTTCTCTATTGTTCGCCCTCCTCAATTTCTCTTCCGTTGCTGCCTTTCTCTAATCGGATTTCCGCAAGCTTCGTTCTGATACCGGTTGGCTCTTCGCACTGTACCAGGTAACGGAAGCTTTGTCCTCTTCGTATTTTTTCCGCATCCATGATCTCTTTGTTTGTTTGATTTTTGTAATTGAGGTTTTCGTTCGCATGGAATTCGCTTTTAGGTTTCGAATCTCTCTGTGGCTTTGATATGAGATTTTATTGCTTTGGAAACCTAGAAATCTAGGTTGACTTTTGGCCCTTCGTTGATGCGCGAGTATGTTTTCTCTTAGATTTTTTTTTTATTGGAGCACGATTCATAATCATAGGGAGATTGGATGTGAAAACGGAGAAGTCATGGGGATTTTGTTATTTGGAGGGCCGATGACTGGATTGTGTAGGTTTTTGCTACAAGATCTGAGAGGAGAGATCTGCAACTGAAAGTTTTTACCGAATCTGACACCTTTCACATGACTTTTGTGTATTTTCACATACCAATTAGGCTTGAATTCTTCTGTTATATGACTACTTATTTCAGGAACTGTTCAATTTCACTCGTACCTGTCCTGAAGCACTTACGCTATAATCATCTATTGATCTCTGGGGAGTAATCATTTAGGGGATTCTAGTAAATAAATTCCTGTTCTGTAAAGTATTATAAGTGATTTTAGTTGAGGCCCTATACTTCCGTACTGTCAAGTTGAAGTTCCCTAATGTCTGCCTTCTAATAAATGGATTTGTGTTTCCATGTTGCTGTAAATAGCTCTTTAGTTGAGTATGATGGATGTATATTATATCACTGTACATACTATTTTTACTATCATAATCTGACGTTATGTTTGCTTAATTTGGCAGGGGTTAAATCTGTGCTAAAGCAATTCCCTTGATATTTTCTGCAATGGATAAGACTCTAGATATGAGCTTGGAGGACCTTATTAAAAGTCGGAAACCTTCTTCAAGAGGTAGAGGACGGGGTGCTCCACGCGGAGGTCGTGGGGGCAGAGGCTCCTTTGGTGGCAGAAGGATGGTTGGTTCTGGACCAGGGCGATTTCCTCAAGGTCCTCTAAGAGTAAATGCTCGACCGTCAGCTTTTACAATCGCCAAGGCAAGCCCCAAACTCTGGATGTTTCATGCATAGCATTTGAGAATCTGACATGCTTTATGCCTTTCTGCAAATGGTGATACGGATTACACAGTAAAGAGTTGAGCAGGAGTGGCTAATTGGCTTTAAGTAAGTGTACATGGAGAAGCTCACTATGGATCACTACTTGAAGCACTAATTGCTGCCTGTGGCTCTACAATAGGACATATTATAGTAATCGAATTTGCTGGGTACTTGTGATGAAGCATACACCTGTCACTCTTATTTTGATGGGAAATGTTAATGATACTAACTGGCGTTCTTGAAGGAGATTCAGTATTTCACCATTTCAGCAAAGCTCTATTATTGATATGGAATCTAATCAGCTAAAGATTGAAATGTCAGATAATATTCTCTTCCATCTAGTACCTCTACTAGTGTATACTATTTTGTGGATGACTGAACGCAGAGGAATCAGGCATTGTTTTCCCGTAAGAGGGGTTTCTTTCATGCTGATCTTGATACGCTCGTCTATTACTTTCCATTTGAGTAACTATGTGAGCTTAACTCTCAGCTATGAGCTATATAAGGTTCTCTTAGCACTGGATGCATGCTGCTCTGATACCCGCATCCTCGCACAAACTTATTTAGCCTTCCTCTCTGGTTGATGGCTTGTCAGGCTTCCAAACATGTCTTTGGATCATGATCTTTTCATAATTTCTTTTAGATTTTATGGCATATGCATAGATCTCTCATTGATCCTCGAAAAATGGCGAGTTATCCTCTTTTTTCTAGTCATGCTGACGCCTGGTTTTCCCCTAAACGGGTTCTCTTTGCCTATGGTCGCCAGTCTTTCCGCAGAACCAACAACATTCCAAGGCAGCATGATTTGATTGAAGCCAGTCTCGCAGCTGTAGGATTACCTGGTATTGAAGATGCTACAAAGTTGCATGTGTCCAACTTGGATAACGGAGTTAGCAATGATGATATAAGGGTACAGCTTGATCCATTAATCTTTTTTAGAAGACATTTAGCATCTTGTGCCTTAAGGATCTGAAAATTTGGTTGGAACTCAGGAGCTTTTTTCTGAAATCGGAGAACTGAAACGCTATGCTATCCACTATGGCAAAAATGGTCAGCCCAGTGTAAGTTTGCTTCTAATTTCTGATCTACTTTCTTACGTGATAATACATTTCTCATTTATTGCAATGAAACCTTAGGATATGAAAAAACATTTTTCATGAGTATGAATTGGAATTTATAGTATATGTTAGCTCAACTTTATCAAGTTTGCTTAAATTTCTTTCTGTTTTGAGCCATAGTATGATTGCTTGAAAGGTTATGTACTGACAAACTAGTTAGTTTGAATTAAAAAGAAATCGGTTTGTGTTGTCACGGTTAGGCTAGGCTGTAATTTATTGCTTTGTAGTATGTTCTGTCTTATATCTGAGCATTAGCAGTATGTAGATGATAACATTCATGTATGAGAAGTGAGAATATACAAGTGCTAAGAGACAGCTAGCATAGTGTTCATACTAAGAATAGTCTTGTTTATATATTTTTCAAAGATAATAATTTGTGGAAAAAATATAATTTAGTTAAGGCAGAAATGGTGATCTGCTGGGATTTAACCTTAAAGTGATGTGAAGTGAGAACTTATTGTTTGTGAGTGGAGAGGGGGGAAAACTGACACTTAAAACTGACCGATGGCGTTTGTACCTGCATCTGGCCTTATATAATTTCAACTATTTAAAGAGGATCTATGTTTTATGAACGGTTTTACTAAGTAATTATGCTGGTTATTGAAAAAATTTGACAATTTTCTTGTAATTTAAGAGGCTTTGTCTTTGATCTTATCTCTAGAAGTTATTTCTGAAGTTTGCGATAGTTTGCATTAATTAGCTGGGAACTATTTAGATTTAAACACAGTTTCTATCTTCATTGTTCAGTTCACTTGTTGATGTGCTTTTTTTTTACTCTTGATTGGTGACAGGGCTCTGCTGAAGTAGTGTACACAAGGAGAAGTGATGCTTTCGCAGCAATTAAACGCTATAATAATGTTCGATTGGATGGAAGGCCCATGAAGATAGAAATTGTTACTCCAAAATCGGAACTACCTGTTTCTGCTCGTATAAATGTGTTCGGAGGAGTGAATGGAGCTTCCACAAGAAGAGTTGTTACCACGTATGTAACCTAATTCTATAACTTGGTTATGCTGTTTCTTCCTAACCTCTTCTGGTTACAAGTCAGTTTGCTTTGTGACTCCTCTATCTGAATATTTGTGACCAGTTTTTAGGATGCCATAAACGCATGGCAAAGTGAAGTCAAATCAACATTTAACAACTAGATATAAGTTTATATTTACTTCTGTTGAGCTGATAAATGGTTACATGTACGAAATTAATGAGATGTCAGAGAAGGGCAAATATTGAGGTAAAATTGCTGAGTTTGAGACGACAATACACAGGTTAAGATATCAATGTGTCTGGTTGATTAGTGGAGAAGGTTCCATAGGCATAATAAATTAGTGATTAATGACGAGGGTTTATTGCTGAGTAGTATTTGAAGCCCTAAATAAGGATATGCCTAAAGCGGGAATTAATTTGATACAGTTTTCAACTTTTGGTTTGGAAATATTTTGAAGATATAATTGCTACCTTTTATTTATTTGTTTTATAAACAATCAGATTAAGATAAAATTGCATACGTTTTGATGTATAGGCTCAATATAATAGTTCAAACCTTCCTCCTAGAAACTAGTTTATTCAGACGGTTAAGATTTAGTCTATGGGGCCTCGTTTTGGGATATGTATCATCTCAATTCTTAAATTTTGAGAAGTTTAACGTGATTAATCCTTACTCTAGTCCCATGAATCTTGAAATCATGCAGATGGTGTTCATTCGATTGGTTAATTTGTTTGCAGCCTTTCTTGACTTTCAGATGTATCATCTCAATTCTTATATGTAGCATCTCATTTCTTAAAATTTTGAGAAGGCTAATGGCCATTATTATGACCTTTCTTGACTTTCAGTTAGGTACATTGTTTTTTCCCCAGTCTAGTCCCCATTAATCTGGGAAACATGCAGACTTTTTTTTCTTTCTGTTCCTTCCTTTTTTTGCTTTGTGATATAAAAAATTTGTATGACATTCTTCTTGTATATGAACTGGTTTGCTTTGGAAATCATGCAGACAAGGCCGGGGCCGTCTTATGCCTATGCTTCCTCCTCCAAACCGTGGTGTTTTGTAAGTATATAGATTTACATATTAGTTTCTGTTGCCTCCGGCCATATTGCATTTTTATTGATCAATATATGCTTTTGCTTGGTAGAATTTCATGACGTTTTTAAAATTAACAAATAATCATTTAGTCTTCCTCTCAAGTTGATTACGTTAAACCATATATCTTATTTCCCTTTTCAACATTCAGCCAAAGAGGACGAGGAGGAATGCGCAATACAAGGGGACGCGGTCGTGGGCAGCAGAACCCGGGTCGAGGCCAGGGGCAAATCCTCCAGGGTCGAGGCCAGGGGCTAGCTCAGGGCCGGGGCAGAGGACGTGGTCGTGGTGGAAAGAAGCAACCCAAGGAAAAATCAGCTGATGAGCTTGACAAGGAACTCGACAAATATCACGCCGAAGCCATGGAAACGTCGTAGAAATGTGCTGGAGGATCTTGGTAGGGTTTGGATTTCAAATTCAAGTACTTTGGTAGTCAAACTGCTTTGGTTCTTGGGGTGAAGGATGCTTGCTCTCTTTTTGTGTTCGCTAAGTAAGGTAGCTCCCAGTATGATTTAGATGGATGTTTGTGGTTGCTTGACCTGTTTACCTTGCCAAAAAGAATTAGCTTCTAGATCAAATTTGGTATTTTTGCATAGTATGCTTTTCTCTTTGTTAGAAAATGTGATCTGTCATTTGATTTTGGTTGCTAGACCTTCGCTCGTATGTGTCACCCATGTGTTCTGGATTTGACTGTTTCTTCATACACACAAACTGAAGCAGCTGAGATTTGAACAAACGGAAAGTTGAGCCCTACCAGATACTGGAACTGGGGAAAAAACTAATACTAGCCGAAATTTGAGGTTGACATTGCATTATATAGCCTGTACTAGTGAATAGTGATGCATTGCCGGCCGTGCTACACACGGATAATTTTTTATTAATTTTTTCATGTTAATTAAATATATTTAGTTAAATTAATATGCCATATCATTTTAATTAGACACTTTAATGACAATGTATTATTATACAGTTCATAATGAAATTATTTGAAAACATCTTCAAATATAGTTTAACTACTTATATAGGAAGTTATGATATAAATCAATCATTTAGTTTGTACTAAGTGTAAATATAATTTATATTAGGTTTTTTCTAGTGTGCCTATTGGCACAAGACTCTATTTTTAGCAGTAATATTTTTAACCATTAGTTTAATTACAAACTGTGGCTGGCACTCACATCCAACCCCCAATAGGATACTCAACACGTTTGAATCCAACTGCAAAATGAAAATAGCATTGCATTCTTAACTGGAATACAGAATAAATCACATGATATCAAAGTAGTCAAGATATTAATTTCGCCAATAAACAATGAAAAAACAGAGACTCACAGTTCGCAATTGAAACAATCTTACTGCAGACATGACAAGTCATAAGACAGTTTATGGACCATGCAAATACATTCCTCTTAGGAAAATCACGCCCTGCTATTGGCAAATGGCAATGTCATATTTCACATCTATGAATGTTTTATGAGCACACAGGATCATCTGTACACAATGAATATAACCAACCCATAGACACATGAAGGTTAAGAAGCAACAGACAACAAATCATCTGGGAGCCAATTCCTTCTCAGTAGTTGTTTCTTCACTCTGGTTTTTCTTGAAGAGTTTCTCTACCAACTCATCCCAATTAGCTTTGGACTCGGATTTCCCTCTTGAGGTTTCTTCAGTTGAGGCTGGAGATGGTTCATCTTCTGCACCGCTCAGGGATTCTTCCCCAGGAGGTACAGCATAAGGTACATTTAGAGTAAGAGCTCTTTCAAGTGCATCTTTGTGTTCGTTTTCGAAAGTTTGCATTCTCTCCATCTTCTGTACACCAGGGGCAGCAGTGGTTGCAGTAACACTTTTCTCCTTCATTATCTGTAAACAAGTGAGTGAAATTGGAACCTTTATTCAAGAACTAATCCACACAGATCCATCATCTTGTGTGTTCTGAAGTCTACACTCAAATAAATACAATAGTAAATCATTAATGGCATATCTTCATGCTAAGAAAATAGTACGTATCATATTATAAAAATTATGAATGAAATTCGATCATACATCCCAATTTCCATGTCAGACTCCTTACTCAAAAGCATACTAAACAGTATATCACATCATGGCAACAAAGAGGGAAAGTACATACTTGCAAAGCTTTCTCTGCTTCTCTTTGTATCCAAAGAATTGCGTGATCAGATGTAGCATTGCAAGACAGGACAATGTGCTCAAACCGTCCATCAACAGGAATAGCAGTTCTGACCTCTGGGGGAAATCTCCCACATCTGAGTAAACCATTATGAAGCTTGTCTTACTATACATAGGAATATAAGAATTTCTTACATACCAAGCAATTGGGTAAATTTGCTGATTACTAGCAGCGTAAGCTGCTTCATAGATTTATATTTCTTAAGATATCATTATTCAACAACAAGAAAAAACCCAACACCACCTGCTAGGTTTAGGCATGCCGCGCGCACAAAATTAAATCACCGCCATTCCACCCAAGAGATATATAAATGGCCCTTAGATCATGAAAGAGTAGATGCAACCAAATGTACTTGTGCGCACTAGTTTTTTATATTGATTCTCTTGATTTAAGACAATATATCCAGATTCATGCCATGCTGGAGAAGATGGATCTGATAGAATATACAATTAGTTATTAATTGAGATATGGTTCTTCTCTATTTTCTGATTGTGAATATCTTCTGTAACTGACAGTGTATTCCTCTATGTAATCATATCAAATTATCAATAATATGGCAACCCTCATGGGATTTACACCAAACTAACACCTTTCAAAGACCTAATATTTATTGCATGAAAAAGTGGCCTCATACCTGCAAAATTTTCTTTCTACGATATGATACATTCGCCCAGGTGCATACAGTCTTCTAGGATCTTTAAGCTTCCTCTCTTCTGGGATGAATGTATCCCTCAAGCAGATCAGAAATAATAAACAGGGCAAGCTGTAGAAAGCATTTCATGCCTGGTTTAAGCAGAATCTTGCTGAAAACTCACTGGATATATGCGATTGACAATTTAATTACTAACCAGAATAAGGATTTAAAGATGTCTTGTAATGGAGTGGCTGTTCTGGGTAAGAAGTCATCCTGTATTAAATAGCCAGTTACGCGCAGTTCAGTAACATCATATCTCAAGATAAGTAATTTTTGAAGCAATGAATCAACTGATACGAACTAGAAAACATATTGGATCAACTTAACATATCAAATAAATAAAATATCAGAGAGATTGAAGATAACCCATATCATCAACTTCTGCAACGAAAAGAACAGAAAATCCTGATAATGCACCGTATTATGTGTCTCCTAACTTAAGGTTTTGAGCAGTCTTTGACATCTCTTTCTTGTACAGCTATGTTTCTAGATCATAAGTTGCTTAAGCACTGTAAAGGATTCATATGGAGGAGGAAGACTGTGAGTCTGTGAGGGAAGAGTGACTAATTTGACATATGCAGTGACTAGTAAATGGTAATATTGTGAACCCTGAAATGGCATATGCAATACAAGGGCTGATCTTTCAAGACTATTCTGTGTGGGTCTATGATTTCATTTCAAGGATAAGGATAACAACACAACTTCAACCTCGTGTCTGAATCATTTCTTATTTGTGGATCATATACATTTGACTCCATGAGTAAACTTCACATAGCAGCCATGTTGACAATAATCCATTCATCTTCCTATTAAAAATGGACAACACTTCCTCAAAACATTGAATATATCATAATCCATCTGAACACACGCAAACGCAAACGCAAACGCAATCGGTAAAATCAGGAAAAGAAATCAGAGGGAGAAAACTCACAGACCTGCAAGATGACAGAATGTATAACATCCGCATATTTGACCGCGATATTCAACGACATACACCTCGCCGGCGCCAACGGATAGCACCGTATCAAACTCCTTGGAATCCCCCCTAACCGGTGGCGGTGGTTCACTACCACCACAGTCAGCAGCGCCGCCACGCCAGATCCCAAAGAATGCCCCGCAAAGATCATCTTATAGCTCTTCCCGTTCTCAATCCACAACCTCTTAAGCGTCTCGGACTCCTGGTTTAGCAGCCAGATCGCCGATTTCAATAGCCCGTGGTGGACATATCCTCCATCATACATCTGCTTCCCAAGCCGATTGTCCAGAAGAAGCTTGTAATCGCTCTCCTTGTACAAATTCAGGCCTCGGATCGCAAGCACGATCTCGCGGTGCTTATGATCGCAGTAGATGAGGTATGGCGGAGCGTGGCCTAGGGTTTGCTCGTAGGAAACGCGCTTGACGACCCAATCGGGGTTGACGACGCCGGCGTTGGGGACGAGAGTCGGATTCCGGAGGTCATGCTCGTAGACGGCGAGGATCAGGATGCAGATGCGGGGGATCGGCTCGAACTCGTCGGCGGTGGCGGGAGGCCACGTGGCGCTGTCGTCCGAGCCGACGTGCGTACAGCGCTTCCATAACCAGCGGGAGCAGCCGAGGCAGAAAACGCACTCTGCGCCGCAGGCCACGGACATCGGCGGCGCCGGAGGTGTTCGTCGGCGATCGGAGAAGCCAAAAAGTAGAAGAAGTTGTTAAAGAATTTGAAGGAGAGAGCGAGAGATTGCTGGATGCGGTGAATCTGACAATGGAGTTGTGAATGAGGGGAGAAGATCGGAAGAAGCTCAGCTCAGAAGAATAGAAGATACGGAGAGAGAGGAATAAAGTTGGAGCTGGAAGCTCACATGGGCGGCCATGGCTGGTGTTCCTGTGAGCGTCCTCGCTGTTTTTTGTGAATCGGAAACGTCGGGTCAGATTCGGATACGGATACTATATGGGTTTTTACCAAAACGTGCATTCTGGATTTGTACCCACTCAGGCTCTATCACGATCTATGTTTCTCTAACATTCAAGGTGTCATAATCTATCATTTTCTGGTCTTAAAATATATATATAATTTCTCCAGTAATTTGGAAAATGACTCTTCGATAAATTTAGGTGACTAGCTGAAGTTGGAGTTAAATATATTAGTTTAATTATTTAAAAATTATTGTTAGTATTCGGTATTATAAATTAAAATGAGATAAATGTAAAATTTAACTTGTTAATCTTCAATAATCTAGGAAGAGTCATATAAAAAAAATTAAAAAAAATAAGCTATGTTAATTTATTATAAATTTTCTAAATTAAATTGATATTTTTTATTGAACACTCATTAACTAAATTAAAAAAAAAATCAAGTTTAGTTAATCTTAAAAAAACTTTGATGAACGTAGCCAATGTCTAAATGGTTTGCTAAGAGTATGAAATATTTTTTCTTATTGAAGAATATATTATCTTGAATTGACATGCCTTGTACAATGGCTTGTTTTGGGATCCTAAGCCTAACGGAGTATAAAGGGGTAATTGCAACTTTTTGGGTAGTTCTTACACGAAATATACAAAATATCTTCTTTTTTTGATATATTGCAAAAATTATCCTAGATTTAGGCCGACGCTATATACACGTAAATTTTTAGCTTTACACATGTAATTTGGTGTGCAAAAAATAGACGTATAGGTGTAAGGATATTATTTGGTAAAAATGTGGTAAAATTAGTACGCCAAAAAAAAATGTATCAAAAATAGGATAAATATTTGACACGTTAAAATATAACATACCATACGTATGGGCCTTTAATTGAGCCTTAAATGACTGACCCAATTAAAGGCCCATTTGGCGTGCCCGAAAATGGCGCACCAAATTGAATCCCAACTGCCACGCCATCAGCTGGCGCACCAGAAAGTTTGCTTGGTTAGTCAAGTAGGCCTTTATATGTATTTTTAAAGTTATTGTTTATGTTCACTTTTTTTTTTTTTGATAAAAGAGAGGCGGCACTCTCGGACATAAATAGAAATGAACTACTTTGCCACCAGGCGGGGTGTAGAAAAACCCCTCACATCATCCGAAATAAAAACAAACACCATGTCGGGCGGAACAACCAAAACATGAAAACCAAGGGGGAAATTAAAAGCAAGGGAGGCGAGACGATCGACGACCGTGTTTGCTTCCCTGAAGACATGACGGAATTGGATAACCCAATCCCTACGGAGGAAGCCTAGCGCCCTGGAGACGAGGCTAAAAAGGGGGTGACAACGATCCATAGGTTTGTTAAGTAACAGAATCGCCACCTGCGAGTCTGTTTCCAAGCAAACCCTCCTGTATCCCTTCTCCCAAGCGAGCTTGAGACCCGACACAATGCCCCATAATTCAGCCATAAGGACCGAACAAGAACCTAAATTATGGACGAAACCACTCAGCCATCGACCATCGTGGTCCCTGCAAACACCTGCAGCCGAAGCCAGGCTATCCCTCACAACCCCATCCGTATTCAGCTTGACCCAGTCCATCCGAGGCGGAACCCACCTCACAAGGATCTCCACAACAGATGCATGTTTGATCTCCAAATCGTGCGAACGGGCTGCCTTATAATCCTTCACCACACCTAACAGGAAATCATGTTTGTTGCCAGTAAAAGCTTTCTTGTTGAAAATCCAGTCATTACGCCATTTCCAGATATACCAAAGAGTAGTAGCGAACATGCTTGCCGAGTCATCTCCGTCCCTGTTAGGCTTGTTGAGCAGAATATTCTGGCGCATCCATTGAGCTTCATTGAGCCCAAAGAAAACATCCCAGGACATCGGAGGTCGAAAGCGCCTCCAAATTGACCTCGCTTGCTTGCAATCTCGGAATAAGTGGAGGAGATTCTCTGGCATCGCCGGGCAGAGAGAGCAGTTATCAGTGTCGCTGAGATGTCTACGCTTCCTTTCCGCATTGGTAAGGATACCACCCCGCAATGTAAGCCAAGCAAACATACGAACCCTCTCCTGGGCTCTCAGCTTCCAAATGCTGCAGAACACCTCCGAGTCAAGCTCCATCGCCGCCTGATGATCTTTGAGCATGCTATAAGCGGATGAGACATTATAATTACCATCGGTGCTTCCACTCCAGCACATGGCGTCCGGGCACCCATCGTCCTCCGTCACAGCGGTAGCAGCCAACCTGAGAAGGATCGAAGTGGGCAAAGAACTGATAGCCTCCCACCTCCAACCAGTCCCCGGGTTCCAGAATTTATCCACAGTGGACTCAATCAAATCCTGCGAAAGGTGGCTGTCAACAAAACACTGCAGCTCCTGATTGTCGAGCCATTTGTCCTTCCAAAATCTGATCTTCTTTCCATCCCCCAGGCTCCACTTGGTCCCTTTGGAGATGACCAAATCGACAGCTCTGTGGATGCTGCGCCAGGTGAGGGAGGGACAGCTGCGAGGCGTCAGGGATGGCCGGATGTACTTGTGACGAATGACTTGCGCCCAAAGGCTGTCACAATTAGTAAGGAATCTCCAGGCCAGCTTCCCGGTCATCGCCAAGTTCAAATCACCCATGCTCTTCAAGCCAAGACCGCCCAGTTCCTTCGGCTTGCAGATTTCATCCCACTTAATCAAGTGCATTTTCTTGGTGTCCCCCCAACTACCCCAAATAAAAGATCGGGTGATTTTGTCAATCGTCCCACAGACGGACTTGGGAAGCAAGACTGACGCCATTGTATAAACCGAAATCGATTGCAGCACTGACTTTGCGAGTGTAACTCTCCCTGCAAGGCTCAAATGACGCCCCATCCAACCCGAGAGACGGGTGTTAATTTTCTGGATCATGGGTTGGAAAGTCTCTTTGTTAAATGCTTTGTGCAGCAAAGGCATACCAAGGTAAACTCCCAAGTCAGCGGTGGTAACGAAACCACTTTCTCTTTGCAACGCCTGAACAACATCGGTCTCCACGTTGGGGGAGACGAACAACTTCGATTTGAGTGGGTTCACCTTCTGACCAGAGGACCTACAAAAGAGATCCAGACATTGCATGATGACCTTAATTTGAGGGACAGAGGCTTCAGCCAAGAGCAAGATGTCATCAGCGAACATGATGTGGGATAAAGGGGGACCTCCTCTGGAAATCCGGATCGGTTTCCAGCTCCCGTTGTTGACGGCATTAAGAATCATATGGCTGAGGCGCTCCACAGAGAGGACGAACAAATAAGGCGAAATAGCGTCACCTTGACGAATGCCCCTCGATGGCTGGAAACTAGTCGTTTTCTCACCATTCCAAAGAACAGACATCGAGGTGGAAGAAATGCATTCCACAATCCAGTCAACCCATCTCTCCGAGAAACCCGCGTCAATGAGAGTATCCACAATGAAATCACATCTGAGCCTGTCATAAGCCTTTTCCAGATCGATTTTCAGAATCATCCAACCCTGCCTATCAGACTTGTAGTGCATAGAATGGACGACTTCTTGGGCGAGGACGATGTTGTCCGTAATCAGCCTACCCCGAAGGAAGCTCCCTTGCATCGGACCAATAAGCTCGGGGAGCACAAATTGCATTCTATTCACCAGAACCTTAGTAATAGTCTTATAAATGACGTTGCAAAGGCTAATGGGGCGGAAAAGGCCGACCTTATCCGGGTTGTCCACTTTCGGCAGAAGGGAGATGATGGTGTCATTGAGACCCACAGGGAGCGAGCTACTCGAAAAAAATGCCTGGACCAAGGAGATGACTGACTTGCCAACCGTATTCCAGCATTTATGAAAAAACAGCGGTTGAAAACCATCAGGGCCCGGGGCTTTGAGACCCCCCATCTGTTTAACCGCCTTAAAAATCTCCTCACTAGAAAAAACCGCCTCAAGCTTATCCCAACTATCCTGATTCAGCGTAGGGAAATGACCATGAAGCATGGATATGGGGAAAAGCTCAATAGCGGGAATCCTGTATAACTCCCTGTAGAAATTAACAACAAGATCTTCGAGCCCTTGCTTGTTCTCAACCCATAGTCCATCATTATTACGCAGCGCACGAACCCTGTTTCTTTTCCTGCGAACCAACGTGGATGCGTGGAAAAAAGAAGTATTCATGTCCCCTGCTTTCAGCCAATTAACTCTGGATTTCTGAAGCCACAAAATCTCTTCCTGCTCCAGAACGGCGTTCAGCTCTTCCCGGACCTGAACCTCCGACTCAAACGCGGAAACCGTGGGATTCTTCTCCAACTCAATCTGATTCGCCTCCAGCAGCGCGAGAAGTTTAGATTTCTTCTCATGGATATTACCAAACACCTTCTTGTTCCACGCAACAAGACTAAGCTTCAGATGGTTAAGAGCAATGTTGGCCGAGCAGTCACGCTTCCAAGACTTCTTAACAAAGGGGAGGAAATCCGGGTGAGTAAGCCAGGCCGCCTCAAATCTAAAGGGGCGCCGCCTACTATCAAAGGTAACTCTAGGACTCAACCTCAATAACAACGGCGTGTGATCCGAGCCGAAATTTGGGAGATGACGGACGGCTGCGTTGGGCCACTTTAAGCACCCAGGCATGTTCATGAGGAAGCGGTCCAACCTTTTGGCAATAAGGGTATGAGGATCCGATCCCCTAGACCAGGTAAAATTCTGACCGGAGTAACCCATGTCAATGAGACCGTTATCATTAATGACAGCATGGAACTCCTTAGAGTCAGGGTGCAGACCCCCAGAACCCCCTTGGCGCTCTTCCTGTTGCAAAATACAGTTAAAATCCCCGCCAACAAAGATGGGGCCATTGTGCTTCCTGATTTCCTCGCTGAGATCGTGCCAAAATCTACAACGTCTGTGGACAGAAGGGGGAGCGTAAGAGAAGATGAACCTGGCAGCGTCGTCCTCTTTTTCAAGCAAGGCACTGATGAAGTGATTTTGGGCATTAGTGACCGTAACTTTGATGGCATCAGGGTTCCAAAACAACTTAATCCCGCCAACAAAACCCTGAGTTTCCACCCTCACGGACTCCCCAAGACTTAACTTGTCACAGAAATTCTCCGCTTTCTCCCCTGAGATGTGAGTCTCCAGCAACACTAAAGCATCAACACGATGACACCGAATCAAGTAGTTCACGGTTCTTGACAGGGCTAAAGTCGTATACCCAAATCAAAGAAATCCTAAGCAACCTACTATAGAGTATAGCAAGCAAGTCAGGGTCGAATCCACAGGGAATCAGGTTATCAATTCTTGCAATTCAAGGTTACCAACTTGGAACAAAAGGGGGGGGGGGGTTGTATGTGTTTTCTAACCAAATTAATAAGAAGACAAGAGAGCAAAATCGCAGATTTATGGTTGTAAATATGATGAGGAAAAGCGCCACACTTAACAAGAGATCCACCGAACAAAAGATAAGTTGATCCTAGAATTCTATCAATCTTAAGTCCTTAACAATCCTATTGTTGTTCTTATCCCGATCTTAAGTAATTGTTAGTTCTACCAGCCCTAACAATACTTATTACTAAATCAATACCGAAAACCTTCAGGAATCAATAAAGCAATAGCATTCAACCAAGGATTAGCAAGATACATGCAATAGAAACAACCCGTTACTATAAGCATGCAATTAATTCTCCCTCACAATTGTGCGCTCGGATCCCCTATACGCACAACCGTGTTCGCTACTAGATATGCAACCTGAACACAGAATCACAAGTCCTAGCACTTAGGAAAATATCAATAAACCCAGGTGATCAATCTAGATAAACCAACATAAGCCAATATAAATTAAGCACAAGAGAATCAATCCAACCAATAGGAAACGAACAAGAGTAGAAAACTCACAACCAATCAATTGCTGGCTTCAAACTGTCAAGTGCAACAATGGAGGGTTTAGTTCTCCATAAAGTTTGTAAGCAAATACGTCATAACGGCAATTAGGGTTCAAGAGAGAGAAGAAGACCCTCTCCAAAATAGTCTTAACCCTCCTTAAATACTAAGGAAATAATTCAGAAATAAAGGTAAGGAAATAACAAACTTGGAAATAAAGTTTCGGAATAAAACTAAAACGGAAATAAAAACTCGCAAATAACATTCAGCACACGCAACCGCGGGTTGCGGTCTCTCCACCGCAGGGTGCGGTGGACCTCCAGTACGTGTTCAGCCGAGCTCGCCGCAGGGGCGGTTCTGGAACCGCAGGGTGCGGCCTAATGGCAGTAGCTCCAGCTCTTCAACCGCAGGGGGCGGTGGACTCCGGCGCAGGTGCGGCAAGGCTTCAGACCTCCTCTTCTCATCAGCTCTTTCTTGCTATCTCTCGCACCGTGCTCAGCTCTTCTCTTCACTCCTATGGCGTCTCTCCTTGGTGGTTTTCTTCCTCGGTGTCTCCTATGATCTCCAAAACCGCTCAAACACCTCCAAAAACTCTAAACTTCGCCTCCAAACGCCTTGCACATGAATGTGCCTAGAAATACCCGAATGACACCAATAAACCCTCTAATGACTCTTAGTTAAGCTCTACAAAGTAGTGCTTATCAAATTCCCCCATGCTTAGACCTTTGCTCGTCCTCGAGTAAACTAAAAGAAAGTTCACCCCTCCAAAATAGCACACAAGGTCTCAGGAAGCATCTCCTCCTACTACGAGTCACCTAACCCATGCCAAAGCTCCTGGCGTCAATCTCATCTACAACACATCATCATCAACAACAACAGAACTTGGGGGCAAGCAGAGTACTTCCCCCAAGCTTATCCCGGACATCCAATAGTGTAAAGTGACCTCTAATCCTATCCTCCATCTAAGACTTCTTATGCCTCCCGAAGTGGCCTACCCGACATTCCTTCTATGTCTCCCTTCTTATGACGCCTCGCCAATAAATAAAGAGAAATCCTAAGAATCACTCTTCTTCTTTTCGCTCATTTTGCCAAGACGCCATTTCGGGTTTTCACCAAGCCACTCTTATTTTTATTTTTATTTTTTTTATTTTTTTTTTCCAAAGATGGACTCACATATGCTCACGTCACTCCGACACCATATTACCCCAGTCTAGCACTGGTCCGGGTCACCTGCTTGTTGCCTGAGTCGCCCTTTCGGATTTTCAACTCATCCCAGGATTTTTTATTTTATTTTTTTTTTTTTTTTTTTTTTTAGAAAACGAACAACCAATGCAACTCCGAAAAAACAGAATGAAACACACAAAGAAAAATACAGAAACTGTACATAAAGATAGAAAGTGAATCTACTCCCTCCCCCATGCTTGTAATACGCATTGTCCTCAATGTGGAAAAGAAGACAATCATAAAATAAGGGAAAGACTCACTGCTGTGATGGTCCCGGTGGTGGCCAAGGGTACTGGCCAAAGTACTGGTCCTGTCGCTCTCCTAAGTGCTGGAGACGCTCGTCCATCTGCCCTAGGCGCTCATCCTGGTGGTCCATCCGCTGGAAAACCCGGGACTGAAATCCGTCAAACCGCACATCATAGCCCTGTTGCCAGGTTTGCTGCTGCAAACTCAGCGCCTCCATCTGTCGGGACATCTGATCCTGCCAGGGATCCATAGGTGGCGGGTCCTGACCGGCGCTCATCTCCTCATCCTCCGCAGGGGCTTGGCTCGAGCTGCCCACATCTCTCCGCCTCCTCCGAGGTCGGTGTCCCTCGTCTACAAACTCAGTCGTATCCGTCCCCAATGGAGCTATGATGGGATCGGGGTGCATGTACCATCCTCGGTAAGTAGAGCTATATGGGATCTCCCTGGGTAAGGCCATGATATGGCTCCTGTCAGAGTAGGAGCACCAGAAGGGCTGTCGCTTCGTCACCTTCAGCATGTAGTTTGCCCGCAGCCGGGCGACATCGAACACATGGGAGAGGATGGGGTCCTCCTCCTCCTCGACCGGAAAGACGGTCTCAGCGATGCGGGTGATCAAACCACCCTGTACGATATCACGCCTCGCTTCGCGGCGGAGCTTCTGGAGTCCCTCGAGAATGAGCATCAACCAGTCTGGGGTGAATGTAGCCTGTGGCAATGCAGAGTATAGCCAGGGGAGGCCCTTCAGGGGGACCTTGTTGGCCTCAGGGTGTCCCAGCAGCGTCCCCATAATCAGCTTGTGGAGCAAACGCAGACATGGGTGAGTAAATTTGTTGCTATACTCGTCACCCATGTGGTACGTCTGCCCCGTGGCACCTACCCAGAAATCAATCAGCGCGGCCTCCTTCGTGCCCTTTCTCCACGCAGCGGTGGGTGGTCTAGTCACCCCAAGCGCATCCCGAGCCTGCGCAGCGTCGACTGTGTACTCTCTCCCCTTGTACTTGAAAGAAAGGGAGACAAGGGTCTCACCATCCATGGTGAGGCTGAGCGTGGTGATAAACTGCCTGCTCAGAGTCTCGTATGTGGGGGCATACACATCAACGAATCCCCCCAATCCCATCTTCTCCAGACAGAGCTGTGTACACTCAAATAGCCCCAGAGTCTCCAGAGTTCCCCTATCCAGGAACTTAGTCGGGGTCACATCCCGGTCCTTCACAATCTCAAATATTTGTTTCTCCTCCGCAGTCATCCCGACCTTTCGTGATCTCGACATGGTGTAAATGAACAATGAAGAGAGCGAGAGGCAAAGAGAAACTCACAAAAGACACCGGGATGGTGCCTACTGCTTGTCTGCCGCGGGTGCGGTGGTGTAGCCGCGGGGAGCGGTGGACTGACAGGGAGGAGCAACGTTCTGGGCTCTCGCCGCGGGGGCGGTGGGCTAACCGCAGGGGGCGGTCTGGGCACTGGGCGAGTTCTTCGCGTGGGGGCTTCTCCGAAAGCTACGAAACGAATTTCCTTCAACTCCTTAGGGCCGGGTTTGGGTCAAGGGTGGTAGATCTGGGTTGGGAAGGGTTGGATCCGACGCGGGTGCGGTGGATCTTGGGGGTGCGGTGGTTATGGGGGGGTGAGGATGTTGGGATGAAACTTTCGGGCTTGCTTGTGGGGGTTTCGGGTGAGGAAGGTCGGGTTGGGTGAGGGGAAAGGTGAAGGTTTGGACGAAAATGGTGGTTTTTGGTGGAGGTTTGAGGGTATGGGGTTATGGAAGCTTTGAAAGCTATGGAGGCAAAGGGGTGGGGTGGGCTGGAAAGAGAAGGGAGGGAGTTCGTGGGAATGAGGGTGGAGAGGGAGAGGAGTTAGGGATGGGGTGGGCTGGAAAGAGAAGGGTATGGTGGGCCCATAAGGCCTCTTTTACTTAATCCAATTTTTACTCCCCATTTATGGCTTTTTCGGGGCCCAACTTTTTCAATTTTTACTCTCCCACTGTGGTCGCCATTTTTTTTTTTTTTTTTTTTTTTTTTTTTTTTCCGATTTCGCCTTTTTCTCTTCGAACAGGGGCTTGCCGCGGGGGCGGTGCTTCCACCGCGGGGTGCAGTGGGTCTCCAGAACACCGGCGTGACTTTCCTTCGTACCTGCGAGGTTAGTCCGCAGGCGAAAACGAACGAAAAAGAAACACAAAAACCAACACAACTACCTAACTAAGCGATGAAAAAGAAAAGACAAAAGAAAAAGAAGAAAACAATACCTCGGGTTGCCTCCCGAGCAGCGCCTTGGTTCACGTCGTTGGCTCGACGTAGACTTTCGTCTATTCCTTTTCAGCACTCGGCTCCTCCAGAGCCATCTCATCAATCTCTGCAGTGGAGAAACCCTCATGGTAAGGTTTTAACCTATGACCATTGACCTTGAATGTCTTCTGAGTTGTCGGCTCGATTAAGTCAACGGCGCCATGTGGGTAGACCTCAACAATAATGTACGGTCCTATCCACTTTGATCTCAGCTTCCCCGCGAAGAGTTTCAGGCGGGATTGGAACAAAAGGACTTTGTCACCGGGGTGGAAGTCCTTTCGCAAGATGTTCTTGTCGTGCCACGCCTTGGTTTTTGCTTTGTAGATCACAGCATTGTCATATGCATCAAGGCGTAGCTCCTCTAACTCTTGCAGCTGAAGCTTGCGAAATTCTCCTACTTCATCAATCCTCATGTTGCACTGCTTCACTGCCCACCATGCTTTGTGTTCCAACTCCACAGGTAGATGGCAAGCTTTGCCAAATACGAGCCGGAAAGGAGACATCCCGATTGGAGTCTTGTAGGCAGTGCGGTAAGCCCACAGTGCATCATTCAATCTCAAACTCCAGTCCTTCCTGTTGGGTGCCACTGTCTTCTCAAGGATCGTCTTGATCTCTCTGTTTGACACCTCAGCCTGCCCATTAGTCTGTGGATGGTAGGCAGTGGAAACCCTCTGTGTGACATGATACTTCTTCAGTAGGGCGGTCACAGTCTTGTTGCAGAAGTGGGTTCCCCGATCACTAATCAAAGCTTTAGGGATCCCAAACCTGGAAAATATGTTCTCTTTCAAGAAACCTGCCACAACTTTAGAATCATCAGTCCTGGTGGCCTTCGCTTCCACCCACTTGGAAACGAAGTCCACCGCAAGCAAAATATATAGGTTCCCGTGAGAATTGGGGAAGGGTCCCATAAAGTCAATACCCCACACATCAAAAACCTCACAAAAAATCAAAGAGGACTGAGGCATCTCATTCCTCCTAGAGATATTTCCCATCCTCTGACATCTATCACATACCTTGCAAAAAGCAAATGCATCCCGAAAAAGATTGGGCCAATAGAAACCTGCATCTAGCACTTTCCTAGCAGTTTTATTTGCACCAAAATGGCCCCCACATGCCTCAGAATGACAAAAGCTAAGGACAGATTGTACCTCGTTATCCGGAAGGCATCGACGGATTACCTGATCGACACAGTGTCTCCAGAGATAAGGATCATCCCAAATATAGTACCGCGCTTCTCTCCGCACCTTCTCCCGTTGCGCCTTGGTATGATCCGGAGGGAATTCCCCATAAACCAAGTAGTTCACGATGTCGGTGTACCATGGTCGGAGGGATCGGATCCCGAGGACGGACCTGTGGAAGTACGCCTCGAGTGAGGAAGCGCTCTCAGCAGAAAAATCACGAACAGCTTCGCTCACTGTAGGTTGCGGTTTATCCACCGCTGGGTGCGGCCAAATAGCAGAAACCTCTCGAAAAAAATCGCCTCTCGCCGCGGGTGCGGTTGGGTCCACCGCTGGGTGCGGTACATCTGGGCAATTTTCTCGAGAAAAATCACCGCCTTCGCGGGTGCGGTCATCCACCGCAGGGTGCGGCCATTCTCCAGAACCTTGGCCTTGTAAATCCTTCTCTTTACCGCAGGTGCGGTGGGGGTGGCGCCCGGTGCGGTGTGGCTCCAGTACATCCACTGAAAAGAGGGTGTCATCCGGGAAGTTTCCGTGGATTGGGGTCTGCTTCCCGGGCTTGTCCTCTTCGTTCACCAATCTACTCAGATGATCCGCTACCAAGTTCTCTGCTCCTTTCTTGTCCCGTATCTCCACATCGAACTCACTCAGCAGGAGAACCCATCGAATCAATCTCGGCTTTGCCTCTTTCTTCGTCATTAGATAACGAAGGGCGGCGTGATCCGTGTAAATAATCACCTTCACTCCTAACAAATACTGCCTGAACTTCTCCAAGGCAAATACCACAGCTAGCATCTCTTTTTCAGTAGTGGAGTAGTTCCGTTGCGCGCCATTCAGAGTCATGGACGCGTAGTGAATCACATGAGAGGCCCTTCCCTCTTTTTGTCCCAGAACTGCTCCAACTGCATAATCGCTGGCATCACACATGATCTCGAACGGTTTTGACCAGTCCGGTGCTTGAATAATCGGTGCACTAGTCAGGCGTTCTTTCAAGCAGTCGAACGCCTTCTTACACTCCTCGTTCAGATCAAAGGTCACCTCTTTCTTCAGCAGCTCGCATAAGGGTGATGAGATCTTCGAAAAATCCTTGATAAACCTGCGATAGAAACCTGCATGGCCTAGGAAGGAACGAACTTCACGCACATTAGTAGGATAAGGTAAAGACTGAATTACATCAATCTTCGCCTTATCGACCTCAATACCCCTAGCAGAGACAATATGACCTAACACAATCCCTTGTTCAACCATGAAATGACACTTTTCAGAATTTAAAACCAAGTCAGTTTCAACACATCTTTTCAGCACAAGTGTCAAGTGGGCCAAACATTTATCAAAGCTATCCCCATGTACTGTAAAATCATCCATGAATACTTCAATAAAATTTTCAATGTACTCAGAGAAGATACTAACCATACATCGTTGAAAAGTACCGGGTGCGTTACATAGTCCAAAGGGCATTCTGCGGTATGCAAATGTGCCAAAAGGACATGTAAAGGTAGTCTTCTCTTGGTCCTCTGGCGCTATGGCCACCTGGAAGTATCCTGAATATCCATCAAGGAAGCAGTAGTAGGGGCGCCCAGCAAGGCGTTCTAGCATTTGATCGATGAATGGCAAGGGAAAGTGATCCTTTCTGGTTACCGCGTTCAGCTTGCGGTAATCTATGCAAACTCTCCAGCCCGTTTGTGTCCTTGTAGGGACCAACTCTCCTTGTTGGTTCTCAACCACTGTGATTCCTCCCTTCTTGGGAACAACTTGAGTGGGGCTGACCCAATGACTATCGGAAATCGGGAAGATCATGTCAGCTTGAAGGAGCTTCAGCACCTCCTTCTTCACCACCTCCATCATAGGTGGATTTAATCTCCTCTGTGGTTGCCTGGACGGCTTGGCATCATCTTCTAGGAGGATCCGATGCATACATGTTGAGGGACTAATCCCTTTGATATCGGCAATGGTCCAACCTAATGCAGTCTTGTGCTCCTTTAAAATCTCCACTAGCTTCTCCTCTTGCTCCTTCGAAAGCTTACTAGACACAATGACTGGCAAGGTGTCGTTGACTCCAAGGAAAGCGTACTTGAGGTGATCCGGGAGTTATTTGAGTTCACTCTCGGGAGCCTGTATAACAGAGGGAACGAGCTTCTCGCCCGGGGTTAATAGAATGGGGCCAACGCCCAAAGGGTCTATAGGAAGCTTCTCCATTTGAGACACCATCGCCTGCATGTTAGTTGACAGAGCATATTCTGTGTGGAACTCATCTATGTCATTCTCAATAATAGACTGCAGCTCATCAGTACCAGAAATATCAAATACATCTTGCACAATGGGTTCAATCACATCAATAGAGCATAGAGAATGGTCATCAATAGGGTGTTTCATAGCGTCATAGATGTTGAATTGTACCACCTCCCCATCGAATTCCATAGTAAGTGTCCCACTTACATAATCTATCTTGGTCCTAGCAGTTTTTAAGAAAGGCCTTCCTAACAGAATAGGGGCCGCATGGTCATCATGTTCCATATCTAGGACAAAGAAATCAGCGGGGAATATCAAGTTGTCAACCATAACAAGCACATCCTCAACTACCCCCTTAGGGTAAACACTAGACCTATCAGCAAGTTGCACAACAATTCCTGTTTCATGCAAAGGTCCCAATCTAAGAGATTTATAAAGAGAGTAAGGCAACACATTAATAGAAGCACCTAGATCAAGCATGGCTCTATCAAACTTAGTATCACCAATAACACAGGGGATGCTAACCATACATGGGTCGGAGCATTTCTTGGGCATACGCCTTTGAAATACCGCAGACACACGTTCGCTGACCTTCACCTTTTGTTTCCCCTTCAGCTTCTGGTTTCTCTTGATCGTGCAGAGCTCCTTCAAGAACTTAGCATACTTAGGAATGCTCTTCACTAGCTTGAGCAATGGGATGTTGACCTCGCATTTGCTGAAGGTCTCAAAAAGATCTTTGTCATCAACGACCCTTCTCTCCCTGAGTGCTTCTGGAAAGGGGGCGGGTGGCTTCTCGGAACCGAGAGGAGGGAAGTAGGGACGAACGTAATCGTCGACGTAAGGCTCTTTGACAATCCCGGAAGACTCGCCGCAGGTGCGGTTCTCAACCGCGGGATGCGGTGGAGATACAGGAATTTCCCGAGAAAAATCACCGTTCACCACAGGGTGCGGTATTCCCACCGCAGGGTGCGGTCTATCGACAGTAGCCTTCTGCTTCTCCAGGTCTTGCTCGCCGCAGGTGCGGCCACCGTGCCGCTGGATGCGGTCGTTCAGCAGAGCATCCTCATTCTCCGAGTCGTCCTCTTCAGCACTAGGATCGACATGTAATTGCTTCCCACTTCTTAAAGTCACAGCACTGACGTTTTCCCTCGGGTTCACTACCGTTTGTGACGGTAGTTTTCCCGAATCACGAGCTTCTAGATTACTCACAGCTTGAGCAATTTGTGCCACATGCTTCTCAAGATTCTGAATGGAAGACTTCGTTTCAGCATCCTTTTGCATGACCGACTGAGCCAATGACTTGATCATGTCCTCAGCTGACATGGTTTGTCTAGGGTTGTACTGTGGCCTCGGTTGTTGTGGTTGCAAAAGGTGAGGGTTCTGGACATTCTGCTGGTTACTCCACCTGAAATTCGGATGATCTCTAGTTCCGGGGTTGTAAGTGTTAGAGAATGGATCATATTTTGGCCTTGGTTGCCATCCTCCTGCAGCGTTTACTTCCTCGGTCCCATCATCCTGAACTTGAGGGCAAGCCTCAGTGGGGTGGAATTGATCGGCACATACCCCACATGCTTTGAGTTGTTGAGGGGCTCCGTGCAGCGTAAGTCGCTTCACCATGTCCTTCAACTGAGCCATATCATTAGCATACGAAGAACGACTAGACTCAGCAGCATGGACTCCTCTCTTGGTAGCAGATCTACCAAAGTTTCTCGTGCCCTCAGCCATCTCCTGAATCTTTACCATAGCGAGTGCTGGAGTTATGTTAAGAATGTTTCCGCCACAAGCAGCGTCAACCATCCTCCTCTCATTATCCAGCAGCCCGTTATAGAGATGAAGTACCAGGTCCTGGTTGGAATACCGATGGAATGGGCAGCTTGAGCAAAGTCTCTTGAACCTCTCATAGTAATCATATAGGGTCTCGTCACCCTCCTGCTCGATGTTGCTAATGGATTTCTTCAAACTGTTGGCCTTCTTAGCAGGGAAATACTTCTCCAGAAAAGCCTCGTGAAGCTTGGTCCACGTGTCAATACTTCCAGTAGGAAGATGGTAATACCAGTCATCAGCGGTATCTTTCAAGGTGAACCCAAAAGCTCTCATCTTTATTTGCTCCTCAGTAACATTCGCCGGTTTCATACTCATGATGACTGTGTGGAATTTACCCAGATGCTTGATTGGGTCCTCTCCAGCCAGTCCATGGAACTCTGGAAGCAAATGAATCAGCCCCGGCTTCAACTCAAAGTTCACGCCTGCAGCCAGCCCAGGGATTACTACAGCCAAAGGTTGCTGCTGCAGGTCTGGTGCAGTCAACTGTCTCAACGTCCGATCCGCGCCATCGTTAGCCATCTCGAATGTAGGGTTGTCAAACACTAAAGAACGATTCACTCTGCGAGCCTGTGAAAGAGTTCGTGTAATTTCTGGATCAAAATCAAGAAGCGGTGAATTAGTAGCACGAGTGTGGACCATAAGATAGATCCACACCAAGGGTTAGTAACAACAAATCACAAAAACAGAAAATTTGACTCCCCGGCAACGGCGCCAAATTTGACAGGGCTAAAGTCGTATACCCAAATCAAAGAAATCCTAAGCAACCTACTATAGAGTATAGCAAGCAAGTCAGGGTCGAATCCACAGGGAATCAGGTTATCAATTCTTGCAATTCAAGGTTACCAACTTGGAACAAAAGGGGGGGGGGGTGTTTGTATGTGTTTTCTAACCAAATTAATAAGAAGACAAGAGAGCAAAATCGCAGATTTATGGTTGTAAATATGATGAGGAAAAGCGCCACACTTAACAAGAGATCCACCGAACAAAAGATAAGTTGATCCTAGAATTCTATCAATCTTAAGTCCTTAACAATCCTATTGTTGTTCTTATCCCGATCTTAAGTAATTGTTAGTTCTACCAGCCCTAACAATACTTATTACTAAATCAATACCGAAAACCTTCAGGAATCAATAAAGCAATAGCATTCAACCAAGGATTAGCAAGATACATGCAATAGAAACAACCCGTTACTATAAGCATGCAATTAATTCTCCCTCACAATTGTGCGCTCGGATCCCCTATACGCACAACCGTGTTCGCTACTAGATATGCAACCTGAACACAGAATCACAAGTCCTAGCACTTAGGAAAATATCAATAAACCCAGGTGATCAATCTAGATAAACCAACATAAGCCAATATAAATTAAGCACAAGAGAATCAATCCAACCAATAGGAAACGAACAAGAGTAGAAAACTCACAACCAATCAATTGCTGGCTTCAAACTGTCAAGTGCAACAATGGAGGGTTTAGTTCTCCATAAAGTTTGTAAGCAAATACGTCATAACGGCAATTAGGGTTCAAGAGAGAGAAGAAGACCCTCTCCAAAATAGTCTTAACCCTCCTTAAATACTAAGGAAATAATTCAGAAATAAAGGTAAGGAAATAACAAACTTGGAAATAAAGTTTCGGAATAAAACTAAAACGGAAATAAAAACTCGCAAATAACATTCAGCACACGCAACCGCGGGTTGCGGTCTCTCCACCGCAGGGTGCGGTGGACCTCCAGTACGTGTTCAGCCGAGCTCGCCGCAGGGGCGGTTCTGGAACCGCAGGGTGCGGCCTAATGGCAGTAGCTCCAGCTCCTCAACCGCAGGGGGCGGTGGACTCCGGCGCAGGTGCGGCAAGGCTTCAGACCTCCTCTTCTCATCAGCTCTTTCTTGCTATCTCTCGCACCGTGCTCAGCTCTTCTCTTCACTCCTATGGCGTCTCTCCTTGGTGGTTTTCTTCCTCGGTGTCTCCTATGATCTCCAAAACCGCTCAAACACCTCCAAAAACTCTAAACTTCGCCTCCAAACGCCTTGCACATGAATGTGCCTAGAAATACCCGAATGACACCAATAAACCCTCTAATGACTCTTAGTTAAGCTCTACAAAGTAGTGCTTATCAGTTCTGCAGAACCCGGCCTTGCCGGCTCCACGACAGTTCCACACTAAGCAATTCATAAGAAAAATCAGGAAGAGAGTGCTGCCCCTGGCGCGCGGGACAACCCTCCTTGGGTATGGATTCCCCCATCAGGGGTCGTTTCTTGTCTAGGGGACGGTTTCTCCTTCAGAAGAGCACCGCCCTCGTCCGACACCGGAGAAATCGTAAGCTTCGCTTGCCCCTGTACACCGTTCAGCGGCTGATTCCTTGGGTTAACATTCGAAGGATCAAGATGACCCCTGCTAACCGAAAGACTAGGGTGTGTTGAAGAATCCTTTATGGGCTCACTCCTTTTAAGGATGGAAATCTTGGAATTTCGGCCCACCAAACTAGGCCCAACAACCTGGCCCATCACCAGCTTATTGCTATCCTCTACCGAAGGCAGCCCAGCGGCCTTACTATTCTGACCCAGATCCTCCCGAAAAGAGGGGATACTCTGCTTCATAAAAGTTTTGGCGTTTTCCCCATAAAGCTGAACGGGGTTGCCCAAATCCGAAAGAGAATGCCCCGAATCCACAGTTGGCTTCCCTTTCTCTTTTCTTCTCGTACTTGACTCCTGCAAAGCAGCTTTCGGAATGTAGCCTTTCTGCCTCTCCCTACTACCCTCCTGCAAAGCACCCTTATTCGATGGAACTTGCTTCTGACCTCTGTCAACTTCCGACTCCTCGTCCACAATCTCAAGGACTTTGAATCTCCCGGATCTCGAGGCCGAAATCGAGGGCTTAGGACCCTTCCTGAACGATGCATTAGGGTTGCGCTGGGAAGACTGCCAAACCTGCCGCCGGCGATGTTTGGGGAGCATCCAACCCCCATATTTCTCCAGTCCGGTGGCAGACTCCCCACCTGAGAAAGCTTGAGGTTGTCCGCTTCCTTCCGACGTCTAGGCCTTATCGACATTCTGAGGTAGGAGAGGACACTTTGGTTGGAAATGGCCATAGTGACCGCAGTGGAAGCAGATGGTATGGAGGCCTTCATACTCGATCAAATATCTACTACCATTGATGACAATGGAGCCCTTCAACGGCTTAGCAAGGTCCAGTTCCACGCATACCCTGGCAAACTTACCTCTGTCCGCACTTAGGGTTTTGCGGTCCACCCTGAGAGGATTACCAATGCCGGTAGCCACCTGAAGGAGAACCCTCTCTTCATACAAGATCACAGGCAGGTTAATGATGCGAATCCATGCCGGCGTGGTAGCTAAGTTATCCGTGAGTGGATTGAAACTAGGAAACCACGGCTTGATTATCAAATAATGACCAAACATGGCCCATGGGCCGCATGTTAAGACTTTCGTATAGTCCTCCTCCTCAGCAAACTTAATCAAGAAGAAGCCATTGGGAAGATCAAGAAGACGGACGCAGCCCGAGAGACTCCACAACTCTTTGATCTTTCTATTCATGACCTCATAAGGGATGATCGTGCCCAAGGTTTTAACAATAAGGGTAGATTGCCAAGCTGTTGCCAAAGCATTCATGACCGCAGGGTCAATGGTAACAACTGGGTCACTGCCCTCTCCTCTAGGGAATTCCACCGAGATTTTCCCAGCCAAGAACTTTTCAGGAAGAGAAAAGTATTCCTCCTCCTTACTGGAAACCAAATCTTTCCATAACTTGTCTTTTGCCACAGGAGATTCCTGATCAACTTCAGGACTGTTCTCCACGCCTGCCAACGCCAACGCTTGACATGGCAACTCTTGTGTTTCAGGGATCAAAACCGGTGAGCCTTGTCCTGTGGAAGCACTACGAGAGACCGCCAGGAGCGGCCACTCCTCCACAGGTTGCCTGATACCATCTTTAAACCCCGCCGTAACCCCCAAGTCGGAGTGCGTGTTGCAGGGATTCGAGCTAAACACGACTTCCACCTCCACCAAATCATCAACCGGGGGGGGGGGAGAGGTCACACGACAGACTAGTAGCCGGGGGACACGGACGGGCCGGGTCACTGGCCAGAACCAAAACCTTTCGAGAGGGGAGAGGGGGTTGAGGGACAGGGCGGGGAGGAGGATAGGAGGGAGAGGGAACGGGAGGGAGAATAGGCACGACCTGAGACACGGACGCGGCCTTAGGAACGGGGGAGACAGGGGGGGTCAGAAGGCGGGTATCGACGGAAGAGGAAGACAGAGACACAGTCTTCCGATGCCCCATTTCTCTGGGCCCGGCGAGAGGCCGGATGCCAGGGCCCGTGAGGGGCAGGGGGTGGCCGGAAGAAAGAAAAACTAGAGGAATAAACTTTCTAATTCTAACTTTCTAAATAAAAAATGATTCAAATTTTCACTTCATTGTTCACTCTTTAGTTGCCTGCGTTAAATTTGCAATCTTGAAGATAAATAAATGTGAAAAGTTTTTGAAAAATTTGCATTTGATATTCAAAGTTAAGAAACGTAAATACACTGATTTATCTTACATTATAAATATATATTTTGGTAAAGACATACGTACATTTTAACATACATATATACTTACCACTACCTTCAAGAAAATTGTTATTAGTTGATTAATTGACTCCACCAAACTATACGATATATCCATAGTATATAATTATACGATATAATAATTGTATATAACTATACGATATAACAATAATATATAACTATACGATATAACAATAGTATATAACTTTATGATATAACCATAGTATATAACAATAGTATATAACTATACGATTAACAATTTCTTTTTTAAAAATAAAAGGAAAAAAAAGTGCCTAGAATTTGACTTACAAAGGTAAGATATAAGGATTGAACCCACAACCTTTTGAAATGTAATGAAAATACTCACACTCATCTACCATTGAACAAAGTATTACTTTGTGTACTAATATTAAAAAAACACATAGAATGACAAATTGACAATTCAGTATTAAGTTTTGTCCCCCTTCTCCGATGGGCCCTAGGTGGTCGCCTCTCTCGCCCACCCATTTGGGTCGGCCCTGACTATAGTATATAACTATACGATATAAGAATAGTTATAACTATACGATATAACAATAGTATATAACTATACGATATAACCTAGTATATAACCATATGATATAACAATAGTATATAACTATGATATATAATTATATGATATAATAATAGTATATAACTATACAATATAACAATAGTATATAACTATACAATATAACCATAGTATATAACTATACGATATAACCATAGTATATAATTATACGATATAATAATAGTATACAACTATACGATATAGCCATAGTATATAATTATACGATATAACAATAGTATATAACTATACGATATAACCATAGTATATAACTATATGATATAACAATAGTGTATAATTATACGATATAACCATATATAGTATATAACTATACGATATAACAATAGTATATAACTATACGATATAACTATATGATATAACAATAGTGTATAATTATACGATATAACCATAGTATATAACTATACGATTTAACAATAGTATATAACTACACTATATAACCATAGTATATAACTATACGATATAACCATAATATATAACTATTGTATATAAGCATACGATATAAAAATAGTATATAATTATACGATATAACCATAATATATAATTATAGTACATAACTATACGATATAACAATAGTATATAAATATATGATATAACAATAGTATATAACTATACAATATAACCATAGTATATAACTATACGATATAACAATGGTATATAACTATACGATATAAGAATAGTTATAACTATACGATATAAGAATAATATATAACTATACAATATAACAAAAGTATATAACTATACAATATAACCATAGTATATAACTATACGATATAACCATAGTATATAATTATACGATATAATAATAGTATATAACTATACGATATAACCATAGTATATAATTATACGATATAATAATAGTATATAACTATACGATATAGCCATAGTATATAACTATACGATATAATATATACATATAACTACGACAAAAAGTTTCTCTTAATTTTGTATATATATAGTACTTAAATACAAGCATACAAAAACCTCTATATCGATCGATATATAATGTCACAACCTTGTATTACGCATTACATGATGGAACAACATTGCAAATCACCTATTGCTATATATATTACATCCCCCGTGGCTATCATGTCATTAGACCACTTGCCATCACAAATTCACGATACAATGAGATATTTAAAATAAAAGATTTTTTTTACAAAATTAAAAAGAGCATGTAACAACTTTCCAAATTATTTATGAGTAGTCGTAGATCGGTACAAATAAGCCAATTAGTAATTTGTTTCATCCAAAGCAAACTTTCTTTTTTATTTTTTATTTAAACAATTTTATTTCATTTTTATTAAAATTAATCAATTAAATACCAATGGTCAGTAGTCCAATGAGAGCACCTACGATGCTAATCTAATATGTAAAAAAGTATCAACATATTGATATAGGATTGTTCATTTGTTTGAATATGTAAGAAAGTGTATCAGCCCGACTGTGGGTCCTTCATTTTAGTTCAGGCGCCATTTGATGCAGGCCGGATCGTCTGATACAAGTTATATGAGTGCGGTTCCGGTGCGGAGCACTCTTCCCGTGCGGACGTGCGGACATGCACTATAGGGCCTTATTTGTGCACTTTTGTAAAAAAAATTGAAAAATGCTTAGAAAAAAATTTGAAAAAGAAATATTTTTTTTTGTTTTGAAAAAGTGCACAAATAAGACGTTAAAGTGCACAAATAAGGCCCTAAAGTGCATGCTCCGTACGTCCGTACGGGAAAAGTGTTCCGCATATGATCCAAACTCCAAATTATATTACCATCATTATGCCTTCCACTTTCCTAGTTAATGCAATTTTTATCAGCCATAATACAAAATCTGTTTTTTTCCAACATGACATACGTTAAGATTTCCTATATAGAAAGTTTTGATAATGTGTTATTTTTTTATATTTTTTTAGTTTTTTTGGGATTCACTCTTTCTTATTTATGATTTATTTTCTTTAAGGAGAATTCATGACCTATACCCTTAGGACATAAGTTAGACAAACCGATACAAAATATCAATACGTCATTCCTTTCATTTATTTTTTTCAATCTCACCCATCCTCTCCATTTTCTTTTATATACACTGTTCTTCTTGTTCTCTGCCATCCTCCATTTTCTCTACATCTCACAATTTTTAAAGCTACTGTAAATGTTAAATGAAATTCACGTACCTTCACCCATATCAAGCGATGTATTTTCATACAATTCAATTTAAGAAATGTTAAATGAAAAATAATATTTTAAATAATGATAATTAACTTCAATCTCTAACTCCAAAACTAAAAATACGACTTCTACATTGTAAATCAAACATGATTCACGATTTCAAGATGGAAACTCATAGTTCGGGCATATATCAGTGCTCCGGCTCCCGACCGTTTAAAATTTCTAGTTTTAAAATTTCTAGTTCTAGAAAATTTTCGATGGCACAATTAATTTCATTAATGTTATTTAATAATTGTATGAATAATTTGTTAATCTTGTATACTTCTAAATAGGAACATATATGTTAGTAGTACTTTTAGTATAGTGTGAATATTAGAATTTCAAGTTTCGGGGAGCAATTGGTTCTTAATTTGAACCCAATTTATAACAAACAGAGGATGTATAAAAATGAGGGATAACAGTGAATTAGTACGAGAAAAAAACGGAGAAGGGATGTAATTAAAAATAATTAATCTCTTTTGATGTTTTGTATTTTATTTGATAAAAAGTTATTTAATTAGGAGTACACATGTCATAATATAACTGAGAGTCTGAGGCACAGTGATTGTAATACAACTTGTATCAAATGACTACATTTGATGGAACAAGTGGGGCCTTGGTGCGCCATTTATGGGCCGCCAAATGGATATGTATCAGTGCGCTTAGTTTAGGCGTGTCAATCTGGTGCATCTTAGTTTGGCGCATCATTTTTATGGATATTTTATCCATATTTTCCTGTTTTGCCCTCTGTACGCCTAACTTTGACGTATTAAAATACACACCTATTTTTGACACACCAATATGCGTGCGAAAGGTTATAAAATTGCGTATATATAACGCCTTCGAAACTTAATAACGACGAGATAACATATTATGTTTTTTTTTTATCTTGTATAATTCGATTCTTATCTTTAGAGGTACCACCTTCACCAGCTAATTCCTACATAGTTACGGGTAACCAACACTTAATATCATGCATCAATTTTAAGCTTGTTTTTTTTCTTCTTCTAAAATTCCATATTATAAATTGGTACCTAAATTTCAACCCATTAAGTGCTACCCTATTGGTTTGGTTATGTCAATATCCAACCATGCATGGTTGAGATTTATGCAGAGAATCGTGATTTTAGATGCATCTCAACATCACCATTCCTTTCTTGTACGTTCTCTCTAGCTAGCTAGTATATATTTTGTTGTGTTTTTGGTTAGCTTAATACTCCTGGATTCCTATCCTAGTATTCAAGTTTTCTCGTTCGTAAAGGGGTGTTGATAGGCGTACAACTTAACATACTTTTCGCGCCTCTTCGTTACGTGCTTAATTTTTTTTTTTTATAAAGTAGAAGACAAATCTTATTGGATATCATATTTGTTTTGTAGGAGGTAGATGACAATTGACAAATTTAATTGTTCATTTTGGTTTGCTGAAGCCGGACTGGGGTCAAGTAGAAATCTTTTCAGTCTCGTTGCTCGTGCAAGGGACTTCCTTCGTAGGGATTGGTGCATCCAATGCCGTCATGTTCTTCGGGAAGCAAATAAGGTTGTGGACCTTCTGGCCTCGTTTGCTTTCTCTTTTCCTCTTGGTGTTTCTGTTTTAGAGTTTCCGCCCGATTGGGTGTTTTCTTTGCTTTTGGAGGATGTTAGGGGAATGTTTACTCCTCGGCTTGTGGCTGTGTAGTTCTCATTTTCTTAATGAATGAAAGGAGTTGCTGCTCCTTTCTTTGACAAAAAAAAAAATAAAAAAATTAAAAGTGATAAATGCAGTATCATTTTGCAATCCAAAAATTAAAAAGGAAACAAATCAGATTAATGCATGTGAATGTCCATGAACCAGTTATATTATTTAGGCTCTATTCGATAAATTTAATTGAAATGAAAGTTGAAGTTGAATGAGTAATTGAAGCTGGAGCTGAAACTGAATGAATAGCTGAAGCTGAATTTATTAGCTTAATTATTTAAAAAATATAGTTAGTATTCGGTATTACAAGCTGAAATAAGATAAATGTAAATTCCAGTTTGTTAATCTTCAACAATCTAGGGAATGTCACATTAAAAAAATGGAAAAGTTAAGCTACATTAATCTACTATAAGTTTTCTAAGTTAAATTGACATTTTTTTACCGAATACTCATTAACTATATTAAAAAAAAATTAAACTCCGTTAATCTCAAAAAAACTTTAACGAATTGAGCCTTAGTGGTAGAATTTCTTTCTTCTGATGATTCCAAACTTACCGGCTAAATAAGCTGACACTTTTTTTAAAATGTTTGCATTCTCTCTCTCTTATTCGAGTGGTGTTTGTATTAATCTCATATTCATGCAAGGAATAAAAAGACAAATTTTAAAAGGGATTTCACCTTAAAAAAAAGGAGAAGTTAATTATAAGCAAATATGAAGACGACTTATTGGAATTAAATCAAAGCTGGTTGTTGCCTAGCTTGTTGGCCAACGTTATTTGAATATAAAGTTCGTCAACTCCAAACATTCACTTACAACGTACCCTCTCTCACTTTTCATTAGTATTTTCGTTCGTTTTTTACAGTTCTAAATGGTGCTGGCTAGAATTAATACAATATAAAGTTTATCCAATTCAACATTAAATCATAATATAAACGAGTTCGGTTTCAATTAATTAATAAAAAACGTAACATTTAGAATTAGTTAAGTGAAGTTGACAGTATAAGGACCCATTTCCTTAACGTTTTCGAGCTCGGACTATAGTATTAGAACAACTAATTTTAAAACTTGTGAGAAGATATTATACTCTTTATTGAGTCTATCTAACATGCATGAATAAGCTATCACTAGTTTCGACAGTAAAATAATGCTATAAACAAATCAAATTTTGATATATTGTACAAAACATAGGGTTATAAATTAAAAGGATGGAACAAAATTAACAAAGGAATATATATATATGACCGTTGGCACAGGGTACAGGAGAGAACTGCAGGCAAGTAGCCAGGGTTATACTGTAACGTAATCTAACTAATAACTCCAAGGGTAAAATTAAAGAGCTAAGTCATGAAAATTGGATTCCTTATAGATAATTTCAGATGATAAAATAGCCAATAAGATTACAAATTAAAATAATTGTTGTGAGCAGCCGACGTACTTGACATGATATACGTAACAATATATTTGTAGAACTTATAATATACATAAACTGTATGTATACATATAGTCTTGTTCTTCCCCAACCTAATTCGTTGTTCACGTTTCCTGCTGCAAACAGTAAATAAATATTTTAATATTAATAACAACATTATATACTACTCCGTACCTAATACTTCAGGAATATCAAGAGTTGGATGCAAATTAGTTTTTTTTTTGCTGCCCCCATACGAAAGAAGCACTTGTTGACACATTAATTAAATTTCATACTGTATGTATGTATGGTGACACCAATCGCTAATTAATTACATCATCTTTCTTGGGTCAGGATTGATTGATTATATCATCCCAATAATATTTTGTGATGCAGATATCCAATTTTACAGCTTTAACAAGCATGTTTAATGGAGGGCTTTTAGGGGGTTTTTTAAATTGTTTTGATTAAAATAATATAGGAGGGATTAAAAGTCCTGGGAGAGTCCTTTAATATGGGGGAAATAAGGGACCGAGACTGATGAGACTTTTAGAGTATAGCTAAGGGTGCGTTTGACTGGTTAATTTTTTTTGGCCCAACGCAAGTAAAACGACGTCGTTTAAAGAAGGTCACCAAACGACGTCGTTTATCGACTGCCAGGATTAATTCCTGGCCGTTCGGTATTTTTAAAAAAAAATTTAATTTGTGAAAAACATACAAGTTAAAAAAATATTAAAAAATACCATAATTCTAGTTACATTTTTCTCTATCTATAGACATCCATTTTGGATATATTCGGTAGATTTAATTTTTTTTTATGTATTTTGGATATCATTAAGTGAAAATAAATTATTTTATTATTACTTTTGGTGGTTTAAAATAAAATAAGTATCAATTAAATTTCTTCATATAAAAATGACATCATAAAGAAATTTTATAGATTTTATATATGAATTTTGATTCTTTTTTATATAATTTAGTCCAAATAAACCATATTATCATTATTTAGAATAATTTAAATTATAATAATTACTTAAATTAAACTTTGGTGGGAGAGTCATTGTAGGATTAATTATAAAAATGACATTATATCAATTGATATTATGACAAAGGATATAGATAATGACAATTGATATTTGGGACCGTTATGACAACAATTGAATGTTTTGTTGTTTATGTGTTGTTTTTAATTATCGTGTCATGTTTGTCGTTTAATATTGTTATTTGGTTTAGTTCATGTTATTTTCGCATGTTATTTTGTTTTCTTGAATGTATGCACCCCCCTTTTGTTGATTTTTCATCAATGTATGTTTTTTCCCTTAATTTCAATCCAAATCAAGGATATAATTGTACATAAAACTTATCTAAAAATCCCATCTAAAAGCCCTCCACTAAAAGCCATCAATATACCATGAGACTTTTAGCAAATAAATACATTCAAATCCTCCTAAAAGCCCCATCTAAAAGCCCCCCTTTAAACATGTCCTTATAATCAATACTGAGATATATATATCCGGGTTTGAATTCTTCCGACGACATGTACTCATTCGGATATAGAACGGTATTGACTACATCTAGATACTTAAACAATTTATTTTTTTATGATATGATATTAAAGTAGACGAGATACAAAGATTAAAAAATAAAATAAAAAATCAATGTAATAGTGTACTGTTTAAAACTCACAAATATATAGTTACTCATGTAGGAACGCAAATTTGATAAGTAAACTGCAAGTAGAAATCGTACAGAAATGAAATGAAATAATACCAATTTTTGTGAGTTTGGCCTGTACGCATACTTCACATTTGTCTTCACTTGATTTGCATTTCAGAATCAGGTTCATGTTCATTAGTCTTTGAATAGACTTGTTATTCACATGCCCTAATCGTTCATGCCAAATATTAAAAGACTCAACAACATAAGCAATAGGATTAGTCTTATTCATTAAAACCTCAGTTACAATAGTTTTTGGGATGACTGTCATTACATTCATTTTGACCAGTCCATCCTTTACATACCCCTTGTCCAAAAATACTCCATTCTTTGAGAGAACCAGCTTGTCATACACGAAATTTGTTGCGAACCCGTTCTTGCTTAGCAAAGTGTCGGAGATCAGATTCTTCCTTATATCTGGCACATGCATGACATTGGTGAGAGTCAGCTCCTTTCCTGAAGTCAGCTTCAACACCACTTTCCCGTAACCTTCCACCTTGGATGTGGACGAGTTCCCCATAAACAGATGTTCGTCACTCTTGCTCTGCTGATAGGTGGTGAAGCATCCCTTGTCAGAGCAGATATGTCTGGTAGCACCTGTATCGTACCACCATTCCCTTGGGTTGTTTCCAACCATGTTGACTTCAGACACTACAGCACACAGATCTGCATCCGAGAGCCTGCCTTCAGTCATGTTGGCTTGAGATTTCCCCTTGTCCTTGCGTGGATCAGCCTTGTTACGACACTCGTCAGCCTTGTGACCCATTTTGCCACACTTGTGGCACTTCCCACTGAATTTCTTAGTTGGTTGCTTCTTGAAGTTGTTGGAGCTTTGGGGCTGAAACTTCCGCTTCTTCCCTTTGTCCTTGTCTTTGTATTCAGCCAGATTAGCCTTCTGTTCAACAGGCTGAACCCCATTTGCTTTGCGGTTTGTTGACTCAATCCGCAGCCTGACTATCAAGTCTTCCACAGTCATCGCCTTTCGCTTGTGCTTCAGGTAGCTCTTGAACTCCTTCTAGCCTGGAGGGAGCTTCTCAATGAATGCAGCCACCTGGAACGTCTCACAGATAGACATCCCTTCAGCAATGATCTCATGCGTAAGAAGCTGCAACTCTTCGACCTGTTTCATGATGGGCTTATTGTCCACCATCTTGAAGTCCAGAAACTTCGCCACTGCGAACTTCTTCGAGCCTGCATTCTCAGACTTGTATTTCTTCTTCAAAGCAGTCCAGAGCTCCTTGGAGGTCTTGATCTTGTTGTACACATTGTATAGTGGATCTATCAGGCGACTTTGGACCCAACCTTTACACAGAAAGTCTGCGTGAGTCCAGGCCTCAACGTTGGCTAGGAGGTATGCATCTGTATTGTGAGGCGACAACACATGCTTATCCTCAGTCAGATACTTCTCAAGCTTCAACGTGGTCAGGAAGAAGAACATCTTCTGCTGCCATGTCTTGAAGCCAGTGTCATCGAACTTCTCTGGCATCAAGCCTGCGTTCACAGCGCCAGACATATGGATTGTCGGTTGGACAGCCTGAAAAGCAGCTGGGTGGACAGTCTGACGAACCTCAGAAGTTCCTACCCCTGCGGCTTGCAGATTAGCCGCTGACAGGTTTGCATCTTGCAGATTCACTGCTTGCACATTCCCCACGGGCAAATTCACCGCTGACAGACCACTCCCAAACTGAATTTGGGGCGTCGACTCAAACGGGTTTCCATTTCCGGCTCCAGTAACATCAGCGACAGATTTCTCGATGTTATCACCCATGATATCAGAATCTGTTCACAGAAATACAACCCAGAAATCAGTACGAAAATTTACGAATGCAACTTAAATCCGAATTAAATTGCAGATTCAGAATAATTTTCAGAAGTGAATTTGAATGGCCAAATTAGGTTCGAAATTAATTCGAACTAAATTCCAAATGCAAATTTCCCTGCAGTTAGAAATCGCAGATATATATATATAAATTAACTACGAAATAGTTCGAAATTAATATTGAGGAAATTTTCCGAGAGCTATCCTGCACCAGTACGTTAGAAAACTCAAATACAGGAAATGAAAAACTGCGAAAAAATCGTAATGAGAAGTCGGAAAAATTTCCGAGAAGTAATCCTGCGACACACATATTAATACGAATTTAAATGCGGAAAAAAATTCCGAAAGTTTCCCTGCAGAATCGAAACGTTAGTAAATACGCAGATATACAGATCCAGAAAATACAATTCGGAATGAATTTTTTGTGCAAATCCGGAAATACTAAAAATGCACAGAAATTCGGAAATGAAATCTGCAATTGTTCCTGCGAGAGCGGTGAAAGAAACTCGAACATAAATTGCGTTAGTGCGATTTAGTCGGGCACCCGACTCGGCACGCGTGTGGGCTTGATGAGCTAGGTCCTCTCCCCATTGAAAATGGGTAATGACCCAAGGCCACTACCTTGAGTCCATTTCTCCCCTATATATGGTGGTATTTCTACCTCCAAATTTTCAATGTGGGATACACTTTGTTCCCAATATTTTCCCAAGTCTTGCACTTCATGTAAACTACTTTGGGCCTCCATTTCTCATTCAAACGGAAATCATTTTTGTCATATGAGTACACTACGAGAATGTGCTCGCGTAGAGGAAGCCAATGCTTCCACTTTCCGGTATTGACAATGACCGGAGCCCACCGGAATTGTGCCCGAAAAAGTACCCGGCACCACATTCAAAAATGAGTTCCAACAACGCAATGTGTTACAATTATTTTCTATCTACTATAAAAAGTTATTAGAATTACAACAAAGTACATTTCTTTAGTCAAATAAATAACAATGAGTATACAAGTAAAGTATATGTCCTTGTAAAAAAAAATTACAGTGGTTGTTTGATGATATATATACAAGACAAGGCAGAGTGAAGGGTGAATGAAAACTTCAGACGTCTCATTATAACGGCTACCCAAATCCACAGTTGCTTCTACTCACTTCATGATTCGGATTTTCTGACCATACAAGCATTCAATAATGTGCTTTTTCTGTTGAGGCTTATAAAAGCCCCATCCCCACATTTCACTTCACTCCCCAATTCATTTGCAATTTCTCCCATTTCCCTTCTCAGGAGCTCAATCAATGGCTCTTCTTCCTCTTCTACTCCTTCTCTTCTTTGTGTTTCCTCTGGTTTGCGCCCAAGGTAATTAAGCTCCTTCCTCAATTTCTACTCAAATCTTTGGTTGATTTATCATCTGGGTACTAATCTAGCATTTGCATGATTGATTGATTTGATGTTAATTGTGATATTGGGTTTTGGGGAGGGTGCAAATGCTGGGTAGTTGAGAGGGCTATTATTGTGATTTATTGCTTTTTAGTACTGAATGAGTTGGTGGTGGTGATAGGGGATTGAAGACTACAAATTAGATGAACTTTTATTTCACATGGTAGGGGAATTTAATTTGAGTGTGTTTTGTGTTGGGGTTTTACTGTATTTGGAAAATATAGACAAAAGGGAGCATCGCTGGTCCCCAATTACCAGCTGTTTTCTGTCCTTGTCCTGCAAATTGAATCCTATTTTTGTTGATTGAAAAAGCACCCAAATCTATTCTTTTCTTCCCCTTCTAATCTTGGGTTTTTGTTCTTGTATCTAGCTTACTTGTTTGTGTTTGTTTACTACTGATTGTATATGAGTAGTATAATATGCCATTAGGGTCAAAGTATTGGACATTTTAAGGCACCTCAATTGCTCTATTTTGCCCTCTTTCATGTGTTTTTAAAGGTGAAAAAGTATGGGTCTTGATTCTTGAATTGCAGCTTACTCTTCTTCCTATGAATGAAGCCTTGGTCCTTATTTAGAGTTTCATGAATTAGGAACATAATAAATCTCTATATGTATGATTGCAATGTGAAGATTCTTTGATGTTCAAACGCGATTCGATTGTCAATAAATGAAGATTATATTAGAGAAACTAAAGTCTGAGACTTTGCTGTCACTATGGAGGATATTGCTTTCCATCAGACAAAGAAACTCCCAAACCCTCATGAAAACTGCTTTCATTATACTTACTTTGCACATAACAATCAATGTACTTAAACAAACTTTTCGGCTCAAAAGTAGAGCTAAGAACATCCAATATACCTTTATCATAGTACTTGTGACATTGTTTTGTAGATGCATTTGTGGGTGTCAACATAGGAACAGACCTTTCAGACATGCCGCATCCGACCCAAGTAGCCGCCCTCCTAAAAGCGCAACGTATACGCCACGTTCGTCTCTATGATGCTGACGTGGCAATGCTCCTTGCCCTTGCAAACACAGGAATCCAAGTAGCCATTTCCGTCCCAAATGACCAACTTCTTGGCATTGGTCAATCCAATGCCACAGCTGCCAACTGGGTCGCTCACAACGTGGTGGCCCACTACCCGGCCACCAACATAACCACCATATGTGTGGGGTCAGAGGTCCTAACCACCCTCCCTAACGCCGCGTCTATCCTAGTCAGCGCCCTTAGATACATCAACTCCGCTCTCATAGCAGCAAATCTTGACTCCAACATCAAAGTCTCCACTCCATTTCCATCCTCCATAATCCTTGACTCGTTCCCGCCTTCACAAGCCTTCTTCAACCACTCTTGGAAGTCGGTTTTGGATCCGATGCTCAAGTTCTTGCAATCCACAGGGTCGCCTTTCATGCTCAACATCTACCCGTACTACGATTATATGCAGTCCAACGGCGTTATCCCCTTGGATTACGCGCTCTTTGAGCCCCTCCCGCCAAACAAGGAAGCAGTTGACTCCAACACACTCCTGCACTACACAAATGTGTTTGATGCCATGGTTGATGCCGCGTATTTCGCCATGGCTGACCTCAACTTCACCAACATTCCCGTCCTAGTCACGGAATCCGGGTGGCCTTCAAAAGGAGACGACAACGAACCCGACGCCACCTTGGAGAACGCCAACACATACAACAGTAATCTGATCAAGCGCGTCTTGAACAAGACCGGAACACCCAAGCACCCGAACATGGCTACGAGCACGTACATTTACGAGCTGTACAACGAGGATCAGAAGCCAGGGCCCGTGTCTGAGAGGAACTGGGGACTCTTTGATGAGACCGGAAAGCCGGTTTACATATTACATCTTACAGATGCAGGATCTACATTGGCTAATGACACCACCAACAACACATTTTGTGTTGCAAAGGAGGATGCAGATAAGAAGCTGTTGCAAGCCGCGCTGGACTGGGCTTGTGGGCCCGGGAAGGTGGATTGCTCGCCTCTGTTGCAAGGGCAGCCTTGCTATGATCCGGATAATGTGGAGGCGCATTGTACTTACGCGTTTGATACGTATTACCACAAGATGGCGAAGGCTCCCGGGACGTGTGATTTCAATGGTGTTGCTGAGGTTACCACCACAAATCCAAGTAAGATATTGATTACTAACTTTAGATTAAGAATGTGGGAAATTTTGTTTGGTAACCTTCTTGATTTGTTCAACATTGCAGGTCATGGTTCTTGTGTGTTTCTTGGAAGGTAATAAATGATCAAAACAACTACTTAAAGTTGAACTCTGTCCTCTTTAGTATGTGCTTAAACTTGCTTCTTTGTGCAGTTCCAGGGCAAATGGGACGCTTGCGAACGCGACAGCGCCATCCATGGATTCCAAGAGCTCAAACTCTGCGACAGCTGGCGGTGTCTTGAGTGGCTGTTGTTGTATAATCATCATAATTGGGACTCTCTTATTTAGTGTAGTTCTATTGTAGGTATGATAACCAACTCTTGATGTCCAGATTAATATGGTATATAAATCTGGTGGAAGGGTGGAGCTACAAAAGCAATTTCCTTGGGAGGAAGTTCGAGTTGAATGGCTCTTCTATTCATACTCGAATTGATTTGTTGTTAATTTGCGGCCATAGAAAGTAGATTGATTCTTTCTTTCTTCCTCTAGGTGTTGTTTGTAGCTAATTTTTGTTTACTAGTTCCCTGATTTTGGGCTGTTTGGGGGTATTATGAACTTTGTATGTATGTTAATTCATGGACATTAATTATATTTGTGTTCAAATTCACATAATTTACTAACTACCACCCAAGAAAACTGTATAATTTTTTTTGATGCAACAAGACATAATGGAGCATGAATAAATAAGAGAACAAGTAAATCAGTGTCAAGTTCTCAAGATCAAAATCAAGATGATGAAAAACTAATTTTTGGACTTTGGGCCAGTTTGAGCTAATGCTCTAACCTAGACTTTTGTTGTTCTTGTTATGGGCCGATGTTGGGCCCAAAACTAAATTCTGACCTCTCTTTTTTAGGGCTTCAAGCCCATTGATGGAGATATTCATCTTAGAAGCTGCAAAGTGCAGTAAATTGGTTCACCTGACTAGGCATGACAACGGGGCGGGGATTCCCCATTTCCCGTGGGAAATCCCCGCTACGGAAACGGGACGTTTAAACAGGGGTGGGGTGAAATTTAAATGGGGCGGGGATAGAGGTCCCCGCCTCGTCCCCGGCGGGAAAACCTGCGGGGATTCCCGTCGTATAAATTATTTTTGTGATTTTATTAACCTTAAATTTTAAATTTTATATTATTTAGTCTCTAAACCTTGTACTATTTGAACATTAAATCATAAATCTCAAATCATTTATACCCTAAATCGTAATAATATATAAATTTAGACAAAATTTAAAAAAAAATTATGTGTAGTGAAACGGAGACGGGAATCCCCGACGGAGAGCGGGAGGCCGGCGGGGATGGGGACGGGAGAAGTTTTTAATCTCCGTTCGGGGACGGGGACGGGAACTGGGGCAAAAAACGGGGACGGGGACGTGGAGAGTACTTCCTGCCCCCTTGTCATCCCTACACCTGATACTCTGAGAGTACGACTACATTTGCAGTTATATCATCTTCATAAGGTGACCTTTGAGACAACTCCATACCAACCTAGAAAATGACATTCTCTTGAAAAAATAATGATCAATTCGCCATATTTGAACGATTGATAAAGGAAAATCAATGACGATGTTAACGTTTACTTAAATCCTTGCGTGGAAGTTCATGTAAAGCAGCAAACTTCTCAATCAGTCATCGGCCAAAAGGCTTTGTCATACTCCATGGAAACAGCAGATTGTTTGTTACACGTAAAACACACTAAGGTAAGTTACCCCAAAAAACAAACAATTTCATCTTTGGGTAGATAAGAAACAGGAGCAAGAACAACTGGACAAGAAATGGTATGTTCTAGAAGCATTAAAATATAACTTTTTTATTTGTAGAAGGAAAGAAGGGGCCAAAAGCAGCTTCACATGGTGTAGGATAATGGCAATTCTTATTTTATTGTAGCTGATATGGAATCCTAATCCAGCCCTTAACGAGCCTCTATCCAGCTGGAAAGACTCATGAGTCATGCCAATTGCTACTTCTCAAACCTATTGTAGGAACGCATATACGAAATATAAACTGCAATAAGAAAGTGTATAATAACGAAACGAAATTATACCGAATAGAATTACGAAGCAGAGTCGAGAACGAAATCTCTCTCCTTAATTCTGAAAACGCCCCGTATTGCGACGGTTGATGGCGTTTCGAATCCCAGGATACAACTGCTTGAACAACTTCGGACTTGCGCAACCAAAGGACCGAAGGCTACGAACCGTTTCTGTGGAGCACTCTCAAACTCGATTTTCGGAAAACAGAGAGAAGGGAGGACGTTACGGATCTTCCGGAGTAATTGCGAAGATCTCCGGTATTGATGACGGAGGATTTGGTCTGCAGCCCAAATCAAAGCCCATTCCCGAAACGGCCCAACCGGCTTCCAAAAAGAAGCTTAGCTTTCGGCCCATTCCACAAGCCCGACCCAACCGGATCGGACGGACGACGCGCGTGAGTGGTCAAGCTCTTCTCTCCATAGTCACCAAGTTCTTACTTTGGCTTGGGTGATAGTGGTATATAAACCACTCAATTCTACTCCCATATTTCCGATGTGGGATGTAGAATTGCACCCCAAACTCCATTTGGGTGTTGCAACCAACCACCTTTGAGTCCTCATTTCTCATTCAAACGGAACCCGAATTTATCGTATGAGCACACTTCGTTGTAGAGCTCGCGGAGACGAATCCAACGCTCCCATAATCCAGCACAACCGGTGACCGGAGCCCACCGGAAAAGAGCCCGGAAAATTCAGTTCCAACACCTATCATCACCACTACCATTAAATTCCATTTCCAATTTTGATGTCCTAAAATGTTGGCAAGTTAGAATTGTGGCAGTATTTGATCTAAGTAATGTCTGTACCCCAAAAAAGGTAATATAAAATGACTATGTTGAATGTTAACTTTGTTAGTTGGAGTCACATCTTAATCCAGCCTATCACTTTGCTGTGCTTAGCTGGCAAGACACAAATCAATGAATCACCTTAATCCTGATGCTTTCTGATATTCATCTAACATCACTCTACACTCTATAAAGGTGAAATCAAACACCAACTATAATACATGTTTAATCTTTAAGCAATTCAGCTCAATGTCACCAAATCAATTTTGCATTTAAAGCAAAGGAGGAGATCAGCAAACCATAATCACTATCATGTGCCACTAAATATAGATAATTCCATAGCCATGAATCAAATATTTTAATTAACCAAATCATCCTCCATCTCTACCAGAAGAAAATTACAGGACCAAGACAGGATAATAAGATTTGCTGCCCACAGTAATTGGCAAGCAAGAAAAGGAAAACCAAAAAAATTGAAGTACAAGAGAGTAACATGGAAGAAGGGCTCCCAAGAATAAACAAACAATTGGCAAGTATCAACCAAGAATTACCATAATGATGCAATTCCCCACTTTTTTTCTTTAGTCTTGAAATTCTGCTGAGGAGGGAGATTCATCTGGACAAGTCACTTAACATTTACAATGACTCTTCTTAATCCTGTTCCTGTGGTTTACCATCGGTGGAATGACGAATCTGCTCAATACGGGCTGTTACATCCACCATGGTTGGCCGGTTATCTGGGTACTGAGCTGTGCAGTCCACTGCCAGCTGTAAGAGCTGAACCATCTCTTCCTCCACGTGTTCATGGCTAAGAAGTTCCACGTCAAACACCTCAGAAGCCCACTCCTCTCTCACCACTGACTGGACCCACCTGGGTAGGTCCACGCCTTCCTCGTTGACTATTGGAGCTTTTCCTGTGAGCAGCTCCAGGAGGAAGACACCGAAGCTGTAGACGTCTGCTTTCTGTGAGACCTTGCGAGGATCCGTCACCTCTGGTGCACGGTATCCTGCAACCCGGTTGGGAGCCGAAGCAGGGCTCACTACCTGAGGAAGACCGAAGTCACAGACACGGGCTTCAAAGTTGCTGGACAAGAGAACGTTGGATGACTTGATGTTGCCATGGGAGGTTGCTGGTCCATGAGAATGGATGTATGTAACACCACGAGCAGCTCCAAGGGCAAACCCAGATCTTGTTTCCCAATTCAGAGGAGTTCTGCCCCCTGCTCTGTTACCTGGAAAAGAAGCACAAATTTATTGTTGGATTAATAGACTTACTAATTACTACATCCCTTATCTCTTCATTGCATTTGCTCAAAATAACTAGCAGTCATGAAAATGGCCCTCTATGTTGTACAGGGTAAATCGCTGCAACTTCAATTTCAATTTTTTTTACTTGTGAGATATTATTGTATGTTAAATATATGCAAATGTGTCGATTAGCACAACTTATGCATGCTACTATGCCATTTCTCCAGCAGAGAAGAAGAATGTATATGCACTCGAATGTAGACCTGATCAGGTAGATCACAAGAAACCACATCTATATATGATTTCTAATTGCTTTTTTTATTTTGTTAGTTGGCCCCAGCATTGTATGACTACCAATTACCAAACATCAAATCACCAATTTTGCATCACATTGAACAACATTCGTTGTTCATAATGGCAAGCCCTAAAGGATATTTCAAGATGTCTACTATGTATGGTAAACGAACAGGAAAAGCCTTAATCTCCCTATATTATCTACATAATTCATATAATGAAAAAGCACAGTATTCATAGTTTCGTGGAATGAAGCTCATCAATTATTAGCTCCCCCCATAAATATTAACTCTGACCTTCCTGCTATTTGAAATTATATTATCATGACCATACCAGATCCTAATTTTGCAAAAATAAACAAATTTGAGTCCAATCTTGCAATTGATTATATGAAGATTTCATAATCATTCAGCAAATATGAATAAGCGTTGACAAAAAAGTAAACAGGATGAAGATTCAAGAAATGAAAAGAGAAATTCAGCATACCATGTAAAAGAGCAGATAAGCTTCCCACAGGCAAGTAATCAAAGACAAGAAGCCTCTCATTTCCACTGGTATGATAAGCTCTGAGCGCAACCAAGTTCTCATGGTCCAACCTCCCAATATCCTCCATCTTGGCCCTGAACTCCTCCTCGGAAACCACCACTTCCTTCAACCTCTTCACCGCCACCGCCATTCCCGAATCCAACGCCGCTTTGTACGTCGTGCCGTACGTCCCCTTCCCCAAAACCTCCGCTGACGCTCTCAAGAGGTCGTCCAAATCGAAAACCCTAGGCGAGTTTCCGAAGAACACAAGGCTCTTGCTAGCTCCGCCGGCCTTCGCCGGAGGAGGAGGAGGTGGATTCGGCGCCGCTGCCGCTTCGTCGGCGCCGTTCCTATCTTTGTCCTCCAGCGCAGCAGCTGCCGCAGCCATTTCGACATCCGATTCCTTGGAGGGAGCAACATTGACTTCCCTGGACCTGTTCCCTTCGTCGTCGCGCCTCTTCCTACAGCAGAGGAAGATCAGGCACAGCAGAATCGCAACAGCGACGACCACGGCAGCAACCACAATTCCGGCGATAGCACCGCCGGAGAGCTTCTTCTTGCCGCCGGATCCCCCCGCGCTGGATCCGGAGGGTGAGGGAGCGTTAGAGCCGGAGCAAGAGAGCAAAGGTTGTCCACATAGCGAATTCCCTCCAAAGGAGGTCGCAGGGAAGATAGCAAGCTTCTCAGGAATCGTTCCGTTGAGCAGATTGTTGGAGACGTTGAACTGCTTGAGATTAGGGAGGTTCAACTCCGGAATCTCGCCGCTCAACCGGTTATCCTCAAGCAACAGCGTCGATAGCTGAGTCAAATTGTTGAAAGCGGGAGGGATCTGGCCGGAGAGGTTGTTACCAGCAAGGTTGACGCGGATGAGGCCAGGGAGGGTGAAGATAACGGCGGGGACATCGCCGGAAAATCGGTTTCCCTGTAGGTAGAGGTAGCGGAGCTGAGTCAAAGAGGAGAGATCGGGAGGCAGAGTACCGGAGATGGAGTTGAAACGGAGGCTAAGGAAGGTGAGAGAAGAGAGGTTGCCGAGGACGCCATTCGGGAGAGGACCGAAGAGAGAGCGGCCGGGCATGTGGATTTCGGAGACGCGGGAGTTGTTGCAGACGATGCCCTGCCAGGAGCAGTGCGGGGTGGAGTTGTTCCAGAGGAGATTCCGGCCGCCGAGGGAGGCGCGGAGGGCGAGGAGCGCGTCGCGGTCGGAGTTGACGTCATCGGCGGCGGAGGAAAGGAGGAGGATGAGGAAGAGGGAGAGCGAGATGAGGAGAATGTGGCGCATTGTGGTGAGGTTGGAGGCGGTGGAGTTGGTTGGTTTAGGTTTTGGTGAGAAACGGAGGGATGAGAGAATTACAGGGAGGTGGTTGCAGCAGCGGCGGCCATTTCCACGGGAGAAGAAGAAAGTGAGTGGGAGAGCAATTAGCTGTTGAGAAGACTCTGTCTGTGTGGTGTGGGGACTGGCAAAGGAAGAAGAGAGAGGGTTTGAGCCTTTGAGGGTGGGAGGCCGGCAAAAGGGTGGAGGAAGAGGGGTTTTAATTAGCCAGCCTAAATTACACCAAACCACCCTCTTATTTCGGTTTTTTCTACAGAAAATCGCCCTCTACTACATATTTTATTTAACGACTCTATATTCATGTTTTTTTTTTCAGTTTATCACCTTACTTATTTCAGGCCTCGATAAAATATGAGTAAACGTTTTATTTTTTTACAAGTGATAGGTATTTGGACAATTTCTAATAGGTGAATATGGTAGAGAGTAAAGATAACAAAAAATAGTTATATACAATTTGTAGGAAAAATTGCACAAAGATGCCCTTCATGCTATGTCCATTTTAGGAGTTGATCATTTAGCTTATAAATTGTATGTAAATATTAAATATCCTTCGATCATTTTTACATGTAATTCACCATGATATTCTTTAATAATTCTACAAATGATATTTAGGATAATTGGCGTTTATATATCAAAGTTATAGTAAGAGTAAAATGGATGTCCGTGATAATATCCACATGTAAGTTACATGTGGATATTATCACCTTTATTCATGTTACATGATGTAACATGAATAAAGGTGATTATATATAATTTTTAAGAAAAAATAATAGTTTTGTGTAAAATAACTAAAACTAAGGGTGGATTTTGTTAAGTTTACTTTTTTTTTATTATTAATTCAGTATACACAGGGGAAGGCTGGAAATGCGGTTTGGGATAAAGAAAAAGAGAAACTGTGGTCCCCAGTTTCTTCTGCAAGGCCTCCGTCTCAGATAGTCAGTCTGCCTGCCTTTGTACCCATTATTTGCGGGGTAGGACCAAAATTCATGATATTTACAAATTCATGGCATCTACAAAATCTTTGAATACAACAAATACCAGTGGGTTTGGAGACTTGAGAGAGTATCACCCGGTTGAGTGGAAAATATGTATTCCCCAAAACCGATTCCAACGTATGACGTGTCAACACGAAAGAAAGTTGGATCCCGAAAATATTTTGTTTATTGTTTTTTATGAGAGTATCACCCGGTTGAGTGGAAAATTTGTTTATTGTTTTTTATAATTGTGTATATGGACACACTCTAATCATATTTTTAGTAATAAATTTTTTAGTCATTAATTTATTTATTTTACTAAGAGTTTATCTATTTTTTTTTAGAAAATAATTTTTTATTTTAACTTTTTAGCATTTTCATATTGACACACAATAGAAAAATTATATGTTTATTTATTAAAAGAAAAATTATCACCAAATATACCACTTTGATGGCAAAAATTGCAAAGTTGTACTTCTTTTATAGGTTATGACAAGAATACCCACATTTGTACCCAAATAAAGGCAAATTTGGCAAAACACATAATTTGGTGATAATTTTGAAAAGATAAAATCGGTATTACATTTACCTTTTCTTGTCCAATTGTAATGTTTATTATAATATATTTCGAAATAGAAGAAAAAAAAGAAAATTTCAATTGATTTGCCATGATGTGACTTACCATTGGAAATGTAAACTTAAAAATTTAAGTAAAGAAAAATGAGAACATCAGAATAATTATTCTAACACGTAATTGCCAAATCTGAACCAAATTAATTTGCCTATTTAGTGCTAAGCTAAACGAATTAATTTGCCAAATTTAAACCCATTTTCAACCCATTAATTTGCCTCATTAATTTGAACCCATTTTAACATCATAACATCAACCCATTTTCAACCCCCCAAAATTACTCTTCTTCACCGGACACCGAAATTGAATTCCGGCGACCTCTGTAACCGCCCTCAACCTCTGCTAACCTTCCTGAACCGTTCCGAACTTATCCTCCTTTGCTTTCGCTGGAACCATTGAAGCCCAAACAAAGAAAGAAACAGAGAAAACAGAGAATGGTTGTTACCAGAGCTTCCAATGATGCGACACCGCAGAAGAAAAGAAAAAGAGGGGTGGATGAAGAAGAACAAGGTGCTAAGAGGAAGGCAAAATTTGCTGCGAAGAAAACCCCTCCATCTGCAAAACCCAAAGCTACAAAATCTGCTGCGAAGAAGCCTAAATCAGAGAGCGGTTATTCTGTGAAGAAAAACGAAGTTGTCGCTCTTCTGAAAAGGTGGAAAAGCATGAAGCCTTTAACTTTCAAGGAAGATGTAAGTAAAAAAAAAACTAATGAGGCAAATGTTTTAACTTTTCAATTTGTGCATCTAGGATTTATTGATTTCCCGACACCGTTGTGTATGTAACTTATGAAAGTTCTGTTATTCAATTGTAGATTAAGTACGCATTCTACAAAGGAGACCCTTTATATGGAAGAATCAATATCAACTGTAGGATTTCATACGTGCGTGATATTGAAAACAAATTGACTGGTGCAGATTGGAGAAGGATAATTGCAAGCCCTTTTGGAAATGTAATGAAAATGCTGCGTCAGGTTACATTTTCTTCCCAAACTGTACATACTGTTCTTTTTAAGCAACTAAAATCAAAAAAGAAGTGGGAGACCTGGTACGAGATAGGTGGTAAAGTGTTAAGGTTTTCAATGAAGGAGTTTGCATTGATAACTGGTTTAAATTGTGGCCAAATGCCACCAGAATCAGTTGGGAAGAAGAAAAAGAAAGATGTACAAGTGATGGAGAAGTTCTTTGGTGGTCCTGCTGGTCCTAAAACCTCAGTGCAAGACTTGTATGAGAGGTTCAGGGATTATAGACTGCTAGATAATTACAAGTTGAAGATGGCATTGCTTTTGATAGTTGAATGTATTTTTCTTGGAGGAGATAAGAAGAGACTAGTTAAAGCTGAACATGTGAAGCTTCTGGATAACATGGACAAGTTTTGGGATTATCCTTGGGGAAGAGTTGCGTATAAAGAGTTTCACAGGTCTTTGACAAAATCTCTGGCCAGAAGAATGCTTACTGTTGAAAAAGCTTTGCTACTCTCTGAAGATGCAAGGATTCCCTATACCATTCAAGGAATGCCAGTTGTATTTCAGGTATATTAAATTAGTAATTGAATTTGCCTATATATCCCTGACAAGTTTGATAGTGTTGGGTGGTGGGATTTAAGTGTTTAAACTTGAAGTGATACCTATAAAGTAAATATTTGAAGTTTGAGAAACTATTGGATCACTTTTAAATCAAAGAATTGAATTGTTATATGGAATTTGTCCTAAAATCATGCAAACATTTGTTTGAATTGTTAAAGTTCATACAAGTTTTAATATGCTTGACTAGTTACCTAGTGAAGGGTGTCTGGATTTGAAATGTTAAAGTTCATACAAGTTTGAATAATGAAAAAGTTGTGTCTATGTAGGTTTGGATATGGGAATGTGTCCAAAGCTTTGGAGTCCAGTATGCTTCCAAGATAAATGAGACAGCTATACCCCGAGGTCTTCGTTGGTACTCAGAGCAATGTCCTGAACATGGACTGCTTCAGTTGTGTTTTGCTGATCCAAAGCTGAAGGTCCTGCCTATTCTCATACCTGATGAATCTGAGAAGAGTTTGTTAAGTGCCTGCAGATTCCATGATGAAGTCAAGGACCCTTTCTTTGACAAAATAGTATCTGAGGCTATGGCTATGGGAAAGGCAAATGCCAAACTGAAAGAGCATAACAAGGGGAAAGAGGCTTTCAAAGGAGAAGTTAGTGGTGATGCAAATGCAAGGCAGATGATGGATATCATTAATCAGTTGTGTAACAAGATTGCTAAGATGGAACACGGTCTATGTGAGAGGATTGACAGGTTGGAGAGGAACAATGTCCAAGTTTTTGAAAAGGTTCCTAAGAGGAAGAAAAGAATGGTTAAGAAGTCTGAGGCTCAAGCAAGTGATAATGATAGTGAAGAGTTTGATGGAGTTGATGATTATATAGATGATTCAGAAGGTTCTGAGACTGAAGCAAGTGATAGTGAAGGTAGTGACAATGAAAAAAGTGAGGATGATGAAAAGGCTGTTAGTGAGGATGAAAAGGCTGGTAGTGACAAGGCTGTTAGTGTGGATGAGGATGATGAAAAGGCTGGTAGTGACAAGGCTGTTAGTAAGGATGAGAATGATGAAAAGGCTGTTAGTGAGGATGAAAAGGCTGGTAGTGACAAGGCTGTTAGTGTGGATGAGGATGATGAAAAGGCTGGTAGTGACAAGGCTGTTAGTGGAGATCATAATTTGATGGATGTTGATACTAAGGTATGACATTCCAATTATTTTAAGATTTCTACTTTCATAGATATTTTAAACAAGTATGGCATGATATGAAGTTGAAGAAACTTAAATTAGATAGATAACACTAAAAATTATCTATCATTGCAGGGAAATGAAACAGAAGAAGGAAGCAGTGAGCCCATTATTGAGAATAATCAAGAATTTGTTAGTGAGGCATTTGAACAAAATTCAAAGGATAATGATGTGAACCTAGATGACAACCCTAGAGACAGTGATGAAAATGTGGCCATACAAGACAATTCTGGTTTGGCCATACAAGTATATAAGGTATGCCATAAGTACATGTCGAGTGTATTAATGAAGCATGACAGGTTATAAATTTTGAGAAATGTGTTGTAGGTTTTAAAAATTGGAATATGCACATTATTTTGAAGTAATATATATTTTGTGGTAAATGTAACTTCAGGAATTGGAGGAAAATTATGTATTAGTTGGTGTTGGTAGAAGAACTGGAGATATAGTAATGGATGTTGTAGCTGACATTAGTGAGAAGCTAACTGATAAGGATGGAATGCCTGATGATGATGTTGATGCCCCTAGGGAGCAAGATGAGTTGATACCGAATGTTGATAGTACTATCACAGATGATGTAGAAGATGCCCCAAGGGAAGAGTAGGAAAGCCAGGAAGCAGAAGTCCAGGTTTCTAGGGCAGTAGCCGTTCATTTATTGAGAAGGAAGTTAGAGAGAAGGAGGTCGGGAAAGAAGGAAGAGGTTGGGAAAGAAGAGGTTGGGAAGGAAGGAGATGAGAATGAAGAGGTTGGTAAGGTTGACATTGACAAGGATGAGAAGGAAGAGGCTGGTAAGGAAGAGGTTGAGAAGGAGGGTATTGAGGAGGTTGTGAATGTGAAACAAGAGTTTGTCAAAGGCCAAGTTGTTTTCGGCAATAGGAAGAAGGCTGTGGGTCTATCTCCAAAGAAGTCAAGGTACCTCCCCAAGCGTAGTGTGAAGCCATCTGCTTCAGTCCTCTCCCCTTATAGATCTAAGAAACAAAACAACCAAAAGGCCAAGGACAATGAGAAGGACAAGGACAAGAAGAAGGAAGTGAGGGGTAAGAGTTTTTGGAAAAGGATCACAAAAAATCCAGCTGTGAAGGAAATGACTCCTGTAATAGAGTGGTACAAGGATGAAAGGTATGTATATCCAACTTATATCTCTCTCATCCAATGAAGTTTATGTACTTATATTGTCCTTTATGTTGCAGACCTATAGAATTCCGTGGAGTTAGCAAAATATACATTGACAATGATTTCATGGAGAGCTTAATTGAACCAACTAAGTGGTGGGGTAATTTGGTAAGGGTGACCGGTTTTTAAAAAAATTGTAAATTTTGTCCACATACTCTATCAATATATTGATTTTGTAAATTTTTGTTGCCAGCACTTAGATGAGGTCCTAATTTTACTTCGCGATGCGCTCCTGAAGAACCCAAGTGAGAATCATAAGGCGGCTATTATGGACACTACATGGTGTGAAGACTACAAAGACCAACACAAGTGTGAAATGGGTGGTGTTGCAGTATCAGAATTTCCAGATCGCGTCGCTCGATACTTTAGAGGTGAACTTCCAATTTTTCATGGGAAGAATTGGGAAGAGGTGGACTTCATCTATGCACCGATTTTTGTGGGCACAAACCACTGGGTTGCCATTCAAATTGACCTGGTTAATTGGAGCTTAAGTGTGTTTGATTGCAATGCGAATCTGAAGCGTGATCATGTCATAGAAGAAGCAGTCGCCCCTATTATCAAGTATCTTCCTAAGTTTGTGAGCAAGCACGAACCTTTGTCCAAGAAATATGCACACCGGGGTGTCTCAGTTCTTACTTACAATGGAAGAGTTGGCAATCTGGAACAGAACATAAGAGCGTAAGATATCTTGCTTCCAGTTTGTTTTTTACCCGCCACCTAAAATATTAACATAGAATTGACCTTTCTTATTTTTGGTTGCAGTGGTGACTGTGGAGTATACACCTTGAAGTACATTGAGTGGTTGAGTTTTGGAAGTGATGATCTCTCCCTCATTTCAGATGATACGATCGACTATCACAGATTCGACATTGCTAATATTGTGTTCGACAAGCAGTGGAAGACAATGTTGAACTATGGACAATAGTGTGTCATCATAACACTAGATTGTGTGAACAATGTTTTGTTTGGATTGCAACTTTGATGCATGAAAAATGTTTTGTTTGCGTTGTGTTTTTGGGGCAAATTTGATGTACGAACAATGTATTGTGTTTCAACTCTTCTGATTTTGTTGTTGTATAAGTCATCTCTCTCATCCAATGTGTTGTGTTTCAACTTTGATGCATGAACAATGTGTTGTGTTTCGACAAGCAGTGGAAAACAATATAAGTGAAAGTTTAAACTCACCCAAAACAATTTCCAAAAACCCGGTTTAGATGGAGAGCAATATTTGTGGGCACAAACCATTGTGTTTCGACAAGCAGTGGAAAACAATATGGTGGAGAGCAATATTTCCAAAACCCGGTTTTGATTAAAATTAACCGATTAGTCAAAACAATTTCCAAAACCCGGTTTAGATGAATTTTAAACTCACCCAAATTCTTACCCTCATCCTACAGCTACCGTATTTTCTTCATCCTTCTCCCATGGCTCATTGAGGCATTTCAAAAACTCTATACAACTCCGAGAATCGATTGAAGGGTGTATTTCGCAGGGAGTGGAGATTGAGAGAGCTCGAGGGCGTAACCCATGGCATACTCGGAAGGATCCAGCAGTGGTGGGAATGTAAAGGTAAGTTTGGTATGATTTAGGGTTTCAATTTGGGGAAGTATTTGCTACTGTTTTGTTTCAATGTATGTTCTAAAATACGAATTGAATTGTGGATTTGCTACAGAATTCCGTATTTGCTACTGTTTTGTTTCTGCTTGAAATTTTGTGAACTCTAATATGTGGTTTGACAAAGTAGCTTGAAACTCTTCTGACAGATGTTTTGATTACTACTGATGAAGACAAGACATAGCCTAAACTCATGTTTATTCATGAGGAGATGGAATACAGCAGCAATGGAGTCCAAATTGATAAGATGTGCATGTGGTGTTGCCTGCCGATATTTCACTTCTATGACAAACGAGAATCCGGGAAGGAGATTTATAAGATGTGTAAACCGGGTGCGTATCTAGCTTGTTTGCTAATATTCATAATATTTTGTTTTAAAAGTGTTTTGAATACTTTATGATACGAATCCAGTTTTCATGTATTTTGGATTGAATGCAGGTTGGATGTTGTGGATTTTGGGAATGGTATGACCCTCCACTTTGTCCTATTGCAACAGAACTTATTCCTATGCTAAGAGATGAGATAATCCAGGTGAAAGATGCATTGGATGTGAAAGAGAGTATAATTTCAGCATATGAGGCAGAGCTTGGAATGCTACAGCAGGAAGTGATAAGGCTTAAAGGTGGTGCAAAGAGTGTTATCGGTCATGAAGAAGAGTGTCGAGTTAAGGCGTCAAACTATGTTGAACGTGTGCTGAAGGTTACTTGTTTTTTTGTGGTAATGGCTTGTGTAATTAAAGTCTATTTCACTTAGCATGTTGTAAGCTCTCGGTTGTTAAGAGTCTTGTAAGCTATCTATGTCTACAACTATTTAAGCTGTAGGATTTTATGGGAAAGTGTAAGCTTACCAAAACCGGGTTTTGGAAATTGTGGCGATTTTATGGGAAAGGTAGATAAGTGACAGGTTTTACATTCAAAGGTGGCGAGATAGTATTACATTAACTAAGAAGCATAAAGCATCCCATGGTTCATCACTGGAATAAGTATCAGACACAAAAGTAAAGTAATATGACTTATAAGAGATCATTTAAGAGTTTGAGATCTCTTATTGGTCATATTAAGCTTACCAAAACCATACAAAAAAAAATAGCATTGTTCATAACTGGAATATAAAAGATAGCACACTATGAAAGATAGCACACTATGGTCTTACCCTTGATCCTCCTCTTGCAGCCCGATAGCACCTCTGGTAAGTATGACCAGTCAGCCCACATCTTGCACATCTATTGGACACACGTTTGTAGGGTCTCTCCCACCTAGCCTTATATCTATTCTGCCTTGGTCTACCAGCGCCCCTTTTCCATGGTGGTGGCAAACATGCGATTTGCGATACGGACAATGGAACATCCCATTGCTTGCGTGGGGGGACCAAATGGATGGTTTCCTTGTAAATTTCTTTCAAACTGTTGTTGCTATAGAAGTGAGTAACCAGAGTAGTAACATCAACACCCCTATCCTTTGCTACTGCCATAGCATGTGTGCATGGAATTCGATCTTTCTGAAAGACATTGCATTAGCAAGTTAGTCGGCGAATATTCACTTCGTACTTATTCCTTCCATCTGTCACCTCTGCTTCAATATCACTTAGCCTATGGACACTCATTGTCACAGAAGTCGTATACCTTTGATCCATGGTTTTGGTCACAGACCTGGTACTTACCTCAGCCCACGTAGCAGCCGACTCCCTCCTTTCACAGAACCAGGTGGCAAAGGTATGCAAGATAACATCAAACAATGGTACAATAGGCCACATACGCTCCTCTTTAAACACATTGTTCAGACATTCTGCATTGTTTGTAGTCATGATGTTGAACCTGTCAGTTGAGAAATATGCCCTTGACCACTGATTAAGGGGCACTTTCAGAGCATCTTTTACCACAGCCGGAGCCCTGTTTCTTAGAATCTCAAGCTCGGTCCTATATTCTTCTACCGTGTACGCCTTTGCAACCTTGAACCACTGGTCTTGCAAGCCTCCCCAACGACACTTCAGCTTGAAGTTTTGTAACATATGATAAATGCAATATCCATGGCTAGCAAGAGTGTATTGTGTTTTCAGAGCAGCTTTTATACTCAAATGACGATCAGAGACAAAAACCACATCCACGCTATCGGGTACAACAGCTTTCTTCAACTCCTTAAAGAAGAAGGATCAAGAATCCTTATTCTCACTGTCTACTACAGCAAAGGCCAGGGGGTAGATTTGTCTGTTTCCATCTTGGGCAGTAGCTAGAAGAAGTTGTCCGTTGAATCTCCCTCCTAAGTGTGATCCATCAACACAAATCACCTGATTTTCATATAAAACCGGTCACCCAATTGCAGTTTACCCTCCAGGTAATATTATATAATCAAGACAAACAATAAAGTTGGAGAAACATAAAGTTACCTTTCTCAAACGGGGAACAACCCTGATGGAAGCACCCAAGGCCCAGAAGCAGTACTTAAAACGGTTTTCAGAATCTGTTATTATAGCTGTATGCGTGCCAGGATTGACCTCTTTCAACATATGTAGCCATGAGTGAAGTTGACTGTAACCTTCCTCGGCAGTCCCTCGAATAATGTCCTCTGCTAGCACTCTTGCTCTATTGGCTTTGTGATAACTGGCATCGACTCCCAGGCCTTTCATGACAGCTTGTATCTCTCTTGCCTTTGGTGCATCCTTGCGACCTCTAAACCTGTTACACCAACACCAATAGATAGTCTTTAGACATTTTGCATAAAACTGTCTGAATTGAAATTAAAATCTGTGAAATTACGGAGGCAGTGGCATGCCTGTCAAGAATACTCTGTGAAATTACGGAGGCAGTGGCATGCCTGTTGTGATCGTGCCTGAACAGCATCCCACATGTATGGTTTGTAGCAAACCTCCGGACAATAAACGCACTAGTACCTATCTTCACTGAAGCACGAAAACCAAATGAACATCCTCTGTTTTTGCACTCCACCACATAACAAGTCTTATCAGACCTCTTCACAAGCATTTCTACACAATTGTCCATAGCATATGCGGCTAACGAATGCTGAAGCTCCTTCTTGGTTTGAAACATATCTCCACACTTGATTGTCTTGGACTTCGACTTGTCCTCCACTTCTTCTACATCCACCAAATTTTGAAAGTCAGTAGGGACTTCAGAACGGTAATATCTCTCTTCGGCTTCATCAATAGCATCCAGATATTCAGGCTTCCCAATATCAACCTCCTCAACGTTGTCAACATTTTCAATGTATTCCTCTTCTTCCTCGGAAAGGTTGACAAGGTCACAACCTTTATGCTTGGTTGCAGAAATAACAACATCCTCCTCTTCATCGTCACTGCTTAGTGACACAACCTCAATTGTCTTGGCTTTCTTACAAAACCACTTTGTAACAGTGTCAACATTCTGTTTCTCTCCACCCTTCACAGACATCCGGACATGCATCCCCTCCACTCCTATTTCATCTTCTAAAAGATCAGCATCTAATATGTCGCTCAACATCTGGTCCGACTTTCTTTTTTGGCTTAGTATAGGAGTAAAAGATGCACCATCATTTCCAGGCTGGGATACAGGTTGAGGTGCACTTAATGGAACATCGATCATCTCTTCTTCTTCTTTTGGAACTAATTTAGGTTTTTCTTTTGAAACTCCAGATTTTGGTTGCACAATGGAATGCAAAGCAATTGGCCAAACTCTGTCTTTACAATTTGTCATGTTCAAAAAGATGTATGCTTCTACATCATCCTTATCGCAAATATCAAAGGGAGGAAAGTGCGGATTTTGTAAAGACATGTAACTCATCTTCAAGTCGAACCTGGTAAGATCAATTTCCAGTTTTTCTGCAATCTTGATCTTCAGTGATTCATAATCGATTTTCTCACTAACCATCATCCCCTTCGCCTTTTTTGTTCCTTCATAAATCCAAATCTCATTCTCGCACCTCCACTTTCCTCCACTGATTAGAGAAACCATATATGTTGGAGTTGATCTTCCTGAAGAAGCAAAAAATAAGAAAAGTTAATTAAAGAAACAAACAAAAATAAACACAAATAAAACAGAGCATGTGTGAATCTAATATGAAAACTTACCCATAGAAAATGAGAATATTAACAGTGGCAATAAAGGAAGCTTGGTTTAACAGTGGCAATAACTCGGATTGCAGGTATGAAGCAGATGACATAAATAAAGGAAGCTTGGTTTAACAGTGGCAATAACCTGGTAAGATGAAGAAGCCTAACGTAATTTTTGGTGGGAAAGAGACGATTAACTAAGCTAGCTTAGTTTTGGCGGGAAATATGCAGTGATTTGACAGCTACACATCAGCGTTTTTTGTGGCTGAAATTCACTTGGTTTAACATTAAGCTTAAGCTTAATCTCCATCCGGCTTAATCACAGCTTCTCTCCATATATAATTTTAAATTCTGACACACAGTACAATCAAGCCAGCCTGTTGCCATCTTTTCAACTTTTCAACTTCTTTTCTTTTCCTTTTAAATTTCCATTTATAAATTCTGATAATGCATTTTCTACCCAAAATATAAAAGCAAAATAAAATCAAATAAAGTCAATTTATGTTATTACAGTTATATCCAAAAATATAAGTACAACTTTGCAAATTTCATTCACAATGTGGTATACCCTTGCAAAATAGCCTTATTAAAAACCAGTGATTCAATTGGTATTGAAGCTGCTCTAATCTAGACCGGGAAAGCGAAAGGCATACACAATTTTCTTCTAAATGTTAACAATTTTCATACACATTAAACTACTTCTCTAGGGTTTCGTTTAGCTGCGCCTTCTGTAATTCTCTCATCGAGGACTCCAACCACTTGTTTTTTAAATGTCCAATCACTTTACGATCACTACAATTTCTTCAAAAACTCATTGATATCACTTTTAGCGTCGACTTTGACAACGACTTCTACACTAATTTGGAATTCTTCCATTCCAGAAACAGAAATATAATTTCGATTCTTTTTCTTTGGTGGACAATCTGGAAAGACCGTAATGCTTTAATCTTTAGAAAGGTCTCGCTCGATATTCATACAACAGTCAACAGTGCTTTCATTTCTTACAAGGACTGGACGCGGTCTTTTTTGGAAGAAGCTTCCTTTTCTTGCAAAAAATAAGGGTTCAAAACAATTTTCACAATGGAAAAAACCTCCTTCAAATTGTATTAAATTAAATTTTGATGCTTCGGTTTAACAAAATGGTTCTACACATATTGGATATGTATTCCGTAACCATTCTGGTGAGGTGGTCTTCTTAGACCATATGCAGATCCTCTACTCCTCACCTATTAAGGCTGAGGCTTTGGCCATCTCTTGAGTGTTTTCGTAAGGCTATTTCGCATCGTTTTACGCGAATAGTTCTTGAAGGAAATAATCTTTCAGTCATTAATTTCATCCGTGGAATTTGGAAAATTTCATGGAAAATCTCTCCTATAATTATGAAAATTAGATCACTATTATATGGTTTGGATTATTTTCAGGTTCATCATTGCTACCGAGAGTCTAATAAAGCCGTTGATTTCCTGGCTACTTCTACCATCCCTTCCACTGTTCTTCGCAGTGCAATTTCCGAGTTTTTATCGCTGCATCATGACCGTGCTCAACAACATCGATCTCGAACCCATTACTTAAATTTGAGCTCGACTGTTCCGTTAGCTTGTAAATCATTTGTAAAAATCATCTGTTGTGATGATTTAGGTATCTCTTCTGATTTATAAAAATACTTTTTATTTGCTTGTTTTTAAAAAAAAAACATTTTCATACGCATTGTCTTTAGTTTTTAAAATCGAAAACTCTGATTAATACGCGAATTAAGTGACAATTCTATAATAATATTGGTACGGAGTGTTATTATAATGCGCGCAAACCAGAATTTTATATGTTTTTATTTTGTTTTTATGCATGTACTCCCTCCGTCCCAGTTTGTTCGTCCTGTTTTGACCGGACATATTTGTCGAGACGAGTTTTATATCGTTAATATCTCTAATTACATAATCCTAAAAATTACTCCCTCCGTCCCTTATTGATCTTCCCGATTTGACATAATGACTTGTCGAGACGAGTTTTGTATCGTTAATATCTCTAATTACATATTAATAAAAATTATAATTTTTTGATATTATCAAAGTACTCGTTAAGACGAATCAAACAAGACCCCACATGACTATGTTTTTGCTTATATATTGGGAGAAATTTTAAAGATTCTCTTCAACTATGAATATTGTACAAAAACGAAACGGGAACATCAATAAGGGACGGATGGAGTATAATTTTTTGATATTATCAAAGTACTTGTTGAGACGAATCAAATAAGACCCCACATGACTATATATTTTCTTATATATTGAAAGAAATCTTAAAAATTCTCTTCAACAATAAACAGTGTTCAAAAGTCAAACAGGACAAACATCGTGGAACGGAGAGATTATATATTTCTTACCTATACGTTTTAGGCCGGTGTCTAAATATATGATTGATGATTCATTCTAAACCTTTTTGTCCGTACACATTATTAACAAACAAAGTCTTATATTCCGTCCGTTAAATTTTAATTGACGTTCTAGGCTTAAGTTCTTGTTAACTTTTAATTATCATTTTAGACTTTTTTATCTATTTTTTCCAGATTTACCCTCGAATTTAATAATTCTTTTATTTTTATTTTTTGGATTCTCAATTTTTTATTCATTGTTTCTCCATTTTTTAGGATCTACTGAACAACCAGAAGAGATTTTCTTTTGATTTTCTTATTTTTCTTTTATTTTTTATGAGATTTCATGAACACTAATAAAAAAATAATTATTCACTAATCATAAGAGGTTGAGTATAATAAATGTGTAAAGTAATTAAAAAACAAGAGGAATCGCATGTTTACTTCAAAAAAAAAAAAACTAACCAGGTAATTAAGATGTGAGGGAAAATATACAAACCTCTAGAGATTGTTTTTTGTAATTAATTTATGTATTATAACATGTTGCAGAATATATAGGAAGTAGACCTGTCAAAAACCGATCCAACCTGAACCGACCCGAAAGAATCCGAACCCGAACCCGACCCGAACGTCACTGGGTCAAGAAAGACCCGAACCCAAACCTGACCCGACTCGACCCGAACGCAAATCCGAACTCACGGGTCCCCTTTATTTTGTATATTTTATTTCATTTATATTAAATATTTTAAGAAACTTTATTAAATAATAATATAATATTAATTATATTTTTATAATTATTTTTATAAAGTTAAAATTCATAATAATAATCATAAAAAAAGACATGTTCGACCCGCTGGGTCAATCCGAACCCGACCCGCCCAATCTGAAAATCTTATCAACCCGATCGACCCGAACCCGATTTGACCCGAACCCGACCCGCCCGACCCAGTTGACAGGTCTAATAGGAAGGTATATTGTAGTTAATTTATCATTTAGAAGAAAACACTCACTAATGACATATTAAAAAGTGCAAAGACAGCAATGCAGAGAGTGGAACAGCATGCACCAAACTCGCTGACACCATGGCTAATAGCCGGGGATTACTACTTCCACCAGATTGGAAATTGTGTCCATATGTTGATTCGAACGATGAGAGACACTGTTGTGTTTTTTTTTTAATTATAGAAACGGTGATAGACACCGTTTAAGTTTTTTTTTTTAAATGGCAATTAAAAAAACAAAAAACAAAACAAAATGAAGCAACAAGTGGATTCATGAATTTACTTGGATCTGTCCAAGAGTACCGACAATACGGGGAAGGGTATCATCTACCATACAGAACAGGTTCTGGGAAAGGGTATGAGGGGCCGTACGAGAGAGGAAATGAGGGGAACAATTAAAAATATCTTTTGTATTACCTTAATCCAGATTTTATTGACTTTAGTTCAATTAATATTTTTTTTATGATTTAAATTTATTTGATATGTTAGTATATAAATAAATTTTTTAACTCCAACACTCATACAAAACCGCTAATCTTTTTATCAATATAATTTATATTTAAAAAAATTCCTGCATAAAGCTGTAAATTATATTTTTCAAAAAAATCACACGAATGCCCATAAAAATAATACCCAAAATTATAATTTGAATTATTTTACATACAAAATTAACTAAACCCAAAACGTTGCTTTTTAATAAATAAAAAAAAATCAAGCAACGGTGTTTGTTTTTTTTTTTTTTTTAAATCGTTTGTATTAAAACAAAAAGGCAACGGTGTTACAAATAAAATAAACACGTATAATAAAATTGTGGAAATTATATGCAAAACAAACATTATTTAAAAAATACAATTGTTTATGACTTTAAAAATACAATTGAACGGCTTTAACTTTTACAAATTATATTTGTGATATTAACTTTTATTTGAATAAATGTACATACACTATAATTAGCATGTATGGGTTTAGTATAATAAATATGTATAATCATAACTTTTCAATAATATATAAAATATAATATTTATAATTCAAAATATTTTAAATATTCATGCTTTTTTTTGTCCAATTCTAACTTTCCAATAACATATAAAATAATTTTACAAATAAAATAAACATGTATAATAAAATCGTGGAAATTATATGCAAAATAATTCTAACTTTTCAAATACAACCTACTATTTACATTAACAATAATATATACACTTTAACCTAATCTACTAATTAAAGATATTATATGCCTTAAATAAACATATAAATTAAGCAATGACATTAAAGAAGTAACATAATTAAATCAACTAACATAATTAAAGGAGTGACATTAAATAAATAATAATTATGAACCTAATCTAGTAGTCAAAGATATTATATGTCTTAAGTAAACATTCAAATTATTCAGTCTTTCAAGTCATTTGGAGAGTGTTATGTTTGCAACTAAACAAAAAACGCCTTTCATTCTAGTATACAAAACTACAAGTAAAATGTTTGAGTTGTGTACAGTCAGATCAAATCCTCTACCCTATATAATGTATAATCCCCTCTTCATGGATGTGTATTATGTTCTTTCGCCTAGGGATGACATTAAATAAATAATAATTATAAATCTAATCTACTAGTTAAAGATATTATATTTCTTAAGTAAACATATAAATTAAGTAATGATATTAAAAAAAATAACATAATTAATTCAACTAACATAGTTAAATGAATGACATTAAATAAATAATAATTATATATAATTAATATAATTTAATTTACATACCTCTTGATCTGATTCTCCGAAATCTCCATTAGACCACGACATAATATAACAATTGGAATTATTTAATGTTATTAGATTCTAACTTAATTAGGCTAATATCTCCTAATCCTAAGCTTTGATTTTTTTCTTCCTTTCTTTGAGCACCTAACTCCCGATTTTTTTTTTACCTTTCTCCATTCCCATTTTATAGGAAGCCATTATGAATTTTTTTCCAACTTTTTTACCTTCTTACACCCCATACTCCTACTCCTATACCCGGATATACCCACTCCTATAACCATACCTTTGCAGTAGAATATCGCAGTTGTTCCCGGCCAGGCGAATCTCATGACGTTTTTTTACAGAATTTGTTTACAACGGTGATAGACACCGTTCTACACACATTAATAATAAAAAAATTGTTTAGAACGGTGATAGACACCGTTCTAAACCAAAAAAATGGGTTAGAACGGTGAGAGACACCGTTCTAAACCCAAAAAAAAAATAAAAAAAATAACAATGGTGATAGTCACCGTTGTTAACCAAACTTGTAAAAAAAAATTAAAAAAGAGAACGTAGGTTTGAACGGTGCTGCAGTGGTGCTGCAGCACCACTGCAAGTGCAAGTAGCGCCAGTCCTAATAGCCTAATATTGATTTTAAAATTAAGTACGAATTTCACATTATTAAACTCATATCGTGCTCTAAAATGTTTGTCCCAATTTAACGTCTTGGATACTATTTTATTTGCTCTGATTGGTTAAGAAAATTTATCATTAATTATTATAGTTCACCAAATAAAATAAAATAAAAAGTACATAGTCCATACATGATAAACAGATTGGAAATTTTGATTGAAATACTTCAACCACTAGCTTCTATCGTACTGAAATAATCTCTCATCTACTAAAAAAATCTAATCACCGCCGGTCAATTTGTGATACCCCGTAATTCTGTAAAGATTATTTTGGAAATTTTTGGAATTTCCCGAACACCCGTTTAATACGTCGGATTTAATTCAGAAGGTTGGAGGCATTCTGTAATGTGCTCTGTATCTGTAATATTTTTCTCAGAGAAATAAAATACAGACGACGTACTTTGGATGTTAATTACTCGTTCGCGTACGATAATTTTATCCCGGGTTAACATCGTTTCGTCTAAGAGCAAAGGAAGCGGCCGAGCCAAGGGGCGGCGCCCGCCGTGAGATTGGCCGGCGTCGCAAGGCTCGAGGCAGCCGTTGGTCGTCTTCTAGCTGGGCGCGAAGGCTAGAAAACGGCGCCCGCCGCATTGATGGCGGCGCCCGCCGCAGTTATGACGGCGCCCGCCGTCGATGTTGTCCGGAGGTCCTTGCCCGAAGGTCGTCGGCGAACGTCTGACGTCGCCGTTTTAGCCCCGCCACGACGCCCTCCTAGCCATCATTGTGCTCCCTCGGTCTGTGGCTATAAAAGGAGAGGCTTGGGGGTCGTATTCGAGCTAAAATCAGAAGCTCCATCTCAGAACCTCTCTCGCCGGAAAAGCTTGCCCTCGCCGGAGTTCTTTGGAGCAATCGCCGGTGTTGTTTGGTGTGTTTTCCTGAAGCCTAGAGGTCCCTTTGGAAGCTTAGTGGAGGTCTGAACCCAAAGCCAGGCCAAAGGAGTGACCCTCGTGTGTGTTTTGGTGAGTTTTCTCACCGTTCTGTTGGCCGCCGTTCTTCACGGCGACCGCCGTGATGAACATGGCGACCGCCGTGATGAACATGGCGACCGCCGTGATGAACATGGCGACCGCCGCCAGTGGCCAGAAGCCCCTTTGTTGGCTTGGTCTTGGTGGTCGTCATTGTGGAGTCGTTTCTTTCGATTTCTATCGTCTTTCCTAGATTCGTACTAGTTTATGTCAGATCTAACTTAGGGTTTTCTTATGGGTCGACTCGAAGATCGTTGTGCTGTCGGAGCTATACCTGTGTCGAGCGCGGAATCCCGTTGCCTCTGCTTTGTTCCAGATCTGCGGATTAAGGCAAGTGGCGGTTCGCTCTTGCTTAATCATTTCATGTTTCATTAATTATCAATTGTTTAATTGTTAATTAAACTGGAATGAACTGTTGTTTTGGATTGTGAACTAATTTCATAAGTAAACGTGATTAAAATAATGTTATAATAGGTTGTATATCTGTTAGTACGACGCTATTATATGTGATAATTACCGTGATGGTATCGGGTGGTTTAATGTTAATCTTTAATGCTTAATCTCGTGTGTGTTCTGGGAACGCTAATCCAAGTAAGGATTTGTCGTTTCTTTAAATCATAATATTCCTCGGATTAATTCCGAATAATTTAAGGGTCATGACCTATGCTTCTTATCCACCGTTAAGGATTTGAAGTGTTTAAGCGCCTTGCAAGCGCCATTGGATGAGCTTAATTGCAGTCCTGTGTATTAAGCACTTAGCTAGTGCAATTGGGGTGGACGTAACTGTCACCCTGTAAATTAAAGTGTAAGCACTGTGGCAGTGTAATCAGGGTGAACGTAAGGTCACCCGGTGTAATAATAACTTCCGTGTTCTCGGAATAATATTAAAAGCCTCAACAGTGTGTGTGTGTTGTAATTTAATAAGATAAGTGCAGTTAAACACATAATTAATAAGTGTAAGCACTGTAATAGTGCAATTAGGGTGAACGTAAGGTCACCCGGTGTAATAATAACGCCGTTGTTACTCGGCATAATAATGTTAAGTCCCGCGTGTGTGTTGTGTGTGTTTTAATTTGGGTTGACGTAATGGTCGCCTTAAGATTTAAGCCTTGTTGTCGCTCTTAATAACATTAACGTGTTTCAGTAATGTGTGTTTTGTAATTAAATAAGATATGTGCCCAAGTGCACATGATTAATAAACCCATGGCGAGTAGTGCAGCTAAGTAATAGTGCAGCTAGGAAAACTCGTCTCGACTTTGATCATAGTACGTTCTCTTTCCAATCTGGATTCGCTGTAGGCGATGAGGTTGGTTGTGAACTGAAGCATCTCAGTCAACTTTTAAATCATTGGTGTGTGTAACTTTAATGTTCCCTAGCAGTTGTCATAATTTCCTATAAGGCTCATTTCAGTTGGAGTCTTCTCTTCAGTGCATATCTTAATTGCTTAATCATTCCGTGAAAGTGTCGGGTTATATATCGTCCCTTCGGTTTTTATTTGAGGGACAATGATAGTAAACGGTCACGATCACTCGAACCACTCTGCTTTGTACCCTTGCTAGTCTATTCAGTAGACTAACCCGCTGTATTTTTGTTATCTGCATCGTCATGGTTGGTGCCGTCCGTCCGTTTCGGCACATCAGGAGTTGTTTCCCGGAGTTTAAGTAACCTATTGAAGGATAAGAAGCTTGCAGACGAAGATTTAAAAGTCAGTGTTCTAAGCTGTTAAGTGTTTTAAGATTGTTAAAGTGTTACTTCAATGTATCTTCATAATTTTAGCCATGTTATAAGTTGGCTCTTTAAAGTCTTCCGCTGTGTAATTTAAAGTCTTCCACTGTTTAATCTTTCAATTAATATGTAATTATGTTATGTATTTAAGCTTAATTGTTCTGGAAAAGCCTGGGGTGACTTTGGACGGTAAAGTCTGAGGTCACTGACATGTAATATCTCCGGTATTAAATTGGGGGTGTTACAGTTATGGTATCAGAGCAATGGTTTTAAAATTCTTGGCCTATTGTTAGGTTTGAGAATTTTCGAAAGTTTATTTTGAAACTGTTTTCGAACCTATTCTATATTAAAATGGAATTTTGAGAATTTCAATGTTAAGAGTTGTAAGTAACTCGGTGATTTAATTTAAGTGATTTAGCGTTTCGAAGTTCGAAAGCTATTTATAATTGGTTTATAAAAGTGTTGTGTTATAAGCAAGTTTAAAGGGTTGAAGTTTGAAAGTGAGGTTGTTAATAAGTGGTTTCAAACTTCTACAAGCTTCAAGTGTTACTTATTTCTTAGATCCATTCTTAGAAATATTGTCTATTCTCGGGATTAATGTCATTTAAAGGTTGACATTTCTCACAGGTTCTCAGTCTTTAGTGAGCAGAAGAAGGTCGTTCTTGCAGTTAACAGTGAAGGATAGTCAGACTAATATAAAATTATTAGTTTGGACCTCTATAATCTACATCATGACGTATTTGAATATAGTGTCAAAATTAAGTTGGATAAGTTCTAAAGTAACGTTATGATTCACCAGAAGATGGTGAACACAAGGAACACAGCCCATGCTGGTGCTGAACCAAGGTTGATTCTGAGGAACGCCGCTAATCAAAGGAAAGAGCGTGAGGCTGCTTCCAACAATAACCAGGGAGGCAATGGCCAAGCTCAGGCCAACGCTCCGATGTTGTTTGATGCTGCAGCAGTGGAGGCAATTCGAGGAATTGTCATGCAGGCAATCACGGATGTTATGCGACCAGTTGCACCACAAGCACAAGGTGGTCCAGTTCCTCAAGCTACTCCTGAAGTCGAGGAGTTAGTGGAGCAAGTACATCGGGTCAATGTTGTTAGGGACAGAGGAACTTACGGGCAAGCGTTAAAAGCCGTGAGTTCAATGAGGCCCGACAGCTATGACGGTACTGGAGAACCGGTCAAGGTGACCTATTGGTTCTCACATATGGAACGGTTGCTCCGGAATATTAATTGCACTGAGGTTGGAAAAGTGCACATCGCCTCTCTTCAACTCAAGGATGTGGCTAGCGAATGGTGGGAAAGCACCGGTCTGGCTGACCATCCCGAGCTGAATTGGAGCATGTTCAAAACCAAGATGACCGATCGTTTCTTTTCCCGAGCTATGAGGGAGGAGAAGCATAAGGAATTTCTGTACCCGCAGACTGATGGGTTAAAGGTGACTGAGCTCGCAGCTAAGTTCAATCACTTGATGCAGTACGCCGGACCTGAGGTGTCAACCGAAGAGCAAAAGATCTGGTACTTCCATGGATGGATGAATCCAGAGATCAAACCTCTAATGTTGCGTCATGGTTGTTCTACGTTAGAACAATATGTCGATGCAGCCTACAAGACGGAAGTCACATTGGAGGAGTCTGCCCTTAAGAGGGAGAAGCAAGTTAAGGGAAAGAGTGGGCAACAGGATCGCTAGGTTGGTTCATTCAAACGACCGGCATCGCCTACCAAGTTTGAGAAGTTGGGTCGCGCTAAGACCGAGACAACTCAGTCAAACTCTGCCAGAGTCTCAGGTTGGAGCGGCGGAGCAATTCAGTGCCACAATTGTGGTGAAGTGGGGCATAAAAGTTTTGTTTGCCAAAAGGACAAGAGGATGTGTCATAATTGTGGAAGAGAAGGCCACATAAAAGCATACTGCAGACTGAAGGGTCAGGGACCAATACAGTCTTATCAGGCGTCAAATGTTGGAGGTGGGCAGAACCCAAGGCCAGTGGTATCTACTCCTGAGCAATCTATGGCTCGTAATAAAGGCAAAGCGCCTATGGGGTCTTCAGGCCAAGGGCAACGACTCTTTGTAATGAGCCAAGCCAATGGAGAAGAACCCTGATCCATTAAGTTGTATTTGTGTTAAGACTTTCTTTAAGATTAAGGAGTAACGACGTGTGTCGGTAATCTCCGTGGTGTTAAGATCTGCCTGATCGACTTTTGTCAATTAATGTAATGTTTGAATGTTAATGAAGTGTTTCCGTGTTTTGGAAAATTTCAGAATGTGTTATCATTGCGAATTAGTTGTTCATACGAAACCGTGTAAGTGTCGAGAACAGCTTATGCCAAGTAAGGATAAGGACTGTCGGACTTATGGTGGTGGAGTTTTGTGGATAACTTAGATGTTCGTCTCTTGTGGTTAATCCCAAGGTCGACTCTGTTGTTTAAATCTAAATCCACTCTTAAGATTCTTCTTCATACATAGAGTATGTCATCTACAAGGCTAGGTGCAACTCTTTGAGGAAGATTAAGTTGTGGAGCGGTCATGTTGAGAGGAAAGGTTGCAGTAAGGATGGGATATGTTGATGATCCCGATGTATTAAAGATTCCGTAAAAGAGAATTGTCTACGCATCTAAGGAGTATTGTGGTAAGCGTTATCTCATACGCTGAGTTCTTCCGAGATTTCTTAAGGAAAGGGAATGAGCTTGTAGAGTTTTGTTCAGAGAGATCAGGAGCTATCTCTCATGCGTGAGTTTGTGTCATAAGCTTTGAGGCGGATGAATCATTTTCAGAATGATATCCTAAGGAATTAAGAATAATATCTCTGGTGATCCATTTCAAGGATGAAGTGATTAAGGATGTTAGATCCAAGTGGTAAGATTGGTGTTGAGGTAGTATCCTCATTGACTTAATGCAAGTTTCAGGGTCGAAACTTATTTTAAGGGGGAGGTGATGTGATACCCCGTAATTCTGTAAAGATTATTTTGGGAATTTTTGGAATTTCCCGAACACCCGTTTAGTACGTCGGATTTAATTCAGAAGGTTGGAGGCATTCTGTAATGTGCTCTGTAATATTTTTCTCAGAGAAATAAAATACAGACGACGTACTTTAGATGTCAATTACTCGTTCGCGTACGATAATTTTATCCCGGGTTAACATCGTTTCGTCTAAGAGCAAAGGAAGCGGCCGAGCCAAGGGGCGGCACCCGCCGTGAGATTGGCGGCGCCCACCGTCGCAAGGCTCGAGGCAGCCACTGGTCGTCTTCTAGCTGGGCGTGAAGGCTAGAAAACGGCGCCCGCCGCAGTTATGACGGCACCCGCCGTCGATGTTGTCCGGAGGTCCTTGCCCGAAGGTCGCCGGCGAACGTCTAACGTCGCCGTTTTAGCCCCGCCACGACGCCCTCCTAGCCATCATTGTGCTCCCTCGGTCTGTGGCTATAAAAGGAGAGGCTTGGGGGTCGGATTCGAGCTAAAATCAGAAGCTCCATCTCAGAACCTCTCTCGCCGGAAAAGCTTGCCCTCGCTGGAGTTCTTTGGAGCAATCGCCGGTGTTGTTTGGTGTGTTTTCCTGAAGCCTAGAGGTCCCTTTGGAAGCTTAGTGGAGGTCTGAACCCAAAGTCATGCCAAAGGAGTGACCCTCGTGTGTGTTTTGGTGAGTTTTCTCACCGTTCTGTTGGCCGCCGTTCTTCACGGCGACCGCCGTGATGAACATGGCGACCGCCGCCAGTGGCCAGAAGCCCCTTTGTTGGCTTGGTCTTGGTGGTCGTCATTGTGGAGTCGTTCCTTTCGATTTCTATCGTCTTTCCTAGATTCGTACTAGTTTATATCAGATCTAACTTAGGGTTTCCTTATGGGTCGACTCGAAGGTCGTTGTGCTGTCGGAGCTATACCTGTGTCGAGCCCGGAATCCCGTTGCCTCTGCTTTGTTCCAGATCTGCGGATTAAGGCAAGTGGCGGTTCGCTCTTGCTTAATCATTTCATGTTTCATTAATTATCAATTGTTTAATTGTTAATTAAACTGGAATGAACTGTTGTTTTGGATTGTGAACTAATTTCATAAGTAAACGTGATTAAAATAATGTTATAATAGGTTGTATATCTGTTAGTACGGCGCTATTATATGTGATAATTACCGTGATGGTATCGGGTGGTTTAATGTTAATCTTTAATGCTTAATCTCGTGTGTGTTCTGGGAACGCTAATCCAAGTAAGGATTAGTCGTTTCTTAATAACTTAATGTTCGTAGGAACGCTAATCCAAGTAAGGATTTGTCGTTTCTTTAAATCATAATATTCCTCGGATTAATTCTGAATAATTTAAGGGTCATGACCTATGCTTCTTATCCACCGTTAAGGATTTGAAGTGTTTAAGCGCCTTGCAAGCGCCATTAGATGAGCTTAATTATAGTCCTGTGTATTAAGCACTTAGCTAGTGCAATTGGGGTGGACGTAACTGTCACCCTGTAAATTAAAGTGTAAGCACTGTGGCAGTGTAATCAGGGGGAACGTAAGGTCACCCGGTGTAATAATAACTTCCGTGTTCTCGGAATAATATTAAAAGCCTCAACAGTGTGTGTGTGTTGTAATTTAATAAGATAAGTGCAGTTAAACACATAATTAATAAGTGTAAGCACTGTAATAGTGCAATCAGGGTGAACGTAAGGTCACCCGGTGTAATAATAACGCCGTTGTTACTCGGCATAATAATGTTAAGTCCCGCGTGTGTGTTGTGTGTGTTTTAATTTGGGTTGACGTAATGGTCGCCTTAAGATTTAAGCCTTGTTGTCGCTCTTAATAACATTAACGTGTTTCAGTAATGTGTGTTTTGTAATTAAATAAGATATGTGCCCGAGTGTACATGATTAATAAACCCATGGCGAGTAGTGCAGCTAGGAAAGCTCGTCTCGACTTTGATCATAGTACGTTCTCTTTCCAATCTGGATTCGCTGTAGGCGATGAGGTTGGTTGTGAACTGAAGCATCTCAGTCAACTTTTAAATCATTGGTGTGTGTAACTTTAATGTTCCCTAGCAGTTGTCATAATTTCCTATAAGGCTCATTTCAGTTGGAGTCTTCTCTTCAGTGCATATCTTAATTGCTTAATCATTCCGTGAAAGTACCGGGTTATATATCGTCCCTTCGGTTTTTATTCGAGGGACAATGATAGTAAACGGTCACGATCACTCGAACCACTCTGCTTTGTACCCTTGCTAGTCTATTCAGTAGACTAACCCGCTGTATTTTTGTTATCTGCATCGTCATGGTTGGTGTCGTCCGTCCGTTTTGGCACATCAGGAGTTGTTTCCCGGAGTTTAAGTAACCTATTGAAGGATAAGAAGCTTGCAGACGAAGATTTAAAAGTCAGTGTTCTAAGCTGTTAAGTGTTTTAAGATTGTTAAAGTGTTACTTCAATGTATCTTCATAATTTAGCCATGTTATAAGTTGGCTCTTTAAAGTCTTCCACTGTGTAATTTAAAATCTTCCGCTGTTTAATCTTTCAATTAATATGTAATTATGTTATGTATTTAAGCTTAATTGTTCTGGAAAAGTCTGGGGTGACTTTGGACGGTAAAGTCTGAGGTCACTGGCATGTAATATCTCCGGTATTAAATTGGGGGTGTTACACAATTGGGAGCTCTTTTTCTTTTGCGGAAATTTTACCTAATTTTTTATTTTTTTGTGAAATATCATAAAGCTTTGACAATTTCGTCTATTAATTATGAGTTTTTTACTTTTTTGTGAAATATCTAAGGTTTTGACAATTTCGCCTGATAACCTTGAATTTTTTACAATTTCGTCTCATAACCCTGAGTTTTTGACTTTTTTGCGAAATTGCTTCAAGTTTTGATAATTTCGTATGATAACCTGAGTTTTTAATTTTTTCGTCGGATACCCCTCCATCCATTCACTTAAAAAAACGTTAACTTTAATTTTTTAGGACTTAGGGGTTTAGGGTTTAGGTTTATGGTTTAGGATTTAGGGTTTAGGTGTAGGGTTTAGGGGTTATATTTAAGGCTTAAGGGTTTAGGGTTTGGGGTTTATGTTTCGGGTTTTGGGGTTGAAGATTTATATGTATTTTAAGTGTGGAAATATAAACCATAAACCCAAAAACCCTAAACCCTTAAATATAAACCCTAAATATATAAGTCCTTAACTCTAAAAGCTTTTTTAGGGTTTATGGTTTATTTTTAAAAAATAAAATCGTTTGTATTTAACGATTTAGGTATTTCGCGAAAAAATTTAAAGTTAACGTTTTTTTAAATGAAATAGATGGAGGGGTATCCGACAAAAAAAATAAGGGTTATCACACAAAATTGCAATTTGAGGGAATTTCGCGAAAAAAGTCAAAAACTCAGGATTATCAGATGAAATTATCAAAAACTCAGGGTTACTCGACAAAATTATCAAAACCTTAAGATATTTTGCGAAAAATTCAAAAACTCAGAGTTACTAGACAGAATTTTCGTTTTTTTTATTAGTGATGATTGATTTAAGGTTTGGATGGACATTTTTTTGGTCAGATTAATTACTCAAGACCTTTGAGAAGGAGACTCTTTCATCAATTCAATTTACTTAATTACCATAAATCTGAGTTCAAGCTTCATATATATATACAAGTTCGACTAACTTGTACAAAGTAAACCTACTAGCTAGCAAGTAGTACCAGGTTTAAGGTTAGACTAGACGTACGAGCAAACACGTTATATTTGGATTCTATGAAATAATGTATTAAAAAAATTATTATTTTATATAATATTATATTAAATTATTAATTTAATACAAGATAATATATTCTAATTAGAATCAAAATGAATCCTTAATCACGGTTGATTTAATAAGTGTAGTTATAAAGTTTTTTCTATTTATAAAATACTTTTTTAAAGATAATTCTAAATTTTGGGTGATATGAAAAAATATGAACATGGAAAAAGTCTTTATAATAATTTAGCTAAATAATTAAGGACTAAACCTTCAAATAGGGGTGAGCACGGGCCGAGAAAACTGAAGCCCGAACCGAACCCGATTCGAAAAACCCGAACCAAAACCGAACCGACATGTCTTCGGTTCGGGTTTCGGTCCGACCAAATCAGAGTTTTGGGTTTCGGTTCAGGTTCGGGTTTTTAGTGTAATTTAGCCTGTTTTTTAACAAAAAGTGTTATTTAGCCCGAATTCGACTCGAACCCGACCCGAACCGATGTCTTCGGTTCGGTCTTCGATCCTGGATTTTTGACCGTTTGGATTTCGGGTTCGGTTCAGATCGGGTTCCGGCCCGTGCTCAGCCCTACCTTCAAATAAGTTATATTATCTTTTAAAATATACTATATGAATGATCGCATTATCAATAACAATAAAAAAGAGAGCAAATATTAGAGATTGATCATCCCAAAAAACAAGAGTGGAGTGTTGAGTTGGTAAGACCAAAAATCAAGGATGAGATCATATATGAAACATAATATTCTGCTAACCTATATGATTGATCGAGGATCGATGATTCTAATACCCTCATACTTGGTTGGCTCTTTGGCGGTGCCAACAATACACAACACCAAAATCATATTTTTTATTATTAAAAAGGCACTAAACCATGTTAATTATTTGCTTTTGCCCGCCTTCTTTTGCCTTTCCCTAATTATATTCTTCCAATCATATCTAGTTTGTACAGTACATATATGCATTATACCATCCAAGAAAGCAAGTTATCAACATTATTTAATGCTACGTACGATGGAAACCGGTGCCATAAATTTTGTAGTACCAAAGTACTCATCTCATGCTCCCATATACAATGTCAAGTTAATTAGTTTAAGGGGCAGACGCATGATTTTCGTTCAGTGTGGATATAAATCCTATGTGAATAAAAATCAATTTTAAAATATAACGTTTTTAAAAAAAAGAGTTAATATGACGGAAATAACCCGATACAATTATTATTAATAGCAAATTAAAAGAGTTTTTCATGAGGGATACATGATTACAAAACAATAATTCAACAATGCATGAAAGACATGTAAAAAAAATCAACAAAACAAGAATTACTCGAGACTGAGTGAACATAACACATGCATAATAAAAATTATCTTCATACCAATGGGGACAAGTGTAATATCCCGTATATTTGTACGAATAAATTTCGAATTTTTCTTGAGCCATACTGCTAGTCAGATTAATTTTGAAGAGATACGAACATTCTGTGTAATGTTTGGCTTCTGTAATATTTTTCTGAGCAATATAAAATACAGTTAACGTATTTTTGGGTTAAATGATCGTTCGTGTACAAAAATATTTAACCCGGGGTTAAGTAAAATTTACCACTTAAGGTAAATAAGGGCAAAGTGGGAATTCAGCCCATGTCTTAGCCAAAAATCAGCAAACATTTCAGCAACTTGCAAGCCAACTTGAGGCAGCTGGAAACTAGCTTGGATGACTCATCGGGGCTACTTGGCCTAGCTTGGACACCTCTTGGTATACTTGTCTTCAGATTAGTCTTCGTGGTTTGCCAATAAATGAAGAGACGAAGTCGTGGGAGAAGCCAGAAGTCGGCTCCTCACCATCTTCTTCTGTCAAAAGCCCAGAAATTCAGAATCTGGCAAGCATTTTGGCACGGCTTGCAAACTAGCTTAGGTGACTCACCGGGGCTATTGGCCTAGCTGGTACACCTCATGGGATACTTGTCTTCAGAAGGCTCTTCGTGGTTTGCCTATAAAAGGAGAGGCGAAGTCGTGAGAGAAGCCAGAAGTCGGCTCCTCACCATCTTCTGCTGTCAAAAACCCAGAAATCAGCACTCTGAGCTGAACTTCGAGCTCGGTTTGTGAACGATTCTGTCATTCGTTCGAGCAGATAGAAGTTGAATCTTGAAGGTGGTTTGTAGCTTAAAAGGGTGAGAAGATTAGCCAAGCTCGATTCGAAATATAAGTCCATCGAAAGTTGGTAAGAAAACCCTTGAAGCTCACTGTTTTCAACCTCTGGAATTCATGATTTTTGCTGAACTTTGAACCCGATTTGTGTGGTCATCTCGACCTTGTTTCGATCCGTTTTCAGGAGGTTCTTAGATCTTGTTGGTAGCTTAAGAGGGTGGTAGACTCGAACCAAGAAGAATCGAAGTCTAAAGGGGTCGATTTGGGTGAGTTCTCCTCGTTGCCACCGCTGTCTTTCGCCCCTACATGTGCACCGCACCCCGCGGCCCCATGACCGCCGCACCCCGCGGCAAGCGTGGTTCATGGTGTCGAGTGTGTGTTTTGGGTGTTTAGGCATGGATCGAAGCTTGGTTCCTTGATTCGTTTCGTATTCCATTAGATTCGTATATATAGATATTAAATCTAATTTAGGATCTTGTTATGGGTCGTTCCATATGGATTTATTATCCAGGATCTGTTCCCGTTCCAGACTCGGAAACCCTTTAATTCTAAACGTGCGAAGCTTTCGTCGGATCTAAGGCAAGTGGCGGTTTGCTCTTGCTTATCATTCCATATTTCCATTAATTATCAATTGCTTAATTGTTAATTAATTTGGATTGATCATTGTTCATGTCTGGGAATAGTTTTATGAAACTATCTTTGGAAATTAAAATGGATATTATAATAGGTTGTATATCTGCTAGAACAACGCTATTATATATATATACCTAGATTGAAATATATCTATGATGTTAGCCGTGATGGCTTTAATATGATTATTTGACTGTTCTGAACTGTTTAGTTAGAACGAGTATTCGTAGGAACGTCACTGAGGTCCTGAAGTCCAGTCGTTTCTTTATAATCAGGTAGAGAGGTGGCTCGTCCCCACCTAATACCAATTGGATGGTCATGACCTATCTCTTTACTCGGGTGAAGAGGTGGTGCACTTAAACAGTGTCACAAATCTTGGGAGTGTTCCCAAAAGATCTCTCGTCTCGGGACGAGCTGATCCTAAAAGTTTATAACGTAATTGTGTGTTTTGGAATTAAATAAGATAAGTGCCGTAGGTTCGCACATGATTAATAAACCTCGACGAGTAGCGCAGCTAAGTAATAGTGCGGCTAGGAAAACTCGTTTAGACTTGAATGTAGTACGTTCTCTTTCCAATCTGGAGTCGTATCATGCAGTGATTCGCATTATACGGTGAGGTTGGTCGTGAACCGAAGCATCTCAGTCAGTTTTTAACGTTATGTATATACATATGAAACTATAATGTTCCAGACAATTGTCATGTTTCCGAAAGACTCAATCTTTTGGAGTCTTCTCTTGGATATTTTCCTATAAGACTCAATTTCGTTGGAGTCTTCTCTTGATCATGTCTTTTGATATATTCCAGTAGAAGTATGGTGGTTGACTATCGTTATCGGTTATTATTCGAGAAACGATGAGTCTAACCTAATACGACTACTCAAACCTTCTGCTTTGTACCCTTGCATAGTCTTTCATTAGACTAACCCACGAACATTGTTCTCCGCATGTGGGCTGGTGTCATCCGTTCGATTCGGCACATCAGATAGAACGCATATATGAGGAGACTAGATTGACTATGAAGATGACGGTTGTTTTGATGTTTTAATGATTTTAATCAGGTTGAGATCCTTGGGCAGGTAATCATAGAGATCACAACCATTTTTGTAATATTTTAAGAAAGACTTCCGTTGTATTTGATTTAACTCTGTATATTTGTCCTATTCGGGATTGGGATGTAATCCCGGGATTCATGATTTAATTAAATATTACAATGATTTTATATCATTTGTATTTCATGATTTGTGTATTTCCGGTAAAGCCTTGGGTGGCTTCGGTAAGGAACACCAAGGTCACTGGCGGTAATACCTTTTCAAATGGGTTACGATTTGGGGGTGTTACAACAAGAATGATAAGCTGAGATTAGTTGAATAATCAGTGATTTAGACAACTAATTATTACATATGAGTGCTCTCTTTTATATTGTCGAATTACATGGCATGGTTAGATTTGCTTTATATTTGGTAAACATAAACTTTATATGTTCTATCCTATATCAATTCAATTTAACCCTTATCGAAAAATAAAAAATGAAGATGATATCATCTAGTACTCTGATTGTTGGATTAATTCACTTTCGGCATAGGATGTTTCTCTAAGCACCCAATCTAATTCATTTCATATATAAAGAAACAAAAACGTATAGGTAAACTGTATAATCTCAACACCCTATTCATATCACATACACTATAGATTCAATTGAACATAACATTACATTGAATAGGGAGAAAAAAATGATGGAGATAGGCTCAGGTAGGAAGCGATGCAAAATAATAAAAAAATTAGTGGGTCCGTGCCCCCGCTCGTCCCTACGTAGGTCCGCCCCTGATTAGTTTCAAGTTATTTGGTGTTTTTCAAAGTCTTATGTGGAAAAAATATAATTAGGGTAATTGAGTCATATGATCCAAAACTTTTGGTTGATACTAGAAGCTAAGCTAGACTAATGTATTTAGTCTAGTCAAATCAAGACGTTGCGGGTAATAATTGAGCTAGGTACGTGGTTTATATCCTTTTAGATCGATCTACTACTATATGCCATCTTTTTTGTTTTAGTGTTGAAGTATCCAATGAACTTTCTTGAGGAATTTAACTAACAACTTTTTGGTGATTTTAGTGTCATCGGCCATTTGGTATAGTCGGGATTCACTCAATATTTTTGAGGGGTTCGTTCGGCGCATGGCAAGTTTTGAGGGTGTGGAATATACACTCGTATGCATGGATTCAAACTCGGGGTTACAATAATGTTACAGAACGTGTCGGGTCCTATAGAAAGGATACCGGGATTCGAGAGTGATGCGGGGATTAGCCGCGAGTGGCCCGATCTTGACGCCAAGAGAGACTCGTGGAGATGGAAGAGAAGAAATGAAACACAAGTGATTAGAAATCTGAAAAATAGCAAGAAATAACAAAGATAAATAAAGGGGATATAGAAAGAACCGAATTGAATAGAGGCAGGACCCTTGGAGCCCTAAGATGTCTCCCAAGAACCAATACCAAATATCAACCAACCCCTCCTTCTACAACCTCACACAACAATGGACGAATCCAAGGAACACGAGGAGGATTCTTGTGAAGCCTACGAGCACCAACCCTATGGAGGAGATTGACACAACGCAAGGGTAGCCAAGCAAGATCGAATCAACCAAGAGAAGCCTCTCCCATGAGAGCTCTCGTTTTCTTGTGCATAAGCAACAATCAATATCTCAAAAGGTGTGTACAAAATGTGTACAAAATGTCAACAAAATGGCCTTAAATACTACCCTAAGCCACGGCCCAAACAAGCCCCAAAAGGCCCAAGCAAAGTCATACAAAAGGGGTCTTAAAAGCACATAAAACAGCCAAGAACTCGGCCAAGAACTCGGCCGAGTTCTTGGGCCGAGTCAGGAACACACACAACAACTGCAAGGAACTCGGCCTCCCACTCGGTCGAGTTGTTGGCCGAGTCAGGGGCTGGAGCCTTCGTCTCTTGTGGCCTTCATTCTCCCGCACTTGGCTTGGCTCGGAAGGTCACCAAGGTCCTTAGCATGGGTTCGGTGAAGTCCTCGACGAGGGTGGGCTCCCTTGAGACGTGGAGGCTTGCCAAGTTCTCGAGCTCCTCTTGCATGCGGCTTGAGCTCTTGTGAGTGGGCCATCTCCGCTTGTGTGCGTCTTGGGTGAAGCCTCGGATGCTCCCGCATCAGAGAGGCGAACACCATGAGGTGAATCCGGGGTCCAGGAAATGTGCACGGTTTGTGAGCAGCGAATCCGGGGTCCAGGAAATGTGCACGGTCTGTGCGCAAGCTGCTGGGAGGCTCACTTAAAGTGCACGGTCCGTGCATGCCGCGCACAAGCGCTAAATAGGTATCAGTTGAAGTGCACAATCCATGCACTATGTGGTGCACTGAGTTTTTCCTCTCGAATTAAGTGTGCGGTCCGTGCACCTTGTGCAGTTAAGTGGTTGGCGGGTTTTTTAACCAATTTCAACCGCTTTATTCGGTTTCAACCGTCCTATAACCGAATAACCACCCTATGTCCTGTATAAGGGTCTGGTTAGATAAAGTTTTGGTCCTAAACCTAAGAATTATACTACTGTGTGGATCACATTGAACAAAACCAAAAATTTCAAGTGTTTCTCTTTAGATCTTGTCTTGATCTTTAAAGGTTGTATTGTCTTATTCCAAATCGAATTACGTGTAATCCAAAAACTAGAAAAAATGGTCATAATATTGATTTTGAAAAGTCTCCTTTCACTATTTAATTACAATCCAAGTGAATCCAAGTTTTGATAAACTCTACACGACTACACCCTACTGCAACATAACTAGCAACAACCAAACACGTACAAATAACATATTTTGACTACAAGGGTTCAATCACTCATGATTAGCTAATTTTTTTCTGGAAGGCAAAAAATTAATACTCCGTATATTAGACATACTTGATAAATTGAGATATAGAGAAACTTGGTAGTTTTTTGTGTAAGTTTGAATGTGAGATATAGCAATTGAACATTCTAGGGAGCTAGCGTTAATGCAAGTAAATTTGAGTACCTACATGGCTACGTATCAATATTAATTGTAGTTGTTAATAACCGATAAATTCAACATTAAATTTCGAATTATTGGTTATCTATGTTCAAATAAAGAGCAGTTTAATTAATATTTTCACTCGCTCCAATTCAAAACAAGCTATATACTGTATTTCAAAATGACAGATGTGTGATATAAGTATTTCGGAGTATTAAATTAACCTTCACAACAACATTCCATCAGATTTCACTAGTTCACATAATATAATGAGGTTTCGCTCTTCATCAATGGAAGAAAAAGACAGTGTTGTCAAAGGTACAAATACGTCCACCACCACGTATTTGTACAAGTTTTTTTTAATGACAAAAGCCTTCCTATTCTCGTGACATTGCAAACTTACACTTTTAATTTATCATAACAGGTCCAGGAAAAGTGGATAAAAATTTTAAAAAAGAGAGGTTAATTGACAGCTTTGTACACGAGAAAACCTCATTGGTACCAGAATCAAAATGTATGAATGAAATGTTAGTTTTAAACTTTTTGTGGGTACAAAACTTTATGCAAAGGAAGCTGTATGCATTGAAATTAAAGCATGCTTTTCACCTCGGAATTCGGATTTGTGAGAACTATTATGCGTTGAAGTTGGTATAACTGTGCCCTTTTGTTACACATTTATCTTTGAATTGTTAAATTGGTAAATACAAGGATTTTTTTTAATGTGTGTCCATGATACACAATAAAACCCCATATTTAGTAATAATTTTTTTGAGTTATTAGTTTGATTTTTTTTTTAGGGATTCATCTCTTTTACATTATGAAATATTTTAGAAAAAAAATTTAAATTTGGCCTCTTAACATGTGACCATAGACACACATTAGACAAACCGTTAAAAATCGTCTAATTTTTTTTTTCAATGCATCTCCTTTGACCTTACTTGGATCAATTGGATTAGACTAGACAAGGATCTACACTGGGCCAGGCCCACCGCATTCTTCAAGCCCAATTCCTTTCACAGCCCAAATTCTTCTACGGCCCAAATCCCACTCTTCACTAGCCCACTGGCCACTGTATCCCGGGCCCACACAACGACTTCTCCACGGTGTTGTGAACATCCGCCATGCATGAGATTCGTTTAGTTTGCGAGATGTGCCATTGGAAAATGACAATTAAGTAAAAAAAATCATCAAATATTGTAATTAACTTTATCAATTTTTTTTGTAGTATTTTTCTTTTATCGTAGTACTTTTTTGTTCATACTATAACAGTTGTTGCCAATTATAATATTCAAATTAAGAGGAGGTAACTTTTATTTGTTATGTAGCTGATGGAGTGATGCGGATAATCAGTCTTGAATTAATCTTAATGTTTTTAAACTTGCAATTAGAAGTGCGTTCATAAACAACAACAAAGACCCACTCCAAGTTTAATTAGCACAAATATTGTTATTTCATTAATTTTGGCGCTCCGAATACATTACATATATAACTTCCGCACATGATCATAAACAGGAGCCCCCAGATATATACTTGCTTAGTTCGAAATCCTGCATTAATCCAACAACAAACAATTAATCAAACCATAATTAATTTATACACACAGTAAAAAAAACACAATTAAATAAAATCCTATATATATACATACTTGCTGCAGTCGATATCATGGACAATTTGAAACGGCAAATGAACGCTGCAAAGGCCAGGCAAATCCTTGGTTCGGTCCGGGTCAACACCAAAACCGGGAGCAGCGTCTTTGAGACACTGACAAACCTTAACCCGGTCGGGTCTAAGCGCACATTCCCGGTTCAGATTCTGAACCCCCACGCAGCACGGCGCGCTCGGAGTCGCTGGGCCGTGTCCCTTGAGGAAGTCCATGCACGGCATCAGCGTCGTAATCGCGTCTTGGCACGTGACTGGCTCTATCATCGCCGCGCTGGCGCCCGCCACCAGCACAGCCGCTGCTACTACTAAGAGAGTGAGCTTCGCCATTGGGTTTTGTTTGGGTTGATTGGTGAGTTGGGTTTGAGAATGGAGGGGGGTTTATATAGGGATTTGTGGGGGTGGTTTTTGGGCTTTGTCTGTGGGCTGTAAATTTATGGTGGTAAATTGGTAATTAATGTGTGGGAAATTGATGGGGAGGTTACAATTATGGGTATTGTGGGTTTTGTATTGAATGAATGGCCACATTAGTACATTACTGAGAAATGCAAGGGAAGCAGTTGGGCGTTTAGGGCGAGGGGATAGCGCCCAGTCCAAGAACAGAGAAGATTAAAGGATTCGGAGAACACTTACAGAGAGATTTACATATGTCAGTTATTGATTTTTTTTGTCGTCATAGATAATGCTGGACTCGTGTTAACGTCACTTGATTATGATATTCCTAATTCAGCCAATTTAATACTATGTTAGGATAAGATTATCATTCTAGTTCATAATTTATATTAATTTTTTTTTAATCATTTTGGGGATTTATCTAATAATTTGTTAGTGAATTATGAGGTTTGTTATTAAAAATTATAGACTATTTTCATACAAATTCTATTTATTGAATGGATAAGAGTAAAGTAAGTTATTAATTAATTATAAATTTTAAAAAAATATAAAATTATAGGATAATTATTACAATATCTTAATAGTTTTGCATGTCTAAAATGAAAACTTTTACTAAACTAAAGAAGTATATGAAAGACTGAAGTTTGGTCTAGCAATTCTGAAAAAAATGGATCTTTTTTTATCGGTCACATTACTCACATACTGAAACACTGTGTAATAAAAAAGATGACTATATATCTTCAAAGATGCATTCATCCTTATTGGCTACAATCAATTTATTTTTGTTACATATTAAGATTTATTCAGTAGATACTTATAATGCAAAAACTGCTACTACTATAACCATGTTAAATATTAGAACTGAATATGAATTTCAAATGTAATTATCACACAATATCACTACAACAAAAGGAACCAAGGTCAATACAATTATTCAGGGTTAGGCCCAACCAAAGCAAAGAGCCTTTGCTGCTTTCGAGCATGACTTCTATTAGTTGCAAAAAACACATTCCTGACTACTAAATACATTATATTTCACCACTTTCTCAATACCCCTAAATAGGCACACAACAGCAGCTAACAAGCCTACCTAGCAAAAGACAGGAAAACTACTTCATAACCAAACCATTCAGGATCATCACTAATCTTCCTGCCCATCAAATTCCTCTTCTGATGTTACATCTGAATTTTCTTCTTCAGATGACAATTCCAGTTCTTCCTCCTCTTCAATGGCTACTCTGATGGCCGGTTTGTGAGCTGTCAACTTGGTTAACGCTGCAGTCTTGCTTGCTCTCTGTGAACGCACACTTGATGCTGGCGCAACTGCAGGAACAACGGAGGTAGGTGAGCTTTCTTCATCAGATGAGGTCTCTTCACGTCTCACACGCCTCCTTGATTGGGTAGGACGAGCTGAGCGTGGAGCCGGTGTAGGTGGAACCTCTTCAAACTTGTCTATTCCAGGGTTCTCCAGCTCTAACCTCCCTAAAACAAGCAAATGAGGATTGATTAATATATGCAAATAGCAAGACATAATCTCCAGGATTCTGTTCTCCATAACTCCAATCTTGCCATGGAATGTATATTGCAAGAAACCAAACAAAAAACAATCCAAGCACTTTCTTTCAGATCACAAGCAAACACCAAGAACATGTATAGGCAACAACAACATCAAATGGAGCATTAAGTGATTAGAAGAAATCATGACGATCAATTCCTAATAAAATGATTGCCAAATTACCAACAATCAGATGGGAGCGTTAAGCAAGCTTTGATAGAAGACAGTGGCTTACCAAAGATAAGATTAGCCAAATCCAGTGACAATTCTTGATCTGGATATGTGTCCAGTGCTTTGAGACGTGTAGCCATTCGTTGCAACTCCTTCACAACCTCTTTGTCATGAGAAACATGATTAGCTACACGGCTCAAAAGTATTCTCATCAGCTTCACAGCTCCTTGTTCTGATGGTCGGAAGTGGAGCAAGACGAGGGCTTTGCACAATGCTGAAAGAAATGCCTTTTCCGCTGCTGTTTTCTTCGCATTGAAGGTCATCACCTGAACCACACAACTAAATTGGTTGGAGTGTGGAAATATATATGAAAAAGGGAAACTTGGAACAATTAAGATCATAATTATCATCGCTACAGTTTTGTTATAAACATGGAGGACCTAACTGAGCTAGTCACTTTCCCCATGACCCGACATATTATCAAGGCTTGATTTATGACCATTAACTGCAAAGTAACTGTACCTCTGCTGCTATGCGTATAGCTAGCCCCTCTTCCCCACTCTCATAGTCATCTGAAGTCTCTACAGAACCACTATCACTCTCTGGCACATTTCGGCAGCTACTTTGAGCTTCAGTTGCATACAATGGTGCCTGCATCATCTGCACAATAAAGCGAGACACTTGGACTGCACGTTTACGCATATTTGAAATTATGGTGGAAGATCCACCAGAATTTCCGTTGACTCCGGGCCACATCCCACGTACAACCGGTATAAATGACTTGCTTACAATTTTCTGCATACCCAAAGAAGAAGTAGAAACAATAATTCCATAGTTAGTCATAGAGAAGTACAAAACCTAGGAGAAGGCAACTTGAAAAAAATCTGCTACTTGCCTTGTGATTGGATGACAGAGAAGGATAATGCTCAAAGAAGACTGACAAACATTGCTTTAACCTGATAAGAGTTGGAAGAGAATTTTAAATGGACTGAACCAAAGGTATAAGAGCTCGGGTATGTATAGTACTACAGAGAGGATTTAAGCCTGAAAAGTGACGAAGTTAGGGCATACCTTTGAAGTTCAATATTTTCATTGATGAAATACAAATGGATGAGCTTGGATAAGAATAAGGAATGTATGCCAGCAGGCATGCTTGGATAATTCTCACTAAGGAGGAGCATCTTAGCAAAACCCTCCCCCAACACAGCTTTTAAAGATTCATTCTCATGATCATCCTCTGACTCATCCCCCTCCTCTCTCTCAAGTCCAGCATATAAAAAGGGAAGCACCCCAATGTTTATGTCAGCATTAGCATCAGACATATCTCCTGGTGAAAAATGGTTTCCACATTGTTGTTCTTGCAAAGAAAAATCCAACCCATGAGCTCTGTCAATTTCTTCTGGGCCATGCCACATCACATTATCAATCAAAGCCTTGCCAGCAAGGGCACTAATAGGAGATGGACCGTTGACGAAAGAGACTCTTAGTTGCTTCACTAACTCCTGATTTGGCTTTCTCTCCAGTAATCCATATAGGCCAATACATCTGATAGCAACCCTCTTTACATACAGGTTAAGATGCCTTGCCTGCATTCATTTTTACATTTACAATATTAGAAACCTTCCAGAAATCAGGGCATAACAAAATAAAAGCATCAAATTTAATGAATGGGAATCACAAGCAGAGCAATGTATCATACCCCTGGAAGCAACAAAGAGTGCAGTAACTCAACAGGTTCAATTGCCTTTCCTTGCAATTGATGAAAAGATTTTGCATTTTCTAAGAGGAGGCCAGTCACAGCAAGACAGTGCATCCACTGCATGAAATCTGCAGTTCTCTCCCTACAAGGCTTTGCAAGTTCTTCTATCACCCCGAGGAGAATTTCCTCAAATTCACCAGCAGCAGAATGAACTTTCTTTGCCAAAGTAGATACTGCACTGGCCCAGTCTCTATCTCCACCAAGGTTGATGCCATCTCCAATGACAATCTTGTGCCCAGTATCATCCACTTCATAATCAAGATTCCTATGCAGCAAGTCGTGTACAAATGTGCTGGCAACCCTCCAATTTGTAGCATCAGAGTAGTCAAGCATCCCACCCAGCAAAAGCAACTGGCGTGCAACGAAGTGATAATTTGGCCCTGAAAATACACAGGTTTCTTAATAGATAAGAAAAAATAAAGCTCAAACCGTATGAAGACTAGATTTACTAACCTGCTGCAAGATGCAGTTTGACATATTCAACATAATGAGAAATAGTTGCAGGCAACACCTTCTCCAGAAGGTCATGATTATCAGAAGCTTCTGCTGCATATACTGCAGCTTCAGCTCCCATTGTTGAGGCAGCATCAGAACCTTTTGCCTGTTTGACAATTAACATTGGCAAATTACCATTGACTGAAAAGAGTACCCATGAAACAGACAATATTTTTAGTTATCGATAAGAGTATCCATGAAACACTTAAATTTTAGCTGTCGATAAGAGTCTCCATGAAACACACAAATGTTGTAGACAGCTTGGAGCACAACCCTTGAATTTAGAATAACAAACAAAGCTGATTTTGTAATGAATATTTATTAGAGAAGACAAAAGGATGAAATAGAAGATGAAGAGGTTGAGCATCTGGTAACAAAGTGACTAACTTAGAGGGCATTCATAAAATAAGCTAACATAGGACCACAAGCAACAACATCTAGAAAACACCACATGAAAAAAGAGAGCGCTGTAAAGAGTAAATCTAAATAGATTAATTTTCTTACTTCTGCCTCAGTTTGTAAATACCAGCATACAGCCCTCCAGTATAGAGCAACCTCTGGTTCCAAGAGCATAGTGCAAGGATTGCTCGTACCTGTGGTTCAATAAGCACAAAAACTGGATTTAAAGGGAAAACAAAGCTAACATGCAACTACAAGCATATGCAGAATTGTTAAGTATACAAAACTGTAACATAACAAACCTATAGATTCCTCAGAAGTTAATCCTCCTAGTTCCTGTATCCTCCGATCATCATGGAATTTCACCATTCTAGCCCTTAAAAGGGCTTCCAGAACAGAATTTCCAACAGTCTCATAAGTTTCAACGTCAAGAAATTTGAGAAGCTCCACTGGATCACTGTTGCAACACTTGACAAGCCATTCATCTTTCAACAACTTCATACATTCCTTCACAACTTCTGGGGAACGGTCAGATAGGCCCCTCTGAAGGATAACTGTCCGATGCTTGATGCTAGGAAAGAAGTAAACAAACATTAATTACAGGGTTCATTTATGCAAGCTTTGTAAATCACTAAGTAAAACAGTACTCAGCCAATTATCATTCTCACGTAAGGTTCCCATATTTCATATTTCCACTTACATCAACTCAGAAAGCATCAACACTAAACAGAAAATTGACAGAGTTCTAAGTTGCCACTCTCATTCTTAGTTTAACATCCCAGCGATAAAGTAGTACATAAAAAATTAAGGCAGTACTCATCCATGCAATTATGCATACAAGAGTTAATGCATATTGCATTCTTTGATTTTTCAAGTTTTGTAGTCGTTGGTCTATATTTCTAGCACAAATGAAATTTTTGTTGTGAATCCTTCAAAGGCTCATTTGCAAGTTAGATGGACTATGTATCTATAACCATGTAAAAGAGAAGATTGGTGTATGAGATAAATTCATAATAATCAGAAGCACCTGAGGCTTTGGATGGGAAATTTGTTAGCGAGAACAAAGTAAGCTGTTTTACGCACTGACTCACTAACATCAAGTGTGCAGTCAATGATTGCTGTCGATGTTGCATTTGAGGGGGGCAAGGAGAGAACAATGTTCTTGCGAATGTCCTGCATTGTGAAGGTTATTTTTCATATTAAATCGGAAAAATTAGTGTCACTAGTTTATACAAACACAAACCAGGGCAATATATGGATTCATACAGCATTTTGCTCTGAAGTCAATGCTTCAAGGAACAACTCTAGGATGTCAATGTTATCAGAATCATTGACAAACCGAGAAAGAGCCCTGATAGCAAAAATCCTGACAGTAGAAACCTTGTCTTCTATTCGTGTCTTCATAACCTCAATCACCTCATCCAACAGGTCCTCGTTCACTTCTACATCATCAGGCAAACGCAATATAGTCTACAAAATATAGACAGAATTAACCACAAACTTTAGAGCTGGTATGCATGAGTAAAAGAGGGTAAGCACACAGAGATATGAAAAATGCAAGTTTCTTGGCAATTGGCATTCTTGCATAAGCATCTGATAATGAATAATAGTGACACCAACTTATCTGCCCAAACAACCAAGTTTTCTCTTTAAACACACAAAGAAACCTTGTGAGTTCAAGCAAATTTGTGGAGATGGTACATGTAATTTCTGAAGGTTTTGACTGGAAATGAAGAATGTGGACTCTGAAGGTTTTTTCCAATATAAATCTTGCCCACCTTGGTTCATTGGTAGTCTTTAACTGATAAGGTAGCACAGAAGATATTCAAACTGATTGTCCTTTCCATTTGTATTGTGCCAGAAAGTTGTTATTCCAAGCAAATTTTTATTTGGTCCAAATTATAAATTGGATGCAATTATTTGTGGACAACTGGATATCCAAGAGCTATCTATAGGAAGGAAATTAAGGTTACTGTAGATTGCCCTTGAATACGAGGGCATAACACAAATAGCAGAAGCAGTTTGATTGTTCACAGACATATATGATATATGGCATAAGGATTGGCAAAGTACTGGTTTTATAGAATCAAATTATCTCTTCATCTGAACAACTGGAAGATTTTTAATCCTATTAAGTTCTGTAAAAAAATCATTGGCTATTAACATCGTCCTTCATAACTGTTGGCAATACAAAAACTTTCCTAATTGCCGCTTCATCAGAGCAGTTGTTTTTTCACATAGAATAGTAGACGAAGAAGCAAAATCAAGTGGACAATACATAAACGCCGTAATTATGTACATAATCCTAATCTAGTAAATTCTGTATTAAGGAATTATATTGTATAATTTCTCACAGGGAAGACAGAGAGTTATACAGGAATCCATTCTAAACCCTAATACCGCTTTTACTGCAAGCAAAATTGAATAAACTGACACTTTTTATCCCAATGCAAAAAAATACTCAGAATTTATTTCGCACAAAACCGCTGGTATCTACTTTACCTCCGAAATAATGTGGCACACTCGAGATCTGGCAGTTTTGTTAGCAGCAGAGGCGCCAGAGATGAGAAACCGAAGAAAGTCCTCCAAAAAGTCCTGCGAAATCTGGGAAGTCTTAGGGTCTCGGAAGCCAGCGAAGGCAGCAACGAAGCGAACAACGCGCTCGGCAGCGGCTGTACGGCGCTGAAATGAAAAGATTGGGGCCAGTGCTTTGCAAAAGGAGGGGAAGAAATCTCCCTGGGAGGAGGATCTGAGATTGAAGAGCTCCTTGAGCTTTCTATTGTGTGTGGCGTTGGAGCCTTTGGTTTCTTCCAAAATCGTCGCGATTCTGGATGTCAGTTGGTTCTCTTTGTCCATTTCCGCCATGGCAGCTCCACTTTCGCCTCCCACTTTTTCTGGTGAATATGGAGACGAAGAAGAAGATACTAAATTCTCCGAAATTTGCCCAAAAATATTTTGAATTTGAGCGCCACGCTCCCTTTGTGTCCTCGGCTGGCCGTCTTTTGACTCTTTCTACAGCACTATCGTCCTTGTTTTTTTAATAGAAAAAAAGGAATAATGATAATGAAAAAGTAGCTGCTTGGGCAGCCTTTTTAGGCTTTAATCGTTATTTGGGCCGAAATATATTGGGCCGTCAAGCCCAGGTCTCTTTGAATTTGGAAACGTCCGATTATCAAGACTCAATCCTAGTCCAGTCCCTAGGGGCCAGCCAGGGTAACCATTTCATAAAAAAACGATGCGTTGTTGCATCATGAAAGTAGTGAATTACAGCGAATAGTTTTTTGAGATATACTAGTATAGTACCTGTGTCTTATACGAAATCTGTTTATAATTTTTATATTTATAAAAATAGTATATTTTAATTATATGTTTCATTGATATAGAAATATATAGTTAATGACTATTATAAAAATAGTTAAATTCTTATATAAAAAATGACTAATCGACTAAAAAAAATTCAAAATATTAAAAATTACATTATATAAAGAGAGACGGAACTCTCCATAACTTTATTAATAATAAAAATTGGCTAAGTAGTCTTTGAAACAGGAATAACCACACCCCTAATATCAATACTACTAAAACAATAAAGCATAATAAAATTGTTCATCTAATACATAAAAATGATACGTACATTTGAATTTAAATAATCGACTTATTGGGCCATTACATGATTAATAATACTAATGAGACTTGTAAGCTGTAATGGGCTTATAGGCCCAAATACAAACTTTTTTAAATGTATTTCGGGCCCAGTATATATCATTTAATAAATTTATATTGATAAACAAAAATGAATTAATTAATACACTATCGGCCCATTAAATGTGTAAAATATTAATGAGCCTCCTAATTGTTAACCGACTTACAACAAACTTCATTTAGTTAACAACACAATCACTGAAATATATATATATATATATAATCAATTTAATACAATCGACTTAATTTCGTTCATAACACAATCACTGAAAAATCTTATATATATTCGAAATAAAATAATTAGATGTACATACTAATCATTTTTTAATATAATAAAAATATATAGACATGTAAATACTTAATATATTAATGCAAAAGTAGGAAAAATATATGTAAATACTAAATATTTATATTAATATTTTTAAAATATAATAAATAATTTAAATATTAAATGGACTTATGGGCCAATATTATATTTGGATGGGCCATAATAGTAGCAGCTAATTTAAATTGTTTTATGGGCTTATTACAGGCCCGATTGATTAGCCGTCATAATGTAATTAGGGTCGGTTCATCACGTGTTTAGGACATGTTAAGCCATTTTGTTTCATGGGCTTATAGGCCCATACGAAGCAACATTACCAGATTCTTCTAAAGGGAAAGTCGAAACCCTATCAATATCTCATTTGCAATTTTTGGGTTGTCTCTCTCACTCTCCTTCTCTGTGAAGCTTCAAACTTCAACACTTACAGATCTATGGCGATTTCTCTCAAAAAAACCAACCTTCGACTTCTTCAACCTTCGCTTTCTTAAACCTTTGTCGAAATCCAGATCCATGGCGTTTTTGGGTTTCTCTCTCCCTCTCCTTCTCTCTCAACCTTCAAGCTTAAAATTTACAAATCCATGGCGATTTTTTTTTTAAAAAAATCATCATTCGCCTTATTCAACCTCTGCCTTCTTCAACCTTCACCAAAATCCATTTCCAACCTTTGCCTTATGCATACTTTGCTGATTGTCTTTCTCTTTCTGTAAATCTCGGCCAATGATCTCTCTCCTTCATCGTTTGTCTTTCTCCTTTTTCACAAATTTCATATCCAAAACAAATTAGTTTGAAGAGATCAGTTTACATATCTAAAAGCAAAAAGGGATTCTCGCCACTCCCTTCCCCTTTTTGCCGTTTGTCTTGGAGGGTTAAGCCATACACAACCACAGCCAGAAGATCTAGATTCCACCACTGGGAGAAGAAGAGGAAACTATGGATCAATTTGCTGATGGGTAAACTAAACCCTAATCCACCCATGCGTGAGTTCCTCTCACTCTCTCGTTGTCTTTCTATATTGTTTTCTTATGTTAATTATTTTATAGATAGGAAAAATCATATATAAACCCTAATTTTTTGAGATATGGGACCAATTCCTATACCATGAAAAGGACACCAATGGATAGATGAGCAGATCTGAAGATTGGTAATGGAGGGTTCCCAAACCACAATTTTCTGAGATATGTGACCCTTCGTCTTCATTAAAAGTAGGTTATGGAGCCCTACAAATTCGGTGTTCGCGAGATTGTACCTTCCGATATATGTAAGATCTCTATCTATCTCAATCTATTGACCAATTTCTTTTGAAATGCTCCATTCTTTTTGAAATGCTCGACCTATTCCTTTTAATTTGATTTAATTTTTTTTATCCTGCTTAATTACTCTCTGACAAAATTACAAAAACAAAATAATCATATGAGGACATCTAGACGTTGGTGATGATCTGTGTCTGTAAGATCCTAATTTCATTTCATATGCTCTTCGTTGTTCATTATGTCGCTCTACCTACTACCATCAAGGGAATCAAAATGTAAGGTATTTTTCTGTATATCTATTTAAATACATCTCGCCCTCTGTTGTTTTTTGAAATGTTCGTCTGCCTTTTGTTCAATACAACTGGAAGAACGATTTTTAGGTGGGAATTTGGATTTCATTCGGTCTTGGTTTTTTTATTGGGTCATTGTTTTAATTCTTTTTCAATAAAACGTGTGTTTCTTTGTTTGAATGTTTTTGTTTTAGTCTGAGATTTTTTACATGGATCAAAAAATTGATTTCAGAAAAAAATTAACAGCTACAACCAAATAATAACTCTTAATCCATATTTATATATTTATACTTAAAAATATTTAATACTTAAAATTTAAATATAAGTGTAATGTTATTTGTTTAGTATATAATATAAATATATTATAATGCATTTAATCTTTGGAATATACTTTATGCATATTAATACTTAAAAAAAAATAAGTGTAACTTGCTATTCTATACAATGTCTGTACAGATTTTGAACCCTTTAGCTCGATAAATAAGAATCCTCGAGAAAAAGTTGTTAAACATTTATTGAGTTTTCTAGATATGAACCTCTAGCTTGGAGATTCGAATCGTCTGATGGGCTTATTGGGCCAAATTTATTTGTACACATATTAATGAGCTTATACACATTATAATGGGCTTACTGACCAAATAAAAATGACACAATAGATTGAAAAATTGGTTTGTAAAAAAAAAACATTTTTACTGGATTACAAACTTAACCGACTTATTTAATGTTAATATATGTATATTTATAAACAAATCCTAAAATTATTTACTTGGCTAATAGGCCCATAATATGTGGAATATTATTAATTTGCCTTATTATGTTTAACGGGCTTCTAGGCCCAATGACAATATTATCAAAAATATATTTTTCTAGCCTATTATTTCATGTCCAATCTATATAGATAAACTTGAATCAACCGAGTAAATTTTTTTAAATATTTTTATCGCTAAAATATGTATGACATATTTAGCTTATTGGTCCATTACATCTAAATCTGTATGCTAAATTTGTATAGGATGTCATATGATGTTTAGTAGTCAAACTGGGTCAATAGGCTTCAAGGCCCAATTAAAACATTTTCGAAAAGTTTATTGATTGGGTTAATAAACCCGATAAACTTTAATGGGCTTAAAGGCTCAAATACTTAAACATCAAATTAGTAAGTCTGGCCCGTTATGTATACATAAAATCTGATACAACATTACCACGACTAAAATTAATAAATGGGCTTATTAGCCTATTACATATTTCACAATATTATCGAGCTCACTAACATTTAATGGCCTAATAGAAAAAAATACAAATTTAACTAATTTATATTTCGCCGCACTATGTATATATTTTTTAATACAACATTTAATGTGCTGATTGGCCCAACTTGACAAAATTAAAATGAAACTGATAAACATTTAATGGGCTTATTGGCCCATTAAATGAAGGTAGAATGATATTTTTGTGTACTAAACATTTAATGGGCATATTGGGAAGAAATTATTTGTATAAATATTAATGAGATTCAACAAATTTAATGGGCCCAAATTAACATTCACAAAGTTTTAATTGGAGTCCATACAAAAATATTCTATAATACATAATCCTAGAATTATGAAGCATGCTCTTTAAATTTGAATGGGCTTATGGGCCCAAGTAAAAGTAAAGTAGACGGATTTAAATTTTGGCCCATTTACGAAACCTGTTATTTCTATTAAAGATATATTTGTTTTTACACGAACTTCAAAAAATGAAGATATTTCTGAATCTGTCTAGAGGGTTCGGATTGAAATCGACCACACAACTCAAATACGTCTCTTTCACATTTACCGACTCTCTCTCTCTCTCTCTCTTGCTATGTGTCTGTCTGTGAAACCTTCAAACCTTTTTGTTTCTTTTTCAAACCTTCCAGATTCATAACAATGGACAAATTTCTTTCTTAATACGTGACCGGACATACCTTCCCCATTCCTCTCTATCCTTCTTAATTAACAGGTCACACCTTCTCTTTCATTTTTCTAAGATTTCATATCCAAAACAAAAACTTCGAAGAAGACACGCCTATCTTTTAAACACGCGGTTGATGAGCAGATCTAGAGGTTCACGAGGAGATCTAGAAGAAGGTTATTTTGAGCTCCACAATGGATAAATGTAAGATCTCTCCCTCTATTTCTTTCTCTCGTTCTCTAGAGATCCCTTAAGCTCTTTGTCTCTTTAGATTGTCACTCTCTCTATGTCTCTCGTTCTCTCTGTCTCTTTATCTCTTTCTCTAGAGATCCCTTAAGTTTAAAACCCTAAACACTTTACATTGAGTAAAACGTTCTATTAACCTCTAATATTAATCGTTTTCTTATTGTTGACTGCTTTCATAATCTGTAAATATGTTAAACACTTCTATTTTGTTTTTGTTCATTTATTACACATCGGTGGAGGTCGATCTGTAAATCCTTGATTGATGGAGTACCTTATGAAAAAGGATATCCTGCTTCTATTGTAAGTCCATAAAAAACCTTATAGAATACATTACAACATATTTGCATGTCTCTATGTTTGCTTAAGGGAATAATTGAAGGTTGTTTTGAAAATGACTTGTCATTTCTGGAATTTTTTATGTGTACAGGCCAAGAATCAAAATTCGTGCGTGTATCATTATTGTAATTGCAAATTGTTGCCTCAATAGGGTATGAACTTCTTGTACCCCATATAAATGATACAACTATGTAGTAACTTTTATTTTGAAATATTGATACTCAATGTCTGTCAACTTATATCCCTATGTCTTGTTATTATATTTTTATACATAATGGGTAGACCTTAAATCAATCTTGCCTAACTATAAGAGCTTGGATGCTTATATTTTTCTTTACTGTATTTATATCATATATTAAAGAAAATTATCTACATTATTTTTAAAAAAAAATATACAAAAACAACAGTAGATATAAATGTACCTTTTTTCTAGAGCATAGATCTATAGGAAATACAATTTTCACGACACTAAATTCTGCAAGGTAGTACTTTTGAAATTAAAATTTGGATTATTTCTTTTTGCTTCTCAAGTTATATTCTAATTATTGATTTTTGTACTTCTGCACAAACTTTCAAATAGTCATGCTTACTCGGGAAAAACTGAAAATAGCAAGAAATAAATTGTAAATACAAACAAAATATCAGCATGTAGAATCAATATCAGCGTATATAATTTCTGTGTGATTTGACGTAAAAATTTGTAAAGATGTACTGAAAGGATAAAAGACGAATATTTTTGGGTGAAATTGTAATGAGGCAAATATTTCTGCAAATCAATATCAACATATAGAATTTATGGGTGAAATTACAATGAAATACGAATAATACTAAATGAAAGACTGTGGGACTATATTTATAATTTCTGGGTGCATGTACAATCAAGAGCAACATGTGCAATGAAAGACAAACAAATTTATAAAGACGTAATTACCTAGTAATTCACCGCGGGACTGTAGTTTTAATTTATGGGTGCATGTACAATAAATATCAGCATGTAAAGATGTATTGAAAGGATGAAAGACGAATACTTTTGGGTGAAATGATAATGAAAGACGCATATTTCTGCAAATCAATGAAAGACAAACAAAAAAAATTACAGAATAAATTACCTGGTAAATGAGTAAACACGATTCGTTGTTTGTACTGAAATGTCCAGTTGTTTGTACTGAAATTGACTGAGAGGTTATAGCTTTATAAGCCACACAAACCGTTTTATTTATTCTGTGATATTCTGCCATCAATTTTCAGTACAAAATCTTTTTTAATTTTGGAAAACATAGATTTTCAGTACCAGATCTTTTTTATTCTGTCATATTGCACTGACTTAATTATTTTGACTTTATTGTGCATATCTTGCAATTTGAATCTTTTTAAAGATAATATGCATATTTGTTTATGGACATATTCGATGTATTTTGGTTTGTCCGTAGCAGAAAGATTTGCAGAATGTGTGTTTTGAGGCATCAATTACAGAATGTGTGTTTTGAGCCATACGGGCTGTGTATTTTTGTGGCATAATTTGCATTATTGTCAGTTTTGAGGGTAATTTGTGTGCGCTTCAGTTTTAGTCTTGCAGGTTTTAATATTGTGTAGGTTCAGTTTTTGTAAAATGTGTTGTCGAATATATGCAAGTTTAGTTCTTTCAAGTTTTGCAGAATGTGTTGTCATTTTTAAAGGTGACAGTTTTTGTACAGGTTCAGTTATTGCAAGTTTTGCAGAATGTGTAGTATATGGTGCAGATTTAGTTATATTTCAAGTTTAGTTCTTGTAGGTTGAGTTTCAGTTTGGGCATTTCTAATAAATTTGCATTTCCAGTTGCATAATACCATTGCATAATGTTATTAACTGGTTAATTTTTGTGCAATAATGTTTTTTTATGAGAGCACATGATTTTGATTATATTACAGGTTGTAATAATAATTTTTCTGCAATCTTCTATTATTACAGGTTGTAACAATCACGAACAACACAACTATCCATGATTTTGTGCAATATTTTTTGCCAATTATTCATGATTAAAGATTTGATTCTATACACAAATTATAGGGCATAGAATATTAATTGGTAAATTTTTAGAAAGATTTAGAGTATAAAAATTATTTCAGTCTGCTTGCAAATCCGGCTAAATTGGATCATAATTTTATTTTATTAGTTTTTTGAAAAAACAACCAAGAAAATAGGAGCACGACACGACCGCGGCGCCACATGACAACGTAATTTTTTGACTCATTCTGGGAGCTCCACGTGGTGCATATGATATTCTGCTTTAGTTATTATGTAGTAGATTTCATATTTTTCTAAGATAAAATATCAAAAAGAAATATCAAAATAAATTGTTTAGGATATAATAACATATTAATACTAAAATATATTATAACCAAGATATAATTATTTGGATTATGTTACCGAATTGTGATTTTTTTTGGATTAAGGACTAAATTGATATTTTTTGTCCAGTCCAGTTCATAAAATGGTTCTAATTAGATTTTGCACATTTGTAAAAAAATGGCCAAAATGCTACATCATGTAAAATGTCCCTTTTAATTAAAGTTTGCTCTAAATTTATTTATTTTTTGGGTAAAATTCAAAATTTCTTTGTAGAGTTCATCTGAATGGCTAAAATGCTACATCATCATAAATACTTGAAAAAGGTCTATTAATAGGAATTCTTAAGTTTTAAGAAAATAGATATACATAAAGGATAATGTTAAAAAATGCAATAAAAATATACTCAAATTATCTTGAGACAAATATAGTGGAGTGTGAACTATGATATCTTCCATGCCAATTATTCATGATTAGAGATTTGATTCTATACACAAATTATAAGGCATAGAATATTAATTGGTAAATTTTTAGAAAGATTTAGAGTATAAAAATTATTTCAACCTGCTTGCAAATCCGACTAAAATGGACAGTATTTTTATTTTATTTGATTTTATTATTATTTTGAAAAACAACCAAAAAAACAGAAACACGACACGTGTCCAAATTAATACCGCAGTGCCACATGGCAGCTTAATTTTTATGTTCATTCTGGAGGCGACACGTGGTGTAGATGGTATTCTGCTTTAGTTATTATATAGTAGATTTATTTATTTTTTGGGTAAAACTCAAAATTTATTTGTAGAGTTCATCTGAATGCTAAAATGCTACATCATCATAAATACTTGAAAAAGGTTTATTAATAGGAATTCTTAAGTTTTAAGAAAATAGATATACATAAAGGATAATGTTAGAAAAGGCAATACAAATATACTCAAATTATCTTGAGACAAATATAGTGGAGTGTGAAGTATGATATCTTTCATGCCAATTATTCATGATTAGAGATTTGATTCTATACACAAATTATAAGGCATAGAATATTAATTGGTAAATTTTTAGAAAGATTTAGAGTATAAAAAATATTTCAACCTGCTTGCAAATCCGAATAAAATGGACAGTATTTTTATTTTATTTTTTTATTTTTTTGAAAAACAACCAAAAAAACAGAAACACGACACGTGTCCAAATTAATACCGCAGTGCCACGTGGCAACTTAATTTTTATGTTCATTCCGGAGGCGACACGTAGTGTAGATGGTATTCTGCTTTAGTTATTATTGTTGGAACTCATTTAAATAATGTGGCATCAGACACTTTTCCGGGCACAATTCCGATGGGCTCCGGCCATTGTCAACACCGGAAAGTGGAAGCATTGGCTTCCTTTACGCGAGCACATTCTCGTAGTGTGCTCATACGATAAATTTGAGTTCCGTTTGAATGAGAAATGATGGCTCAAAGGTGGTTGTTTGCAACACCCTATTTGAGTCTGGGGGGTGCAATTCTATATCCCACATCGGAAATGTGGGAGTAGAATTTAGTGGTTTATAAACCACTATCATCCAAGCCAAGGTAAGAACTTGGTGAGTATGGAGAGAAGAGCTTTACCACACACGCGCGCCGTCCGTCCGATCCGATCGGCTCGGCTGGGGCTGGGGCTTGGGTACATGGGGAGATATGGGTTGCAGACCACATCTACCGCCATCAATACCGGAGATCTTCGCAATTACTCCGGAAGATCCGTAACGTCCACCGCCACTAATGTAAAAAATCTGCAACGGTCACAACGTGATCCTCCATGAATGCAGAAGATCTGCAACGGCTCCTCTTCCAAGCTCTATATAAGAGCGAGCGTCCTCTCATTCAGAAGACACACATCGAACACAACTATCCTCCTCTCTCCTCTCTGTTTTCCGAAAATCGAGTCTGAGAGTGCTCCACAGAAACGGTTCGTAGCCTTCGGTCCTTTGGTTGCGCAAGTCCGAAGTTGTTCAAGCAGTTGTATCATGGGATTCGGAACGCCATCAACTGTCGTAATACGGGGCGTTTTCAGAATTAAGGAGAGAGATATCGTTCTCGACTCTGCTTCGTAATTCTGTTCGATATAATTTCGTGTCGTTATTGTATGCTTTCTTATTACAGTTTATATTTCGTATATGCGTTCCTACAATTATACAGTAGATTACGTAAGAATATCCTAACTTAAGAGCTATATAACAATTTTAAAATGAACTTCACCCTCTACAATAATCGAAATTAGCTTACGTTGTCGTCACCGAATAAAATTAGTGATCATTTTTTTAGTCTAAAAATTAGTGATCATTATAGAAGGAAGGAATCATAAACAATCGGTTCCTCAAGAATAAACAATTAATAATTTGAGTTAGGCTCCATAATATGGAGTCCATATCACCAATTCACCATCACTAAATAGTCCCTTGCCGAGTTGGATGATAATGACACTTTGACGTATTCATAAGAACTCGAAATTGATCCAATTAATAGTTGTTGAGGGCAAGTTGCGCGCAACTCATGACACCAATTAATAGCATTATTAGTTGGGAGGATTTTTAGATGGCGTGTTGTACGTTTGTAACAAATTACATAGGAATGAGTGATGACGTTTTATTTATTGGTGAATACTGGAATTTCATTCTTGATCGATAGTGATAAATGAAGTGCATAATATTTTTGCGTTAAGGTTGGATATGGTGTAGTGTACTAGTGTAGCTAGGGAATTAAGCTTCAGCAGAGGTTGTTGAAATTTGCCGAGCTTCGATCTTGGTGAGCTGACCATCATCTAAGCTAGTCAATTTAATTATTTGTTGGGTTCAGGTTTAAAAACTCATGTGTGCTAGGTAAAAAATAACTATAAACGGTTGGACCGTGAATTATTCGGATTGCTTTAACGGTTGAGCCGTTAAAGCAAAGGAATTTAAAGCCATTATATTGATTACGGCTCTACAAATCATATGTATCAATTTGTGATTAATTCACATTTTTATTAACATTTATATTTAATTTAAATCACAATATCTAATTATAACTAATCTCAAATATTTCAAATTTTAAATCACAATATCTAATCACAACTATTTTTAAATATATAAAAACTATATACAACTTTTTTATAAAATTTGATTTCTACAAATTACATATACAATAAGCTTATAATATATGTCAAAATAATATATGATAAATTTTCTACTAAACTTATATATAAAATACATCTTATATTCGTTATGTAATTAGTAATATTATTTTCATGAGTTTGCATATATAATTTGACATATATAAATTTATGGGCTAAAATCATACAATTTTCAACTCATAGTACATGTGCTTTTATAGTTCAACCCACTATATTATATTATTAAACATACATATTTCATGGTCCATATATATATATATTAAAGCTTTTAAATAATAATCAACTATAATTTTGCTATTTGTTATCGGATTTAATATGTAGTTTATAATGTGGTTTGTTAGCATATTCTCCTCAAAACTAAATTAAAGTTTTTTTTTCAAAACTCTTAACAAACTATCTTAATTATTTTTTTAATTTTTGTGCTTTTTATTAAAAATCTATAAATACTGGTATTTATTGAATAAATTATAAATTTAAAACTCTTAACAAATTGTCTTAATTTTTATATCACATACAATTTCATATAGATATTTTGTTAGATTTGAAGTTCCATTTGTGATATTTATATTAAAAAATTGACTTTGTGTGTTTAATTAGATAAATCAATGTTGTTATAATTGAAATAAATGTTTGATTAAACAAATAAAGTCATTAGGACTAGACTATTTAGATTTGGATTTTTTATTCTGCCGTATTTGACTCTTTAGAACAGATTTTAGATTTCGTAATTATATTTTGTTTTCCTTAAACCTAACTTAAAACAAAATATTAAATATATATTTAAAATTGATTGCTACCATTACCATATCATAACAAATCTGATTTTTCTTTTAAATTTTTTATTTTGAAATAATAATATCTTTTTATATTATTCAATTTATGTATATGTATTTAAATATTTAATAAGCCATTTTTAATGGAAGATATTTATAATTATATTTAGCAATAACTTTTATACTAGAGATTTTTTTATGTTTATTTAGATTAAGGTTAAATTATTTTTATTTTTTTTGGATTGTTTTGATCGCATCCTTATCATAATTGATTGTATATATTTTGATACGATTTTGTAAAACATTAACAAAAAATACTTATACTTTCATAAAATATTTATAGACGAGCCATTATTTAATTTTTGAACAAGTTTATGTGAATTACATTGCTTTTAACTCATTTTTTATGTTGACAGCCAATTTTTTATGTTTTGTTTAAGAACTATATATTTCCAAAATTGCAAACGTTGTGTGCTTCAATTTTAATAAATGTTTCAAATATTCTAAAATGTAATAATAATACAAAATATTTAAAAAACCCGAAGATATCGGTTTGTGTTTCAATTTTATTTACTTACGGCATGTGCTTCAATTTTAAGAACTATTTATAAACTCCACTTCGTATTTAAGTTAGCTATTTGTGGTAAAATATTTTTTCTTAATTTTATGTTTAGAAAATTAACTAATTTTATACCAAAAATCTCACCAAATCTCCATGAGTAAACAAATAAAAAACTAACTTATTTTTATAACAATTTCTTTTAACAATTTATTTGCGTAAGTTACTTTTTTCGTAAAACAACTTATTGAGAATTAATTCAAAAGATTATTGAATATACATGACTTCGGTAATTTATTGTCCAAAAGATTTGTAAACCTGACGTTTTTTTATATAGTCTAGCTAAGGGAGTAAAGATAAATGATAAGGATTCATATTTAAAAATCAAAACAACCGTATCTTTATATCAAGATCGTTGAATTGTTTGTTTAATCAACTCAGATTTGTTAGTTATGCAAATCTAAATTAATAATGAGTTCATAATCATTAAACTACAGAAATAATTATACATCTGTCCTTTTAAATAGAATATTTATACATCTCTCATTGTGTTGTTGTAGGTGAGTAATGACACTCTATTCATATTATATAATTATTTAATAAAGTATATTAAAAAATATAATATAAATGAAATAATGGGATCCGTTGAGCTCGAATTCACGTTGTAGTCGGGTCTGAGTCGAGTTCGGGCCTTTCTGATTCAGGTACTTCTTGACCCAGTGAATTTCGGATCGGGTCTCAATCCAAAAAATTCTGATCGGGTCGAATTTTCAAGTCGATCAATTTAAAACATGTCTAATGTTTATTATAAATTTAATAAAAATAATAATAATTCAATCTCGTGCTTGATACGAACACTGGACTAGTTTATATGTTAAATATATCACTCATATTCATAATCATAGAGTTCAAAATCTATGATACCTTTATATAACTCATACAAATCATGTTAATATCCTTTTATATAACTCATACATATCACGTTAATGTTTATACTGATATCTATACTCGTGGAAGATGACGCACGTATCCACGCATATCAACCAGTATCAAAATATCTTGGCGATGCTACCGTAATTAACCTGAAGAAATGCGCGCTGATGTATGCAATTACTAACTACTACAGTAATATATACGGAGTAAGTAACTTGTCAAGATCGATCTATATGGAGTAGTAGCTTAATTAGTCACAATAAATGTACTTAGGTGCAAATTTAATTGCCTCTAATCATAGCCTGTCAATACATTAAAATAATATTGATACAGTTGACTTGAACATATTTTAGTCTTGGCAACTTGAATCCAAAGAATTCAAATTAGTCATTGATGTTGTACCTAAATTAGGTATACATGTATAATGAAATGTGTATTTGGTAAACTGTAAACGTGTTAATGATATAAATTGCATTGATAAATATATATACTTTCAGACATAGGCTAACAATGTTTAATTAGAAAAATATTATTCCTCTATAATGAAGAAATTTTGATCAGCTAGTAACATACGTAACGGTACGTTGCGATGTTATGAGGATTTTTTAGCGTAAATACAAGCCTACAAAATAATAAAACTCAAGTTAAATTATTTGAGCCAGCTTAAAAGTGTGGCTGCAAGCTAGATTTTTTTATTTTATTTTTTATGAGGAAACAATTCGAAATATCCGACATAACAATGACGGGTAGATCGAGAGGTCGATAAATCGGCGCCGGTCAAAACCGGACAGAAATAACAATACAACAAGTATGAAAATTACAATCAAGTAAAAATAGAGCTTAAACGACCTAAAATGAGTGGTGAACAAGCACGATCAGACGAAAGCATCATTGGCACACGAGTCAGACAGCTAGATTATTGGTTTGTTTGATCATGATCATGTGATTCATGTCACTATAAATACTATTATTTATAAATATTTATCTCTCTTATTTTACACTTTTTCATATTAAATTTCAAAAAATTATAGGAAGGTGCTAGCTACGCTCATTTTTTTTACTAAATAAGCTCAACTACTCACACGAACAAAAAGCGGGAGCGAGATCTCATGCACGCCTACGCGAAGCAGGAGCGAGACCTAATAAACGGGTATCCGTATCAAAAGGTCTCGCTCACGCACACACAATGCGGGAGCGTGACTCTTTGTCACAAAATGTGACAAAGAGTCTCGCTCACGCAAAGGCGTGAGCGTGGCCCTAGTGATTTTCGACCGTTCTCCAACAGTTGGATTTTCGACCGTTGGAAATTTTATCTATAAAACCCAAAATTTACATCACAAAATTTTACACCATCTAAACCCTCTCAAAAGCAATTTGGAAGTTAAAAAATGTCAAGGAATGATGGAGTTTCGGTATAAGGAGAAGATGTTGAGAATAATGAAATTGAAGAGGTATTTATTATTTGAAATTTTAATTTATTTTGTTTTTAGTTAAATAATACAGTACCGTTGCTATACAGTTTAATTTTCTATACTTAGTATAGATATTAATTTATATAGTTTATTTTTTTATTTTTTTTATTATATGATGTAGTTCTTTTTCATATACTTAGTGTAGCTATTACATTATGTAGTTTATTTCATTAAGTTTAGCGCGTCTATTAAATTAGTGTAATTGTTAAATTATGTAGATCATTTTGATATACTTAGTGTAATTATTAAAGTATGTAGTTCAATTTTGATATACTTAGCGCGGCTATTAAATTATGTAGTTGATTGTTAAATTATGTAGCTATTACATTATGTAGTTTATTTTAATATACTTAGCGCGTCTATTAAATTACTTATATCATGTAGTTCATTTGTATATACTCGGTGTAGCTATTATAATTATATGATGTAGTTTATTTTGATATACTTAGTATAACTATTTCGGTATGACTTGTAAGTAGATATTTACTTAATTAAATGTTAATAGTGTAAGGATGAATCATTGTATAGTTTATCTAAACAATGAAACATATTGTAAATAGGTATGCACGAGAGATTACTCAAAGGACTTTTCCGTAGACTTGGTGTGGGATAGTCGGGAGGAAATGATTAAATGGGTTAAACAAAAGGGTCGGGAATTGATGATGATTATTGTCATTCAAAACTCAAATCTTAGAAGGGTGAAGATGAGTTGCGAGCAATTCAGTAAGTATAAACCTAAAAACATCGAGGGGATGAGAACCAACACAAAGAAGTGCAACTGTCCATTTCTGGTGACTGGATTAGGGTGAGTAGAGATTCAGAAACAGGGACAGAAAGATGGGGGGAGCTTAGTGTCATTAACGGACACCACAACCACGACCTTCCTACTAGTTTCCCTGGACATGCATATATGGGTCGAATGAACTCAGACCAGAAGGGCATGGTTAGGAGATGGACAAATATGAAATTGATGCCAAGGTGTATTATTTCTGAGCTTCAGAATCAATTCCCCGAAAATGTGACATCCGTCAAACAAATCAACAACTTCCTGCGGAAGATTCAATTCGAGGAGCGTGGAGATTTGATGGTAACCCAATGGACGCTAACATTCTTGAAAAAACAAGGGTACAAAGTGTATCATAGAAGGGATAAGCAAACTGATGAAGTGGATATCTTATTATTTGCCAACCCAAAGTCACTACACTTGTTGAAGCTATTCACATATGTCGTTGTTGTTGACAGCACATACAAGACTAATAGGTGCGTATTTAATGAATTTTAATATTTTTTATTATTTATACAATCATATTAAAACTTGTTATATGTATAGGTATGGCATGGCTTTGGTTGAGATTGTTGGTTTTTTCTCCACCGGCAAGACGTTCAACATTGCATATGCATTTACTAAAGGAGAGGACATACCTCATTACATTTTTATCATGGAAAGTCTGGAGAAAATATATACGTATGTGGGAGAAAAGCCAACGGCCATAGTGACTGACCGAGAAATCGCTCTCATCACTGCAATTGATGAAGTTTTCGAAGATACGGTGAAACACCTTTTGTATTGGGTGCACATTAAACACAATATTGAATCATATGCTCTCACCGTCCTCAAGGCCAAGGATAGCGCCGACGCTTTTGCAGATAAATGTTGGGGGTTGTTTTTGTCAAGCACGGAGGAAACGCACGAAATGAGACTCCAACAGTTGAGAAAATCATGGCACAATGGCCTTGTTGGATACGTGGAAAGGACGTGGCTCAATCCATACAAGGAGAATATAGTCAGAGCTTGGACCGACCTTCATCTTCATTTCTTCACCCGAACCACAAATAGGTAACCTTATACTCTAATATGTATGTTTGATATTATTGCATAAGATAGTTTATAACGTTTTCTTTTTTATAGGGTTGATGGTATATACAAAAACTTGAAAGAGGTTTTGAAATCTTCTTAATACTGTTTCAACTCTTTTATTGAGAGCATCCACTATTGATGCGATCCTACCAAGCCCAAGTGCCGAAGAAGAAGAAGAAGCCTTGCGCGCGCCATAAGAAGGACCAATCACAAGGGCACGCACAAGAGCCATTGCGAACGCGGTGAACTCTATCATTCAACGCGTTCATGCAAGCCAAGGCAACAGAGAGCCCAACCCAGAGAACGCGTTCTCTCTTCAAAGGCTCCAAGAAAATACAGAGATCGCGTTCAGATGGCGTCTTCTTTCAACAATTGAATGAACGCGATCATTTCAAACCAGATCACGATCTTCAGCATTTAATGCGCCTTAATTGAGAATATTCGGCATTAATGGCCGAATCATTTTTGAATTCAAATTAGATCTGGTGTAATTAATGTAATCTTATCCTTAATCTTTGCATTTACTTCTTAGATTTGGGTCTTGATGACCCTTCTTAGAGTAGTATAAATAGAGGCCTTTGGCCAATGCACAAAGGGGACGTTTTACCTAATTCAGAGCTTGAGTTTTGAGCAATTGTCTCCTCTCCCTTTGAATCCGAAACGTCACAATCTGCTTCTCATCTCCTTCACCGTCTGCTCCTTGTCCTTTCACCGCCGTTGCTCACGCGCCGGCACCACTCGATCACATCGGGTCTATCTCTCCACCACCGCTCCACCCTATACACTGCAACACGAACTTCCCCCTCCGCTGCTACCAAACACAACTTCCCCCAAACACTTACGCTACAACACTTCACCGTGCCATTTCCCTCTCCCAAACACCGCGTTCCCTCCATCTCCATCAACGCGTTCTTTCCCAGAACGCATCAACTCGGTGCTGCAACTCCCATTGCAAGATCTCGGTCCTCCAAAACCAAGTAGGAACGCATCAACTGGTATCAGAGCCTGATCTTGTAAGTCGCTTTCAAGTTCATTTGTTCACATAATTTTTTTTCATCGCTCACCATACTTGCTTCCGCCACCCCCATTTTCACAAATTTTTTCTTTTTCACCCACCTATCGGTCCTACAAGAGAAATCTTGGCCGAATTTGGATACCTTTGCAAACTAGTGTGTTTTTGCTTGTTTGGAAAGCTTCTTAATTATTTGCGTGTTTTCTTACGTGATTGCAAAAACAACGCGGTGAATACTTGACATATTCAACGCGTTGACCAAAAAAAAAAAACAAATCTACATCAACTTCTTTTTCCCCCATCACGACATCAAAACGTGATTTCTTTCTCTAGTTACTTAGCCGTTCTTTTTATTTTGCTTTTAGTCTGATCATCTCGTCAATCAATACGAGCTCTTGGATCTGACATACAAAAAAAAAAACAAGAGGTAAAGCCAAAATAAGGCAACCCTCTTTCACCACCAACGGCTAGGCTCATTTCTTAATCTCTCCGCCGTCTAGTGTCTCGCGTGGTTTCTGTCTTGTTTTAACGCGTTCTTTACGCAAGATCTTAAGACAACATTCATTTGGTTAAGTGGTTTTCACGCGTGCATTACACACTTGTTTTGCTAGCCTGTTAGCCGCCCTCACGGCCAAACACTCCCAATTACCCACGTGAACACTTGTTCTTGTCGTACTTGCTTGTCTGTGCTTTGTTGCTTGTTGTGCTTCTCTATTTGCAATGGCAGATCAGGATATTGTAGGTAACGTCGCGTCACAGGCTGGTGCCAATGGGTTAGAGCACAACCCCTTGCCTCAAACACAAGACCTTACCCAACAACAAGCCCTTCCTCAAGATCAAACGCCCCCTCTCTTACAACTGTCTCAGGAGCAACGAGAAATCCAAGAGTTGAGACGCCAACTCGCGGAAGAAAGGAAAGAGAAGGAGGTGTTCCGACGCGCTGCGTTGCAACAAACAGATCAAACCATGCAGATCGCGATGAACCCCATCTTCGTACCCAATCCAACTGAAGCGGGCACAAGCAAGCAACGCGTCGATAAGGGGAAAGGCGTGATGCCCTCAACCTCACATCCTCAACCACGCCTACAAAGGATCCATTCGGTAATTGAGAGCAAACAAGGACATGTTTCTCATCGAGATAGATATGTCCCACAGGCTACACCAGTTCCCGATGAAGAATACCAAGAAGAAGAGGATGATTACCAAGGTGAGTACAATGATGAGTTCGCTTTGGATGACAGGTACCAAGAGGAATATGAACGCGAGGATGCTACAACCCCGCGTACTGGACGACAACAGAAGGACACACGTGATCCCAAGCTGGCGCGACAATCAACCCGCAACAAACAGTTGGCGGCGCACAAGGGTCAACATAACAAAACCCCAGTGTCCTTCAATGTCAACAAGTACTTGGGTCACCAAAGTGCGCGTACTCCGCGTGAGTATTCAGATGGATATTACTCATCCACACCTATACACCAAGAAGACCCTGAGGACTTCGATGATGAGGAGATAGAGGACTCTGGAATGCCACAGAACAACCGCCAAGATTGGTTTCCTCCAGCACAACTCCCCCAAAATCAGGAACCGGAACGACGCGTTCTTTGGTGAACCAACAACCTCTACACAGAGAATCAACGCACTAACCAAGATGCACGAAGAAACCACAGAGTGCAACGCCAATTACAACAGGAACCTGGGAGTCAATATGGTGCCGATGACTTCCCACCTGCTCAGTTGCAAAGACCGCGTGAAAACAATGCACTGCGTCTCAACCGCCATGACATCAAGGTAAAACTTGAACACTTTTATGGCACATATGACCCTGCTGTATTTCTTGAATGGTTGCAGGCCACGGAGTATACATTACTCTTCACCCAAATACCACTCTAAGATTTCGTGGCGGCTGCAACAGTCCACTTCAGAGGTGCCGCGCGAGTGTGGTGGCATCGATTCGTGGATGACAGGACGCTGAGAAACAAGGTGCCTCTCACTGAATGGCACCAACTCAAGTATGTGATGACAAAGAAGTACGTTCCCCAGGATTACAAGAACCAAATGCGACTCAACATCGCGATGGCCAAACAGGGGAGCAAGACACCTCTCGAGTTCTTTTCCCAACTCGAAGATATGTACTATAAGGCGGGAATCAGTGTCTCAACATCCACCTTGAGGACCAAATTTTTGAGCGGTCTCAACCTCAACATCAGAGACCAGCTAGAAGTGCTGCCCATCAACAACATCAACGACTTGACGCATGCCGCGATGAAGATCCACAATCAACTCGTTCGCAAGCGCCAAGTACCATACCAACAATATGGGCAACGACGGTATGATTCTAACTCCAATCAATTGCCTTCCACTAATGTTCGCGGTCCTTCTACAAGGAACTATCCAGGTTCTGAGAACAAACCAGGAAAGACCGCGACAACTTCAGGCACCATGGCACGCGTTCCACCAGCAAAAGGCAATCAAGGCACCCAGGCAAGAGCAAGTGACATGGAGTGCTACAAATGTGGAGGCAGAGGGCACATGATGAGGAATTGCCCTAACAACAAGAAAGTCTTGTTCTCCACAGTCTCAAATGGCTACGAGTCCTTCGACAACGACGAAGCCAACGAGACCATACCTGAAGTTGAAGAAGACGACGAGGAGGCTTACACTTGTGAAGCCACCGCGCTGCATGAAGGCACCGCGTTGAGTCTCGTCACCAGGAGAGTGCTCACTGTTAAGGAAGCTACCCTTGTCGATCAACGCGAGAATTTGTTTCACACGCGTTGTTTGGTCAAGACTGCAACCTTAAGCGTCATAATCGATGGAGGAAGTTGCTGCAATATCATCAATGAGAAGGTAGTCAAACACTTCAACTTGCCAACTACTCCACATCCACAGCCATATGGACTTCAATGGATCTCGTCGAGTTCAGGTAACACTATAACTCGTCAATGTCTAATTCCATTTTCAATTGGCCAATACACCGATACTGTTCTGTGTGATGTGATCACCATGGACGCGACACACTTGTTGCTGGGGCGTCCATGGTAGTTTGATCGACGCGTTCTTCATGATGGGTATTTAAACACTTATGCGTTTACTTACCACGGGAAGCGCGTCACGCTCTTACCTATGTCGCCACATGAGATTTTACAGGACCAGGTAGAGCGCGAGAGACAAAAGGCTACTGAGGCTTCAAAGAGCCAAGGAAGCCAAAGTACGCGTTCTTCTGGGGAAGCCAAGCAAAAGAAGGATGTGGCTTCTCTGGAAAGAACGCGATCCAAAGAGCTGCCACCAACACACAAGGCAGACACTCAGCTGCAAGGAGGCTGTGAGCACAGACTCCTCTTGGCACGACCAAGTGACTTGACGCCTACACTCCAAGGAAAGGCGCCTTGTTTCTTGCTAGTGCCAAAACACAATCAACAAGAGACGCCGACACTAGAAGGCGTGCCCAGCGAGATAAGCAGGTTGCTAGAGGAGTTCAAGGATCTCTTTCCTGAGGAGCTCCCACAAGGATTGCCACCACTACGAGGCATTGAACACCAAATCGACTTGGTGCATGGTGCCTCACTACCCAATCGAGCAGCTTATCGCGCTGGCCCAGAAGAAACAAAGGAACTTCAAAGACAAGTCCAAGAGCTACTTGATCGCGGCTACGTGAGGGAATCTCTGAGCCCTTGCGCGGTCCCGGTCATTTTGGTTCCTAAGAAAGATGGTTCATGGCGCTTGTGTGTCGACTGCCGCGCGATCAATCAGATCACGGTGAAGTACAGACATCCAATTCCTCGACTGGACGACATGCTGGACGAGCTCCATAGCGCAGCGATCTTCTCCAAAATCGACCTCAAGAGTGGCTATCATCAAATTCGCATACAAGAGGGAGATGAGTGGAAGACCGCGTTCAAGACGAAGTATGGTCTTTACGAGTGGCTTGTCATGCCATTCGGACTGACCAACGCGCCAAGCACGTTTATGCAGCTGATGAATCACGTGCTAAGGGAATTCTTGGGCAAATTCATCGTCGTCTACTTCGACGACATTCTGGTATATTCCCTAACTCTTGCTGATCATGTTAACCATTTGAGACTTGTTTTGCAGTGCTTGAAAAAGCAAGAGTTGTATGCCAACTTGGGCAAGTGTCGCTTCGCTTCAGACACAACAAATTTTTTGGGCTATGTGGTCTCTAAGGATGGTTTGCGCGTCGATGAGGAAAAGATCGCGGCAATCAGAGACTGGCCAACTTCGACGACTCCAACCATGGTGCGAAGCTTCCTAGGCTTAGCAGGATTTTATCGGAGATTCGTGAGGAACTTTAGCACCATCGCGGCGCCTTTACATGAGCTGACAAAAAAGGGTGTCGTGGTGCTTTGGAAGGAAAGCCATGAAAACGCATTCAACGCATTAAAAGAGGCACTGTGCAACGCGCCACTACTTCAGCTCCCAGACTTCAACAAACATTTCGAAGTGGAGTGTGACGCGTCAAACATTGGCATTGGTGGAGTGCTCCACCAAGAGAGAAGGCCCATCGCGTTCTTTAGCGAAAAACTAACAGGGGCCACACTGAACTACCCTACGTACGACAAAGAATTGTACACGCTGATTAGGGTTCTGAAGACTTGGCAACATTATATGTGGCCGCGCGAATTTGTCATCCATTCAGACCACGCGGCCATCACCTACTTGAAGAGCCAAGCACACCTTAGCAGACGCCACGCACGCTGGGTAGAATTCATGGAAACATTTCCATACGTGGTGGTGCACAAGAAGGGTAAAGATAATGTGGTCGCTCATGCGCTCTCACGAAGGTATGTCCTCATTTCTCAACTTCAATCTAAACTGCTTGGGTTTTCGTTGATTAAAGAGTTGTATGCGTCTGACTCCTTCTTCAAGCCTATTCTAGAACAATGCCTTAGGAACCGCGAGGTAGAAACATTCTTTTTGCAGGATGGGTTCCTATACAAGGCAGGGCGTTTGTGTATTCCAAACTCTCCCATTCGGAAGCTGTTGATACAAGAAGCCCATGAAGGACGCGGTCATTTTGGTGTGACAAAGACGCTTGCGGCTCTTTGCGAGCACTTCTATTGGCCCAAGATGACAGCGCAGGTGACGCGCTTTTGCAAGAGTTGTATCACCTGCCAACGCGCAAAGTCCACTTCCCATCCTTATGGCGTTTACACACCACTGCCCATTCCTCTAGCGCCTTGGGAAGATTTGTCCATGGACTTCATCACTGGCTTACCTGTCTCCAAATGAGGTAAGGACTCTATCTTTGTGGTTGTTGATAGGTTTAGCAAAATGGCACACTTTATCGCGTGCAAGACCACACAAAGCGCATCCGAGATTGCCGCGTTGTTTTACGACAATGTGGTAAGGCTACACGGAATACCGCGCTCTGTGGTAAGTGACCGCGATACCAAGTTCGTGTCAATTTTCTGGCGAACTCTGTGGGGAAAATTGGGTACAAAATTGTTATACTCGACAAGCTATCACCCACAAACAGATGGTCAAACTGAAGTGACCAACAGGACACTTGGCACATTACTTAGGGCGATGCTGAAGACCAACCCAAAAGGTTGGGAGGACTTACTTTCTACTGTCGAGTTCTCTTATAACAGGTCAAGGCACTCGGCGACAAAGCGCGCGCCCTTTGAAGTTGTTTATGGCAGGAACCCGCTCACTCCCTTGGACCTGCTGCCGCGTCCTCTGAAGGACAACGAACATCCAAGTGCGGCAAATCGGGCGCGTTGGATTCAAGAGTTGCATCAAAGAACGCGCGAACAGTTGGAGCAACGCGCTGATGAATACACCAAGCAACACAGAAAAGGACGCAAGCGCGTCATTTTTGCTCCAGGTGACCTGGTCTGGGTGCATCTTCGCAAAGGACGTTTCCCCGCAAAAAGGAAGTCCAAGCTTGCACCACGCGGAGATGGGCCATTTCAAGTGCTTAAGACAATTGGCGACAACGCCAATGAGATCGATCTACCCCCGGATTATGGCGTACACAACACTTTCAACGTTGCAGACTTGGAGGCATACGTGGAGCCAGAAACCGATGATGGTGAAGCGGGGACGCTTTACAGCCAAGTGGGGGAGGGTGATGCGATCCTACCAAGCCCAAGTGCTGAAGAAGAATAAGAAGCCTTGCGCGCGCCACAAGAAGGACCAATCACAAGGGCACGCGCAAGAGCCATTGCGAACGCGGTGAACTCTATTATTCAACGCGTTCATGCAAGCCAAGGCAATAGAGAGCCCAGCCCAGAGAACACGTTCTCTCTTCAAAGGCTCCAAGAAAATACAGAGATCGCGTTCAGATGGCGTCTTCTTTCAACAATTGAATGAACGCGATCATTTCAAACCAGATCACGATCTTCAGCATTTAATGCGCCTTAATTGAGAATATTCGGCATTAATGGCCGAATCCTTTTTGAATTCAAATTAGATCTGGTGTAATTAATGTAATCTTTTCCTTAATCTTTGTATTTACTTCTTAGATTTGGGTCTTGATGACCCTTCTTAGAGTAGTATAAATAGAGGCCTTTGGCCAATGCACAAAGGGGACGTTTTACCTAATTCAGAGCTTGAGTTTTGAGCAATTGTCTCCTCTCCCTTTGAATCCGAAACGTCACAATCTGCTTCTCATCTCCTTCACTGTCTGCTCCTTGTCCTTTCACCGCCGTTGCTCACGCGCCAGCACCACTCGATCACATCGGGTCTATCTCTCCACCACCGCTCCACCCTATACACTGCAACACGAACTTCCCCCTCCGCTGCTACCAAACACAACTCCCCCCAAACACTTACGCTACAACACTTCACCGTGCCATTTCCCTCTCCCAAACACCGCGTTCCCTCCATCTCCATCAACGCGTTCTTTCCCAGAATGCATCAACTCGGTGCTGCGACTCCCATTGCAAGATCTCGGTCCTCCAAAACCAAGTAGGAACACATCAACTAAGCCTTGGAGTTCCAGTGTGAGAGGGTTAGAGAAACAATGGAAATGTCACGTATAAAAGTTTCAACGGAGGTGCATGACCTGCCAACTCACATACATGCCTTATTTTCCCCTTTATTCTACAAAGTGACGGAGAAGTGCTTGAAGATACTTTTGAATATGTATTATTTTATACTGGATGGAAAGATCCAGGAAGTTTGCAAAGATCATTGGTGGACAACATGCTATGGGCTTCCGTGCATCCACAGAATCAGAATAGCCATGATTACAACACTCTGATCATGCCGAGTAAGATACACCGCTTTTGGAAACAAGTGAAGTGGGAAGGAGATTCGGATGCTACGAAGGAGAGAGATGGTGGCACGATACCCGTCGCGGTGCATCATGTGATTTTTAGGGAGATGTTCGGGGATTACAAAGACGAAGTAATGCCTGATGATCACGTAAAGCAAGTCTCATCGTTGTTCTACGACTTGAAATACCCGTGGAAATCTACGTTGAAGGAGCCTAAAGAATGTGTTTCAAAAGGTATGCCGAAGGGAGCCACCGGCAGCAAATACTCCACAAAGAGGGAACCGAGCAAGGTTGAGCATTGCAGGGACGAGTACTCGGATTTGCTCAAGGGCAAGAAGCTCTCTCGACCACGAGGACGCCCCCGAGGTAGCAAGTCAAGTAAGGGAGTGTCGACCGAGAGTAGCAGTCAGCCCCAGGACACCAACGAAGATACGCAGCTCCCGAAGATAGAAGTGGAGCGATAACCCTTCCTACCAACATTTGTTAAATTGAGAAATGAAACATTAATTTTATTTTTATAAAATAATCAAATTAACATTAATTGTATTTTAACATTAATCAATGTAACATTAATTTTATTTTTATAATAATTAATGTAACATTAATTTTATTTTTATAAAATAATGAAATTAACATTAATTTTATTTTTATAATAATCAATTTAACAATATTTTTTCAAAGTTACCAAAAAAATATAAAGAGTCACGCCCACGCAAAGTGTGGGCATGACCCATCCACTTCAAAAAATGACAATTAATGTTACATTAATTATTATAAAAATAATTAAATGAACATTTTGATTTTAATATGCGACAAAAAAAGTTTGGAGATTTTAATATGCGACAAAAAAAAGATCTAATACTACAACCAATGTAGTATACAAGGAAGTTTTTCATAATTTGTAGCAATTTTGAACATCTTATGAGATTTTATGTTTAGGATTTCATTTTCATGTATTAGATGAACATTTTGATTATGTTTTATCGTTTTAATAGTATTAATGTTAGGGATGTGGCTATCCCCACTTCAAAATTAATTAGCTATTTTTTACTATATATAAAGTTTATGGATAGTTTCACATTTCTTTCGATAATATTTTGTCAATCTCTTTAATATTTTTTATTTAATTAGTTTTTTTTTTATATTATCATTCATCTACTTCTATAACAGTTCTATGTCGATTAAATATATTATTTTGATATACTATTTTTAAATTTTAAAAAAAAAATAAACAAATACCGTGCAAGGCACGAGTACTACACTAGTGTAACTCTAAAGAACATTAAGAGATTGATACAGAAAGGATGTCACTTATATATGCTCCTTTTAAATTGAATATTCTTTTCAGTTTGATCTTTAATAGAACACTTCTCTTCTTGAAGAAGTGATTCATGAAATATAGCCATGTTTTGAGAGAAGCATTATGTGATATATAGAGATCCATAATCATCAATTCACCACCATTAATACAAAAAATGCCCACAATCATAACCCAAAACAAAAAATGGTGAGCGCTTACCTCTCCTATGGGAGGAAAGCTCCCTCCCTCCTTGTGAGGGTTTTCCCTCTTTATGAGGGTTTCGCCTTCGCCCTTGTTCCTCCTCCGCCCCTGTTCCTCCACCTCCGCTTCCCTTCCCCTGCCTCCTCCGCCTCCCGGCCCCTGGCATAGCTTCTGTTTTCTTTGGTTTTTTATTTCGCTTTCTGTACAGTTATTTCCGGCTCCTCTCTGCCGCCCCCCTCCCTTTGTCTGATGCATGCGCCGATCGTGGTCTCTGCGTTCCTGGTTCTTGACCAATTTTGTTTCGGTTGCATGTGCATCTTTCTCGCCGTCGTCGACCGCCTCCGCCGCTGCTGTTACGGCCTTCCTGCTCCACCTGGTGATTGCATCTCCTGGCGACTCTCCTGTCCTCCTCCGGCTTCCACTCTTCTCCACCGGCCCTCCTCCTAGTTGTCGGTTCTGTGGTTTGAGGTTTTGGTTTTCCGCCGGATTTTGGGACCGGAATTTGCTTGGGCTGGTGCCTTGTTTGGTGGATCTTCGTTTTGGAAATTTTGAGCATGCGCCAATCTTTGTCAAATCATCTTCTCCGTGTGCCGTCGGTGGTATTTTGGGGTCGCCGTTGATCCTGCTCATGTCGCCTCTGTTCGTCATCTCCGTCAAGGCCGATTTGCAGATCATTTGCCTTTGTCTTCTGCAGTCTCAGATTTGGGGGTTTTTGCAAATCCGATTTGCAGATCTGCCTCCCTTGGGATCTCAGTTTTGGGGGAATTTTGTTGTTTCAGTGGCTTCTGTGTGCAGCTTTGCCAGGGATGGAGATGGCTTCTGTGTGCAGCTTTGCAGATCTGCCTCCTTTGGGCTTAAAATCGACTCGAAGACTCGATTCGTTGCTTCACCAGCTTCGGTTCGAGTGTTCTTCTGGCTTTGGCTTCGGTTTTGGTTGTTTTTCTCTGGGCGTTTTTTTGGTTTAATTTTGTTATTTTGGTTTCTATACAGTAGTTTGTGGTTGCTTTTGGTGCTTGTTCTTCCCGTGTTCGTAAGGTTGGTTTTAGCCTCTCTTGATTCGTTTAACGGTTCATTGATTGTGGCAGTGAGTAAATCTTTAAAAGCTACCACAATCATTGATCTGTTGATTTCAAGGGTTGTTTATCGGGACCTTCGTCTGTTAGCACCATGCTGTTTTCTTTTTTCTGTTGTCTTGTTTGGTCTTTCCATGCCTGTTTTGGCATTGGTATTCTGCATCTCTCAATCGCCAATTTATTTGGCTTGTAACCGGTTCTCGGTTCTTCTCCTTTAATATATATTATGTCCTTTTCTCCAAAAAAAACAACAAACAAAAATGGCCTAGAACCTATTGACCTAAATCATATTAGACCAAAACCCTAATAAATTGCCTAATCTAATCGTGCAATTGAACAACGAATGAGAATCATTAACCCCTAAATCGTGCAATTGAGGTATCATTCTCAACCCAAATCCGCCCAAACCCCAAAAATTCCAACCCCAAATTGCCCAAAACAAACCCAACCCTAAATCGCCTAACCCGTGCAATAGAGGAGCGTATATGAGGAAGAAGAGAGAGGGGGAGAGTCCAACCTGTGATCTCGAGAGGAGGATGAGACCGAAGAGCAACCATAATGCAAGGGCTAGCGAAAAAAAGAAAATGGAAAATATCAAGGAAGTGCTTGAAGTATCCATACTCCTTTAGCCGAAACGTATATATTTGTCAAGCTCGCTCTCCCTTTTGCGGCGGAGGACTTCACAAAATTAGGGTTGCCCTTTCATATGTGTGTTCTGTGTTGTTGTTTTTTTTGGTCAAAGAAGGAGGGTTATACCCATTTATTCATAATGGGACTTACATAGTGCTACTAATGATCATATCGTCCTCTAAAATAGAAATAAGTCCCTCAGGCGGGGTGAGAAAACAAGTAAAATAGTCAATACTAGTAGAGCTAAGTTTGGCTAGCCAATCCGCTTGTGGGCTATTTGCGACGGAGGACTTCACAAAATTAGGGTTGCCCTTTCATATGTGTGTTTTGTGTTGTTGCTGAGGTGGTGTATCAACTTGTGGGGTTTTAGCCCATTTCGCTTAAATGGTGTTAGTATCAACTTGTGGGCTATTTTTTTTTATTGATTTTTCGTCCAAATTAAACAATTAATAACAAAAAAGTATCGTCCCCAAAACCACAAAAGAATTCCTAAATTTACCCATAAATCATGTTAACTTAAAATGGCATATATCAACATAATATCTCCGTTCTGTTTTACTAGAGTTTCTTAAAAACTCTACTTGTAGACTTGTAATTATAAGAGTTCTAATAAGACCTCAATTTCTTAACTACTAAAAATATATTAATGACCTACTATTTATATGTTATATAAATTACTACATAACACATAATGTTGTATATTATAAAAACTACTTGTAGCTATATACCTTCATAAAATCCTATTTTCGGTTATATCATCCCAAACTTCCATTTTTTTCATAGGTTCCAACTTTTTGTATGATGCTTGGTTCAATTCCATTATCTTGTATGGTGACATATTCAATATGAAAAACTAATTACATATCCAATAAATTTATTTAATCGGGTACGTATATATCTATTAGAACTTGAAAATTGGTTATATTTCCATCATTTTCTACTTGTATTATTACATGGATTATGTTTTTTTATAATATAGTAAATATTATAATTAAAATATAGGATAAATCAAATAAAATCACCCATAAAAAAATTTCTACGTGAAAATTACATGAAATTACTAACAAAGACATGATGCTTTCTATATAGTGTTTTGATAACCAAAGAAAATCATTGTCACAAGGTGATGAGAGTCAAATTTTATATCAAAACATGACAAGCATAATTGAAAGGCATATTATATGAGCACAAGGATCTTTTAGGCTTAAAACATGCATTTTATAATATCAACATTAAAGCTGAGATCTCAAGGAATATAGAGAAGTGAAAGCAAAATGCACAATATCAATATGTACTGCAAAAAAGTTGAGCTTCATATACAAATTTGTATACAAAGTTTATATGTTGAGTCTTCTTAATACTTATCAACTATTGTACTTTTATCATATCATAAAATTGTACATATATAGAGTTGACTTATTAATGTAAATGTGCTCATACGGATACAAGATCTCACATATGTATTGGAGCTAATGTACTATAAGATATATGTAATTCCATGTAATTTTTCATGTAAAGCCCCTTGTAATACATTACCAATGTAACACATGTACATAACACTAATTATTCATCAAAATTACATGTTGCTTTGCAATAAATCTACCAAATCGATTTTAAGAAAATGCTAAAAATATTAGGTTCGATCATAAGCGCGTCCTCAAGGAATTGCCACCGTTAACCGGACGTTGATACGACGATCAATGACTGAAAGTGTCATCAAAAATATCATTTGGTTAATGAAACATGTGAGCCAATAAGCAAAATTATAATTTAGAAAGATAACTAATAAAATAAACTAAGTCTAAAAAACTAATGAGCCAAAATCATTCCTAATTTGTTGATAGAGTTGTTCTTACGGAACCCAACTTTACAACAAACTTCTTAAGGTGGAGCTACCATGAATAACAATTAAATAAACAATAAAATCAATATTTATAATTTTGACGGATATATAAATGAATCTTACAAGAATACAAAACAGTTATAACATTTACTATTTTTTTCCGGAAGACATAATAATGCACGGTATTGGACCAGTGGATCATCCTTTGAAAAAAGACATATTTGAATATTTAACCTTAAAATGTATCTTCCCATATTTATCATTTATCATTTATCAACGGTGGCAATCTAGCTTACAAAATAGAAAGATGTTGTGAAGGTGGCAAGCATTTATCTGACAGAGATACCCTATCACAAATTAAGGAAGTGAGATATGATGTGTGTATCCAATTCCAATCTCATGGAATCACCAGAAGCAGCTATTTCTCAGATTCTCGTTCTCCCACACTGTATCTTTTCTTTTTTTATATATTGGTAATATTTTAAATAATTTTCAAAACACTCCAATTAAAAAGGTTTGGTTACAAATTTACAGTTTTCTTATTTGCGTATACACAAAGAGCTTTCATATTTACCTTCTAGTGCTCGTTTGGTTGAACATAGAAAGTATAATTCTAATAAAGTATATTTTAAAGATATTTTATTTTTTGAGATTTTGTAAATTATGTTTGATTAAAATTAATTTTTTAATAATTAAATTATTAATATACTGTTTGGCTAAAAGTCAAAATTCATGAGAATTTGTTTAAAATTACTATTATAATCCTTATATGAAATGTATTAATTTGATTCACGGGTAAATAAGAAATTTGTAATTTAAAAGAAAAGATAGAATAGTACATAAGAACTAGTGATTTTTTTCTTTTACATTCTTTGTTTGTTAGAATATCCATCACACATCTAAAGTTTATATATAAATTGCCTAGTATATAAGCTTGATGAGCTACTCCTCCTATTGTCAGTTGATTTTATGATAGAATCCCACTGAGCTTATGTGCTAGGCTCATACGCGCCTTTGCGCACATACGAACCCACACGCCCTCGGGTTGGCCCACGACCCATTGTCTAATTTGACATGGTATCAGATTCTGTTTCGGTCCTAGATCCAAGTGTCACGGACCAAGTATGTATGTCACATTTGAGGAGGAGTGTTAGAATAATCATCACACATCTAAATTTGTGACATAATTTACCGTCAATTGATTTTATAAAGGAACTCCATTAGGCTTATATGATAGGCCCACACGCACCTTTACGCACATACATACTTATACGCCATCGAATTGATACACGACCCATTGTCTAATTTAAGACGGTTTCATATCATATTATTTTTGGTATAGTCTATATGCAAACCAATTTCTGTCTATTTGCAAACCAAATTGTTTGCTTAATGTAAGCGCACGCCTTTTGTACGCTTACATTAAGCGCACAGGGATATAATGGTATTTAAAAAAATATGAAGGGATAAGGGGCAAAATAGGGGAGGAAGCGGTACGCCTAAAATAGGCGCACAGCTATGCGCCTACAATAGGCGCATAGCCCTAAAATATATATTTTTAACAAGTTTATCTTGTGCGCTTACATTAAGCGCACAATACTATTTTTTTTTTCAAATGCACTTTTTTTCCCATAATAATGTAGAGAATTTCAATACGAGTCCGTACATATAAAATGCGTCCAAAACGGACATCGTTTGCCCCTCCAAAAGCCTAAAAAACGAAGCCTTCATATCCATTTTTTTACAATTTGGTGTCTGTCATATAACGCATTGTAGTGAAAAAAATGATATTTTTTATAGCTTTCTACTATAATTTTGTAGAAAATCTTAATACAAATCCATACATGTAAAATTCATCCAAAACGGAAATCGTTTTTCCCACCAAAAAGCCAAAAAACGGAAATAAAAACTTTAGAAACTATAGTATTTAAGTAATATATTTTGTAATACTTAACTAAAATACATAAAGTATATTTATTTTTCCATAATCATGTATAGAATTTCAATACGAGTCTGTACATATAAAACTCGTCCAAAACGGACATCGTTTGCCATAGTATAACTATACTTTATGTATTGTAGTTTGGGACCAAAAAACGAAGCCTTCCTACTAGACCTGTTAACTCGGTCGGGCGGGTCGGGTTCGAGTTCGGGACATGTCGGGTTTGACCCGGCGGATCGAACATGCCCTTTTTATGATTTTTAACTTTAATAAAATAATTATAATAATATAATTAGTATTATATTATTATTTAATAAAGTATATTAAAATATTTAATATAAATGATTAAATATACAAAATAAAGGGGACCCGCGAGCTCGGACTTGCATTCGGGTCGGGTTTGGGTCCTTTCGGGTCGGGTTGGGTTTTCGGATTGGGTCGATTTTTATAACTATAGGATGTAATATAGGATATAACCATAGTATATAACTATATGATATAACCATAATATATAACTATTTGATTATATCTTATGCTTACATCCTATAGTTATATATTATGGTTATATCATATAGTTATATATTATTATTATTATATCTTATAGTAATATCCAATTTGGTTATATATATCCTTATCGTTATATACTATGGTTATAACCATAGTATATAACTATATGATATAACCATAATATATATGCTATAAGATATAACCATAGTATATAACTATAGGATGTAATATAGGATATAAGTATATAATCATGGTATAAAACTATATGATATAATTATATGATATAACTATGGTCTATAATTATAGAATATAACTATAGGATATAACAATAGTATATAACTATAAAATATAATATATGATATAACTATAGTATATGACCATAGAATATAACCATAAGATATAACCTAATTGGATATAACTATAAGATATAATCATAGTATATAACTATATATATGATATAACTATAATATATAACTATATGATATAATATATGATCTAACCATAGTATATAACTATATGATATAACAATAGTATATAACTATAGGATGTACCCATAAGATATAACCAAATTGGATATAACTATAAAATATAACCATAGTATATAACTGTATGATATAACCATAGGATATAACTATAGGATGTAAGCATAAGATATAATTATAAGATGTAACCATAAGATATAACCAAATTGGATATAACTATAAGATATAACCATAGTATATATACTATAAGATATAACCATAGTATATAACTATAGGATGTAATAAAGGAATATAACCATAGTATACAACTATAGGATATAATGATATGATATAACCAAAGTCTATAATTATATAATATAACTATAGGATATAACAATAGTATATAACTATAAAATATAATATATGATTAAACTATAGTATATAACTATTAAATATAACCATAAGATATAACCTAATTGGATATAACTATAAGATATAATCATAGTATATAACTATATGATATAACCATAATATATAACTATAAGATGTAATATAGGATCTAACTGTAGTATATAACTATATGATATAACCATAGTATACAACTATAGGATGTATCCATAAGATATAACCAAATTGGATATAACTATAAGATATAACCATAATATATAACTATAAATTATAATATATGATATAAGCAAATTGGATATAACTATAAGGATATATATAACCAAATTGGACATAGCTATAAAATATCATCATAGTATATAACTATATGATATAACCATAGTATATAACTATATGATGTAATATAGGATATAACCATAGTGTATAATAATGATATAACCAAATTGGATATAAATATAGTATATAACTATATGATATAATCATAGTATATAACTATAGAATATAACCATAAGATATAACCAAATTGAATATAAATATAAGATATAATCATAGTATATAACTATATGATATACCCATAATATATAACTATAGGATATAATATATGATATAACCATGATTATATCTTATAGTTATATCCAATTTATTTATATTTTATAGTTATTTATTATGGTCATATCATACATCGTATTGTTATATAACTAAATGATATAACCAAATTGGATATAACTATAAGATATCATCAAAATATATAACTATATGATATAACAATAGTATAATTTTATAGTTATATACTATGATTATAATTTTATGATTATAATCGTTATATCCTATAAGATATAACAATAGTATATAACTATAAAATATAATATATGATATAATGAGATTATTCTATTTGTAGTGAAATAGGTAAATGGGTAGATAGGAGTATTTTAGTCTAATTTAACAAATGATGGATTATATAAGAACAATTATGTATACAATAAATAAGAACCATTTTGGACGGTTAGATTTGAGAGAAATAAATATCCATGGATAGGAAGTAGACTTTTCAAAATCGACACAACCAAAAAATCCAACCCGAATCCGACCTGAATGTCACTGGGTAAAGAAGGACCCGAACCCGAAAGACCCAAACCCGACCCGGACGCAAATCCGAGCTCACGGGTCCCCTTTATTTTGTATATTTTATCATTTATATTAAATATTTTAATATACTTTATTAAATAATAATATAATACTAATTATATTATTATAATTATTTTATTAAAGTTAAAAATCATAAAAGGGCATGTTCGATCCGCCGGGTCAAACCCGACATGTCCCGAACTCGAACCCGACCCGCCCGACCGAGTTAACAGGTCTAGTAGGAAGGCTTCGTTTTTTGGTCCCAAACTACAATACATAAAGTATAGTTATACTATGGCAAACGATGTCCGTTTTGGACGAGTTTTATATATACGGACTCGTATTGAAATTCTATACATGATTATAGAAAAATAAATATACTTTATGTATTTTATTTAAGTATTACAAAATATATTACTTAAATACTATAGTTTCTAAAGTTTTTATTTCCGTTTTTTGGCTTTTTGGAGGGGAAAACGATTTCTGTTTTGGATGAATTTTACATGTATGGATTTGTATTAAGATTTTCTACAAAATTATAGTAGAAAGCTATAAAAAATATCTTTTTTTTTTCACTACAATGCGCTATATGACAGACACCAAATTGTAAAAAATGGGTAGGAAGGCTTCGTTTTTTAGGCTTTTGGAGGGGCAAACGATGTCCGTTTTGGACGCATTTTATATATACGGACTCGTATTGAAATTCTCTACATTATTATGGGGAAAAAATGCATTTGAAAAAAAAATTAATATTGTGCGCTTAATGTAAGCGCACAAGATAAACTTGTTAAAAAAAATATTTTAGGGCTATGCGCCAATTTTAGGCGCACCGCTTTCTCCCCTATTTTACCCCTTATCCCTTCATATTTTTTTTTAAATACCATTATGTCCATATACGCTTAATGTAAGCGCACAAAAGACGTGCGCTTATATTAAGCACATAATTTGATTTACAAATAGACAAAAAATGGTTTGCATATAGACTATGCCTTATTTTTTGTCAATATAAACACATTGGATTAATTTTGTGTCAGATGAAAGGCATTGGAATTTGTAGAGTGCATTGGGTATTTGGGTTACCAGTTAGTCAGTTACCACCTTCCCCGCCCTCGTGCACCTACCGCTTTGGCTTTACCATTCTCCATCTAATTTCAACTTGTTATAGCATCACACCAAAAAAGATAAAAAAAAAAATGATCTTGTTGTAATTTCCTTATAAATAAAATTTACATAAATTCCTTTTTACTACAAAAGTATCATCAGTCGGTTAACAATTCTATTCGAATTCGATGAATAATGTTATGACTAGCAAACCAACGCTCGAAATATGAAAATATTGGTTTCCAAAAAAATATTATTTTTATTTTATTTTTTGCTCTTGTCTATGAGTTAGATATTTTAAAATTAAAAAGTATTAACTGAATTATCAAAATTTATTATTTATTATGAGTTTGAATATATATGATAAATTGATAACCATGAAATTATAGCACGAAACATTAATTGTTAAGATATACCAAATCTTTGAAGTAACTCTTTTATTAAATTGATAACCATGAAATTATAGCTTACGAATATGAATCTAACTGAAATTGCCAGAAAAAAAATAATATGGGGGGAGTTGATGAAGCTTATCATCTGTTGCTTCAAGAAAATTTATCAAATTGCCCCTTAATTGAAGAGAAAGAAGAAGAGGAGGAGGAAATGAGAGAAAGAAATAATCTAGGTAAATCTTTGTCGTAACAAAATTTCAATTTCATATGATTATACATATTATCAAAAGTAAATTAAAATGTAGTATGTATACAAATTCTAAAAGTATTTGAATTTGATATAACTTTACACCTACATAAATCAGTCACTAGGCCCACTACTAATTAATTAATTATTCAAATAACTTTTTAATTATCGTTTTCTAGAAGTAAGGATATAAATTAAAATGAAAATTTTATAAGTGTAGATGGGTCCATTACGTAATTAGAAATAACTAAAAAATGTGATTTATTTGGCTGATTTGTAATATTTTTTTTTTATTTTTCTGAATTATTTCATATATTTATTTTAATAAAAAGTTAAAATATTAAAGATATCATTAGATCAAATCCTTTTTAGATTTTGAATATCCTTAATAAACTGAATTACAAAATTTTAAATTACACTCCCTCTTAATTGTTTAAAAAAAGAAAATCCCGAATAATTTGCACGAGGCTATAAATTAAGTGTATTCGTGTCTCAATACTACGCCCATGCCCATTCGAGATATGTAATTTCTTTCATTTTGTACCTAAGTTGTTAACCATCATTTTTTTTGCTTTATTGATTTTTTTTTTGTTATTAATTTTTTTTGTGTTATAATATATTTTATAACCATTACCTTAAAATCATGTGAAGCAATTCTATTATTTAAGCAGCGTAAGAGTGATGACCATTTTACAAGAGAAAGTAATTTTTTTCGTCTCCATTCATCGAACGTAGGTCGTTGAAATTTGAATCTCATTTTTATCCCATTCATGAAATATCAAAATTATTTTGTTGCTTTTCCGTTCGTTTGATCTCACATCCCCTTAAAATCATGAAATATTTATCATAGATTGCTATGATAAATATTGGTTTCGTAACTAATATTTAGTATATTATTATTTTCGTAAATATTAAGAAATAATTGTTTTATATTGTGATTTTTACAAGTATCGTTGAGGGTGTAACAACAATTTCGGATCCCCATTGTTTACCTATATGGCTATATATATTATCTTGAAGAACATAAATCTTATTTTAATATAATTTGTTTTAAAAAAAATTTCATTGGCCTTATTCATTAATTCTACATATATAATTTTTATTTTTATTATTCTAAAATATGCATCTCACTTTATTTTCACCTGACTTTTATCCATGTTTAACCAAAAACTTGATTTGAAGGTATAATATAGTAGTTAAGATTTGAAATTTTGATTATGAATTGTTCAAATATCAAACTAAAAAAACATAAAAAATAAAGATTTTGTTATAATACTTAATATTCAACATAAATAGAATCATGTTCACGATTTTGTCAATTTTTGTCCTTTAAAAAAAATTCTACTATAATCCAAACATGTGTTATACATATTATGAATATTTTTGGCTTTCGTATTCAAAAGATATAATTACTAATCTAATAGGATTTTTAGATTAATAACATTATAATAGTTCTATATTAACTATTCTCTAAATGAGTCTATATAAATCCATAAATATCATAGCATATTATTTCGAATGATCCAACGAGAATTATATTATTTATAAAAAAATATTTTAATATATTATTAATTTAATTCAATCATTTTTTTCTTCTTCCTCAAATTACATTTATCCATATGGTTGAAATTGGGAAAAGGCTGACCGGAAATAAAATGGGCGCTACACTGGAATTACAATTTACGATCCCCCAAATTGCGGAATAGCAGAAATTATTTATTACGGAGTATTTGCTTAAATCCAAACGATAAATTTAGATTCCTCAATCAATGAATTTATACAAAGAAAACAAAATTTTACCAGCTTTGGGTTTATTATCCTTTTTTATTAAAATAAATAAAACAATAAACCCCATTGGAATCTTCATGCCAAAGTAGTGCCAAGTACAGCCCTGTCCTCTCCCCTCTATTTAAACCACCTAAACCCTCCCCTGTTCTCCATCTCTGATTTCCTACCCCTTATTTGACAGAGGAGGAAGAAGAAGAGGAACAGGAATCAGAGTATTTGATTTCTTCTCTATTTTTTCTGGTTCATAAAGATGTCGCTTCTTACGGATCTCCTCAACCTCAACCTGTCCGACGCTACGGAGAAGGTGATCGCCGAGTACATATGGTGAGTGTTCGCCACTTTCTGCTAAACGTTTTTTTCTGACCGCCATGTGTTTGTGAAAATGCCTAGTAAAGGTTTTTGACATGTCCTTCTGTCTTTCTCTTGCTCTGTTCATCCCCTGTTTAGAATCTCTAGATGTTTGATTTTTTTCTTTGATTTAAGTATCAAACTACCGCCGATCACTTTGCGTTTCGCGAGATCTGGCTTTGATGCTTCTGATATGTCCTGTTTCACACTCACATGAACTGCTTCTCCTACCAGATGTTTATCCTGCTTGTAAAGGATCTAAGTTTACTGTTAAATTATAAGTTACTTTTCTTAGGCTTGTAAAGCTTGAGTTATGAGATTATCAGGAGAAAGGATCGTTCTTTCCCCTGTTCTGATCTGTAATTTTCTTCATCTCAGAACCACTTTATTACTGTACTATGAGTTTCGGATGAAGTTGAGAAAATGAAGACTTTAACTTGTGGTTTGTATTAAGTCTACGTCAACGGTTGCTTGGTGTTTTAGTTTACTTAGAAAATTTTAAATCTTTACCAAAGTTGACTTGGATTCTCCCTCTACTACTTAATTCGTTTGTTCTCTTCAATATCCAAGTTTGTAATCTTGTTGGTGGGTGCTTTTGACATGGGACAGGATTGGTGGATCTGGTATGGACCTCAGAAGCAAAGCAAGGGTAACTTGTTCTCCTAAATTTTAAACAATTCAGTCTTTCCTTTTGTCCACTAGTGTTGTACCTACTTAAGTAGTGTAGTTTTATTCTTATACGTATGGTTTTCAATTATTATTACTTTTTTTTTTCTTCTAATTGCGTACACGGATGATTGCTTTTGATATACAGACATTGGATGGCCCTGTATCTGATCCCAAAGAGCTCCCCAAGTGGAACTACGACGGGTCCAGCACCGGTCAAGCCCCTGGTCAAGACAGTGAAGTTATCATCTAGTATGTTTGACTGCTCTTATTATTGTTCATTTGTGAGTTGTAGTAATACCTTATCACTAATTGCCTGATTTACTTAATGACAGAAAATTCTACTAAGGGTAATGTTGAGATGAAATTTGTAATTTGTCTGATTGTTTAACAGATATTGTTCTAGATGTACTAACTCCATAGCTTACTGTTCTATTACATAATTTGAGAGGCTTTATGCTGTTTGTGGCTTAAATTATACTTATAGTTGTTTCTTTTATGTTGGTCAACAGCCCCCAGGCTATCTTCAAGGACCCATTCAGGAGGGGAAACAACATCCTTGTGAGTTCTTTCATATACATTTATCCCTCTCGCATCAGTTTAAAGCACCTCTTATCTTGAGATCAAAACATTGTTTGTGACTTTGTGTGTTTGATTTTGATTCTTGATCATGTAGGTTATGTGTGACGCTTACACACCTCAAGGAGAACCCATCCCAACAAACAAGAGGGCCAAGGCTGCAGAGATCTTCAGTAATCCTGATGTCTCCTGCGAAGTACCCTGGTAGCTTGACAAATTCCCTCCCTTGATCTTCGGTGTTATGTTTCACATTTCACAAACTTGTTTATAACTTAAAACCCTTATAAAACAGGTTTGGCATTGAACAAGAGTACACCTTGCTTCAGAGGGATGTTAAATGGCCTGTTGGATGGCCCCTAGGAGGCTTCCCCGGTCCACAGGTGATCATCTAAGCAATGCCTTTGTACCACAAAATGATGGTAAATATAATAGGCTTGTATATTCATGAAGTGTTTCTCTGAAAAATGGTTGAACAGGGTCCTTACTACTGTGGTACTGGTGCTGACAAAGCTTTTGGAAGGGACATTGTTGACGCCCACTACAAAGCATGTTTGTATGCTGGAATTAACATAAGTGGAATCAATGGAGAGGTTATGCCTGGCCAGGTAAAGATTTCATTTCAAGCCTTAAGTGGGATTACACCCTTTGCTATGATTGTGATTTGTGCATAACATTTTTCAACTTTTATAGTGGGAATTCCAAGTTGGACCTGCTGTAGGAATCTCTGCTGGAGATGAGCTCTGGGTTGCTCGTTACATCTTGGAGGTACTTTTACTTGCAATTGGTTGTAATTTGACAGAGTTTATACATCATTCAATCTTGATCTGATTGTAATATTACTTTTGCCACAGAGGATCACTGAGATTGCTGGAGTTGTTCTCTCCCTTGACCCGAAACCCATTCCGGTATCCTACTCTCAAATCCAATTTTCTTTTGGCATAAATTTGCTTTCAAATCTTTCTTTGAACCATAATTTGCTTCTTGATGACAGGGTGACTGGAACGGCGCTGGTGCTCACACTAACTACAGGTAGACTTTGCTGATTCCATTCCTCTTTGTTAATGATCTCCAATTGCAGTGTTTATGTCAATGCTAATGAGCTAATTTTCCCTTCATTTTCCTTTGCAGCACAAAGTCCATGAGGGAAGACGGTGGCTACGACGTCATCTTGAAAGCCATTGAAAAGCTTGGGCTGAGGCACAAGGAGCACATTGCTGCATACGGTGAAGGAAACGAACGTCGTTTGACAGGGAGACATGAGACAGCAAGCATTGACACATTCCTATGGGTAAGTATAGCTCAATGCAAACATGATAATTTCTATGATAACCATTTTTGTACCAGAACTGGAAGAAAAAAAAATCTCAATTTGTTTGCATTACTTGTAGGGAGTTGCAAACCGTGGCGCCTCAATCCGTGTTGGGCGTGACACAGAGAAGAACAAGAAAGGATACTTTGAGGACAGGAGGCCGGCTTCGAACATGGACCCATATGTGGTCACCTCCATGGTTGCAGAGACCACCATTCTCTGGAAGCCATGAGCACAAACCCAAGAACCCCAACTCTGTAATTTGCCTCTTTATATGCTCTTGCTTTTCTGTGTTTATTAATCTATAGTGACGGTCTACACTGTTGGAATAAGGGTTAGTTTGAAGGGTAGCTGCTTTGCTGCTCTGCTGTGCTTAAAATATCACTCTCTCATTTGCCTTTTGTTGGAAAATGAAATGTCATTGGTTGTCTACTTTATAAGTTTGGTGGCCACTCAATTGTGTAATTGCTGCCTTTTCCTTAAATGAAACGGTATTTATTATGACCTCAAAAAAATTTCAATGTGGTTGGTATTCAAAATCTCACAAGAGATCTTGAATACGACATTGTTGGTAAATAAATATATTTTCAGATATACATACATGATATACTGAATGTCATATCTATAACAATGTCACGCTTATCATCTGAAAATTCCTTCATTCATGTGTTATTGAGCAAATGTTCAGCTACCGTAAAAATTTCCATATCCAAACACGGATTGTAGGTAGTGATATTTTACAAAATGAGACTGAAATAGTTAGTGTTATTGAGCTCTGCTCCTATCAGAAAAAAACAATTCCATGAACTGAAATTTTCTGTCCGTACGTGTAATAGGGAAAAGAAAATGGAAGTCAAATATGGAGGGTGGAATCTTGGGTGGGAACTGGGAATGGATGGTGGAGTGTGATACAGCTTTGCGTAATTGATTAGACTTTTGTGGTAGCAAAAATGTAAAGTGGAAGCTAACGCATGTGGAATGGCTGATGAGTGATGACCCACTTTCATGACATTTGTATGGTTGCTGATAACACCTCTTCCCTAAAGTTTATGAATTTTTTTAAGGGAAATTTTTGTTGGTGATCCTTGACTCTAGGTTTATTCATGTTATTCTTCTACGATTAAGTTTTTTCTGGTTGGTGTCCTTAAGGTTTAGGTTTGTTTGCTTCGTAATCAAACTTTTTCATGTTTGTATCATTCCAGTTCAAATTGATTAAATCTAAGTCTACCATTGTGTTCCACGCCTTCAAATTAGTAAGATTTGACTCCTAAAATACACAAATTCATGTTCGAACCATGTCGATTTGAATTTCGAAGCAATAACCCGTTTTCTGACCTTAAGATTTCAAATCGGAATGGTTCGAGTATGAATTTGATTGTTTTACAAGTTGAATCTTACTAAGTTGAGGTCAATAAACATAATGATGAACTTCGATTTGATCAATTCGACCCAAAATAATACGGATATGGAAAATTTCGGTTACAAAACGAACAAATTCAAATTATAGGGACACCAACCGAAAAAAACTTAATCATGAGACACCGACATAAATAACTCTAAACTTAAGTGTACCATCAGAATTTTTCTTTTTTTTAATATATATCTACTGTGACCTAAAGCAATAGATTCACACTAGTGCATATTCCCAAGGATTGTCAATTGCAATTTTGCTTGTATAATTCCTCTGCACTAGCGGTATTTTGATTGGGTAGGGGAACTAGAAGTGTAATTTTGACAACATTAAACATTTAGGACTCCATTTATTTGAATTTATTTTTTATATAATGTAGGATATAAGTTGTAATTTATTTTTCAATTTGTTTAATGTGTGTCCATGAATACATGTTAAGGGTCTGTTTGAATTTTTGCATCAATTTAATACAAGATAATACATTCTAACATGAATACAAACAAACCCTAAGAGGCTAAATTTGGAATTTTTTTAAAAAATATTTTCTAAATTTGAAGGAGTGAACTCATAAAAAAAATTAAACTAATAACTAAAAAAAATTATTATTAAATATGAGATTTTTATTGTGTGACCATAGACAGATTAAAAAAAATAAGAGAAAGGACAATGGTGGGTTACCACTTACCACCCACAAGAGTAGGTGTGAAATGCTAAGCAACGTAGGCAACATTAGCCATGCATTGTTAATGTAATAGTCATGACTCATGACCCCTTGTACTTTCTTCATAATGAATTAGTGTGCTTTATATGCTTCAATTTGAAGCGCAATTACTGACTTACATGATTATCGCAGATTGATTATTAGTATTAATATAAATTACTACTCCAATAAAAACATAAGCAATAACGGTACATATCCTACATTAAATATTGACAACTCCTTTTAGGAGATAACTTATTGGATGTAATAATTTTTTAGGTTTCACCTTCTACATAATTTTATTCAGATATTATTAATTATGTTAAATTTTAAAATTTTACCGTAACAGTAGATCTATTTTTTATTCTCTCTCAATAAATTATAGAAATTCTAAACAATAAAAAAATAAAGTATATAGAACATCTAAACAATAAAATTAGTTTTCACTACCTAAAATTAGCTTTCAAAAAATTATTGGCGTGCAATTTGCAAGTTTCACTACCTAACTAGCATATGCCCTGTGTCATGCACATATATTATATAAAATAAATCACTTACTGAATATATATATAAAAAATCTTTTTCAAAAGTTTCGAAATAATAAGCAAAACAACATAAAATTGTAAGGATATATATGAAATATATAATCTTGTTAAGTAACATAATAATGATCCAGTTTAAAAAATGGTGATTAAACTTAAGGTATGTAGGCAAGATTTTTTTTGATTTAGAGTATATATGTTGAAATAGAAACAAATTATATATTATCAATAATATAAACTTTATTATATTTGGTTTAATATCTCGAAACTAATTTTTGAGTGAATATTATAAATACAATCGAGATAAATTTTATAATATATATATACGAAAAGTTGTAGAGAGTAAAAGGGTAAATAGCAAATTAGATTCATCAACTTGTCATAACTTCCAAGGCCATATTTACTAAAGAAAATTAATGCTTTAGTATATAACATATGTGTTTATACCAAGATTTCATTTGATAGACTCTTCATACCTTATAAGTTTTTTTACATACCAATAAGTATATGTTTGTATTATAATTGTAAGTATGCTATTAAAACCTTAGAAATTGACTACTTGCACGAAACTATAATTTTTGTTTACGGAGTATATTTTTCTTAAAAGAGATGTCTTCATTATACAATTCTAACTTTGTTCAACATAACTTTTTCTAAACTATTGGTACTAGATTTGATATTGGTGAAACGCATGTTTTTGCTTTACCAATGAAATTGGAACATTAAATAGTATTAATTATCTCGAAAGTATAATACGTACTAAATTAATGTTAATGAACCCAAAATCCCAAAAGCGAGGAGCATAATATTTATGGTGGATGTCCACGACAATATGTTGGCATTTCGTGGAAGCCTACTTTGTTGGCACACCACAATTATATGATTCAAAATTCAAATAGGAGTAACATTTAACAAACTGTAAGTCATGATATAACTGATAAAGTTTATGAACAAATTTTTGAATCAATATACATATGTCTATGCCAACTTTCATAAAAACATAATACAACTCGAGCTAATTTTAAAAACATAAAATTAAGAAAAAAATATTTTACCACAAATAGTAGGCTTTGAAAATACAATACAACCGAGCATATATATTTACATTTCTTAATATAACATGGTCAGCATTTTCGGTGATCTATACAAACAAGAATGAGCTGACAAAATACAGAAATTTGTAATATAATAGAACTTCGTGGACCTTAAAGGCCAACTTTCATAAAAATATGGATAGACGACAACTTATTATCTATACATAGTATTTAGTAATACAACTTTAACGTGTATATTTTTATCATTTTTGAAATACTTCAACATGTATTTTAATCAAATTTGCTGACCTTCAGAATTTAAGGAACTGTGATTAGAATTTTTGATCCCTTAAAAGGGGTATAATAGCAAATTTAAGATCCTAATTAAACAAATTAGTTCATTGATCTTTTAAGTCATTAAACTCTCCTAAATCTTAAACTCTAAACCCTAAACCTTAAAAAAATATTTTTTAAATACCTTTGGATCATATATGTAGCAATAGAAGGTTATATTTGTAATTTTGAAAAAAATAAGGCTAAATATACTATTTATGTAAAAAAAAGACCCTTCGAACCCAATTTTCTCTTTAAGGAATATAGCCTTATATTGGGCTTAATTTCCTCCTTGGGCTTAGTCCAGAACAACACTGCGCGTGGTAATTGGGCCACGATGAAGGCCCATCATTGATTAATATTCCCGATTGAAAATCGTAGACCGGGCAGGAATATACTGATTTGTCGAATTTATGAACCGACCCAAATTCCGAGCCGAAACAAAACGGGACCGGTTCAACCGACTTTGGGAAGTAGGACTTCATTGGGGTTTAACATGAAAAACCGTAGAAATTCTGCACACAATTTCCCCTTTTTGCTGTTCTTCCTATCGCCCTCTCCGTGATCCTGATGTCTCTCCGGCAAGCAACGGCAAGTTTACTCAGGCGAATTCGATTTCAATCCAAAGTCATCGCTTGTCCTCCTACAGGATCCAGCCAGGAACTTTCAGCTGCGATTTTTGGTAAATTATTTTCTCCCATCTTAATTTTCACACCAAATCAAGTTTACAAATAAATGAAAGTATGTTCGTATTGAAAAAATGTGATTCTGGCTTAATTATTATGCATATTGTTGCGTCACTGCTTTCAAGTTTGGACATTTTTTTGAGTTAATTTTGAGTGCTTATTGGTTGATTAAATGCCACACTCGACATTTTCTGTTACGGTTTTTTCAATGGTACTGTATTGCAGAGAAGAGTAGATCTCATCATCAGCATGGTCAGTTGTTCTGGCTTTTCGTTTCTGCTCAACCCGGTAAGGGTTTTTCTTATTTGAAATGCTCATAAAAATGTCACTGGTGTTATGGAAACAAATTGCATAGTTATATTGTATGTAGTGTTTATGGAATTTAAGTTGGGTGATCTGTAAGTTAATATGTGCTCCTCCATAGATTTAGGTCACTGCTGTGTGATAGATTTGGCAACAAACTTAAAAGTTAATTCATTGATTAATTTTCTAAATGAGACATATCAGTGCAAGAGATTGAAGCAGAGGGTTAAGTAGAGGTTACACAGAGGAAATGGGGAATAGGGGAATTTATGAACAAAATTGTCAAGGGATGATGAAATAACAAGTAGATGGCTTCTTGTGCATATATATACCAGTGATGCAAGTAAATAATGCTGGTCGTACTTATCCCCTTAGGAAGCTTAATATGCATTCGCGAAAATTCAGTTACTGACTGTAAAAGTACATGTGACTAACAGAGGCGAACATCTTTTACTTTTAGTTTTTTAAACTTTTTTACGTGTGACTAAAAATTGTTCTTTGTCCTATTGCCTCTGAAATTTCATTTGTACATGTAGCACTCTTGATTGGAATCAGTTCTGGTCCTGTCTTAGCTGATGGCAATTCCACTGGCTTGCCTCCTGACAAGAGTGTTGAGTCTCCTGACATGACTGGCTTGCAGAAAATTGAGGATGGTTCTGTGGTATCAAATGAGCATACATCTAAGTGGAGAATATTTACGGACCAGGGGAGAGAATTTTTCATCCAGGCAAGCATTTTTCTTCTATTGGGTATTCATTTTATTGTTTTATCTGGTCTTCTTCAAGTATTTTATGCTTTGTTTCATCACTTGTATATGAGCTTCTTTTTGTCTGCAGGGGAAAATAGATGAATCTGAAAAATTATTCCGTTCAGCGATAGAAGAAGCTAAACAAGGTTTTGGTGAGCGGGATCCACATGTTGCATCTTCTTATAACAATTTGGTTGGCACCTTTCTGACATCCCTTTAAACATTTTATTGTTTATTTCTGAACTGTTTATTACACATCGGCTGTAAGCCTGTAACTATAGGTTACATGATTTGTCTCTGTTATGTTCTAATGCCATAAGGATCATGTGTTAATTGACCGTTCTAAAGCCGTCACTTTCATATGAAAATACTTAAGGGGCTTTTGTACTTTACTTTTATAAGTGGCTCATATATATCTGAAGAGTCCACAGTCCACACATTCTTTCTTTGATGAACTTTTCTTTATGGATTTTTATAGCTCCCTCCTTTCATGGATGATATTTTCTTTGTATGTGCTAATCATATGATTTCATGTGGGAATAGATAACTGAGAGCTTGTAATTGCTAAATGGACAATGGGTAGACCATTGAGTGACAAAGTACAATTTTATAATTCTGATGCAGGCAGAGCTCTATAGAGTCCGAAAGTTATATGATAAGGCAGAACCCTTGTATCGGCAGGCAATTGATATACTGAAAGAATCATTTGGCGATGAAGATGTTCGGTAGGTCTGAGATTTAATTTACAGTTTTCTTACTGACCAATTATGACAATGTTGCTGTTGTCCGTGTCCTGCCGATTCACATGATTGTGCCTAGTATTTGCCATGTATATTTCACATATGTTCATAAAAGGAACAGAAACCTATCTCACTATGTTTATGACGTTCTATATCATCTGCTCCATTTTTTATTATGTTTTCAATTTGCACTCTCACTTCTTTTACCATGTTTTAGTGTAATAACTAGACTTGTGTAAATTTCTCATATTTAAGGACAAGTCATTTAACTTATGCAGTGTTGGGGCTGCACTGCATAACTTGGGGCAGTTCTATCTGGCTCAGAGAAAACTTGAAGAAGCTGAAGCTTGCTATGAGGTAACATGATCTTATTAAAACTTACGATCATGACTTTAATTATGATGATGTATTATCATGATGCCATGATCCTATGTTGCCGTGGTTGTTCTTTTTATAATGTTTTCTAGCTGCGCAATATATTCAGTTTTATTTTTGGCTTAAGTCACTGACAATTTTTTTGGCTGAATTTGTTTCATGCTTGGCAACCATGATAGAGAGCTTTGAAGGTGAGAATTTATGCTACTCGGTATTCCCTTTTATGTTCCATTTTAAATAAATGTTAATCTCTTTGAAAACTGAGGCTATGAAACAGCAGATATGGTCAGCCATGAACAAGTTCAATATAAACATCTAGTGTGTACTTCATATGTTTAACCTCATAGCAAATAAATTAAAAGAATTCTTTGTTTTGTTTTCTAAACCTTATCCTTGTCAACTCTATTTCTGCCTCTCTACTGTGAATTTGCTTAGTTCTATTTCTTATGATGCAGTTGAAAGGACGTGTTTTGGGGCATGGTCATACTGACTACGCAGATACAATGTATCACCTCGGAACAGTGAGAACTAATTATCTTCTATTCTACTCTATTATTGGTATTTTACTCCACTGCATGCTGATTTCTTCATTTTTTTTTTGCATCTGCTACATAATAGCTGAAGATTTAAAGAATGTGATGATTGATGTTAATGACTTTTTTTTCTTCTTCTTATTCAAGCATGAATTGGTGATGCATGTATCGTCTTTCAAAACTGAGCTCTTTATTCATCTTAAAATAATGTTCAAACTTCCATTTCCAGAGAAGTTTGAGGAGAAAAAAGAAGATAAAATTTGCAATTACTTCCTCTAAAACTGTGCCAAACAGAGTTTGATTGAATCACTTTATTGCAAAATTCATATTACCACGTAAGTGATGTTTGAGGTCTGCTAGTGTTCATATTGTGATCTACTTTCATGGAATTTAAATGCGAATGTGGATGCCTTTATTAAACGTATCCTGCATATCGCTTTTGAAACAACTATGTGAAAATATTTTTCGGAGCAGCTTTGATGATTTAAAGTTCAACATATAGGTCCTCTATCTCCAAGGAAAGGAAAAGGATGCAGAAGCCTTTATTCAGGATTCCATCCGGATACTAGAGGTTCAACATTATTTCATACCAAAAAATGTTAGGTATGCTGTGCGCTTTTAGTTTCCTTTTGTGTTCTTGCACTAATATACAATAGTTGTCTTGTAGGAAGGTGGTCAGGGGGAATCAAACATATACATGAGAAGGTTGCGTTATTTGGCACAGGTTATAGTTTTATCCTCTTTGCTGAAACCTTTCAACAAAAATGGCCTTTTCATTATTTTAAGAAATATGAATGGAGAGGGAATGAAGAGGACAATTACAAAGCAAAATAACGATTCAATTAATCTGAAACAGATTTATATCAAGTCAAATCGATTGGAAGAGGCTGAAATCATTCAAAGAAAGGTTCTGCACATCATGGAACTAATAAAGGTGCTTTGACACTTCTTCAAGATAGATTTCCGTTCACTTTTTTCTAGTACTTATTCGGTTATTACATTCGTGATTCTAAGTTAGGTTGAGGTAGTTATTGTTTTGTGATACACAAAACACCCTTGATTCTTTTGTCCAATTATTGTTGAATAAACAGGGTTGGAATACTATGGACACTGTTATATCTGCTGAAAGCTTAGCAATGACTTTGCAAGCATCTGGAAAGCTGGATGATGCTCAAGAATTGTTGGAGAGGCAAGTATTTCGTTTTATCTTAATTAAAACAGTGTCATAGTTGCTGACCCAAACTTATTTTGATTTCATTAATCACAGGTGTCTTGATGTTCGAAAGACATTACTTCCTAAAAATCATATTCAGGTTGCTCCAATGATTTCTAATCTATATTCTATAGTACTTCCGATTTGGTCGTATGATAATTGTTCTGTTACTCTATCTTCTGGTGTGGTTGAGTTTCTGATAGTAGAATGAGGTTCATTTTTGTTAAATAATCATAAAAGTACACTTATAGAACTCACATTTTACCTTCTTCAAAAACAATTGCTCGAATTCTATTGTCAATAATAGTGATAGACTGATAGCAGTCAGTTGAGGAGCAGGCGTGGTAAATAATTAAGATGTCAAAAGAAAAAACTTTACAGACATCCTACAAAGAAATTGTCTCAATAGATTATGCGTAGTGCAAAGTTATATAGTCAAACAACATAGTAAACTTGTAAGGTTCATGACTAGATACCTATACTATAACTAGCTGTAGATGAGATGACAATGGAACCTGGCCCGTCTAGCCCCATGATATGGTTGGCCAGGTGGGTATGAATCAGACATTTCTTAAAAATATATATAAGGCAAGGCCATTAGGCCATCTTATAACCTCAGGCTTAAAATAGACTAAAGGCCAACTTGTAATTCAGCCCGTGCCAGGAATTTATCACCTCCATGGATCAACCAACCCTTTCAAGGCCTTTGTCTTCACTAAGACACGAGATACAGAGCCAGGAATTTCCCTACCCTGGGATGGTATAATACTACAGGTCAAGAAATAAGCTAGCCGCTCTATTCTGCGAATTAGCAGGAGAGTTAAAACGTTTCATATGCTGATTTATGTTGTGCATTGAATAGATTTATTGTGCGCCTGACAGACTAGCTCTCAAAAGTTCCCCTTCTAATAATTGTCCTTCATATTTTATTGTCGTAACTTTTTTAGTATTTCCCATAATTTCCCTCCAAATTGCCTTCATTCTGAAGAATTTGCTGAAATATTTGCTATACACTAAAAATGTGTCTCCTATCATTTCAATGCCAGATCGGTGCTAATATGCTTAGCCTTGGTCGATTAGCAATGCTAAAATCTCATGAGCTTAGGAAGCTGGGAGCATCTCAAGCAATTGCTGAGCTTGAAAGAGCGAGAGATCTTTTCAAAAATTCTAGCAGGTTTGCACTTTCTATCACCTTGCCAAAGTGTTGTTTCTATATCTTATCTAGTAGTTATAGAAGCACAAAGCATCTTGAGCACACAAAACTGTGATTATTTATAGCACGCTTTATCAATTTGTTAAAATTTATATAAAATCTGCAGCACAAGAGCAAATTCTATAATAGTCATTTGAGAAATAGTCAAATCTAGCATTTATTTAACCTTGACACTCAAGAGGGTAATCTATGGATTATGGCATCTTCTTTCATGGGCAATAGCTTTACGGTCACTCTGCCATTGATCTTACACATTTGTGATGAGTTTTAAGAATTTATTCATTTAATGGTAAGAAAATTATGATGTTGGGTATCAAGAGAATTTGAGCAATTACAAGATACATATGGACTATTGAGTCTATTGCTAATATTTAGAGGAAGGATTATTATTTGTTGTCCTTCTTTCCCTTGGGTGTAGTAAGAAGTAATTTCTCCGTGAAGGCTGATTATGGCTTCCTAGTATGTGTCTTATTTGATTCCTTCATAATGACAGGATAGCGCGCAGTCTGTTGGATGGATTGAGTAAACCGAAGAGAAGCAGGCAAAGTGAGGATTTTGGAAGGAAAACACATGCTGCATTTGTTATTCTGGTATGTGCACATACTTCTTATTGTAGGATCTTCGGAATCAGGGTATGATCCTAAATGAGCATTAACATGTCAGTAAGGTGAAATGACATCCGGCATGTATGTTTTGAACCGTGCTGGATTTCACGGGGCATGAATCTGTGTTACCATCTCTGATCAATCAGTGACATAAAAAACATATTTGTTGCTCTCACTTGCAGTTGCAGTCACTAAATGCTCTGGGCCGTGTGGAGATCAGCAAACACGAATTTGAAGATTTAGGGGTTAGTATATGAACATCTCTTATTTTTCCAGCCTCTCAATAAATCAATGTTCTAGAATTTTTACCCCTCTTCTGGGTTAGCAGGAACCTTCAATCTTAGAGGCAGAGAAAGCGTTTTATGGGTGCATCACCGCTTTTAAAGAGGTATGTTATCATGCTCATCATCAGTAAAAATGGAGGTCAAGGCTTGTTGCTTTCCTTGTGGTTCACTAACATAAATGTTATTGTGGTATATTTCTTTTCCTGATTGTGCATCTGCAGTACACAACAGGGAAAATATCCACACCAACTGAAGCGAAAGTGGAGTATCTTTCATGCTTAAAACAACTTGTGAGTCTATTAAGCGATCCCGGGACAAAGAACACAAGGAGATCAAAAGGACCCAATGTAGAAGATCTGAAAGACGAAATCAAGCGCATTGAGCTTGAAATTCCATCCAGCAGAAGTCCTTGAACTGTCAGTTAAACAATCTGAGTTTGTTGATTACAGGATACGTTTTCAGAATCAGCTGTACAAGAACAGAGGAAAACTCTTTCATTTATTTACATGCTCTTGGAGAGAGTTTGCAGGAAAAATTACTGCAAGGATATATGTCATAGGAATAAATGACATTTGAGATGAGGATTATTCTTGTATGAATGTTTTTTTTTTTTTTTTGATACAATTTGTATGAATGTTGGATGATAACAATAACAAGAAAACATAATGTACTATTTTGATGCCCATTATTTCTGACGGGACATCAGTTTATTTTAATTTTTAGAAATTTATACAATCCGTTTTCACAAAGATTTATTCATTAGTGTAGTAAATTTATAAGGGTCTGTTTTTTTTTTTGTTTTTTTTTATAAATAAAGTAAGAATTCAAGTATTCAGAACAATCAAACCTGGAAATTCGAAAGGCCGAACAAACGGCGTCGGAACACCCGACAAAGCAAACAACCAACAGAACAACAACAAAAACAAAAATAAAAAACAACACACAACAAAAGTAACAAGAATACAGACACAACCGAATAAGCAAACCAACTAGGCTAAATCAACGAGAAAGTCTTCAAACATGGGTTGGAAACCACCAACAAGGCGTTTGAAGCAGCCGGAAAGAAGAAACAAGACACAATCTGAAGGCATTTCGTCAAACGAAACCACCAGGGATCACACGGTTACTATCTTATCTCGAACCGAAACAACAATCTCCAATCAAACCTAAAGGAAGACCTGCAACAGCAATGAGTGTAACACAAAGCAACAAGAAAATAATTTTTCAAAACAATGGACGAGGGTTGCTCGTAGGACTCAGTAAAGGTCAGATCCTCGAGGGGGAGCTTGCACACGGCAAGATCAGATCCACGAGAGGGGCCAAGAGCTTCACGGCGGGGGACAGGGGAGGGAGGTGGACGGAGGAGAAGGATTTAGAGGAAGACAAGGAGGAAGGCGTGGGAGGCAGCGGCGGGGCAGAGATGGAGGGCGGAGAGGAAGAAGACTGGCCATAGCTCTTCCATGGGACGGGGTGGCGTCGGCGGAGGAGAGGAGGCGGCGGCGTGGTGGCGAGTGGAGTCGGGAGCGGATTTCCGACGACAAAACACAGGCTGGAAACGCGCACAGATCTGGGAGTTGATGAACGGATCTGGGCTCGGGAGGGTCGGAGTGGGGGCTCGGTCGGAGCGGGACTCTTCTGGGAGCATTTGATTCAAGGTCCGACTCATCTCCGGTGGCGGTGGCGTTGGCTTTTAGGGCCGGGTCCCCAGAAGGGAGCGATTCTTGTTTTTTGAAGCCCAATCTTGAATGTTTTGGTTTGATCTCTTCTATTTTGACCGTTATAAGGGTCTGTTTGAATAGCCTCTCAAAATATATTTTAATATAATAAATTATATTATTTTATATTAAATATTATTATTTAGTGTAATTTAAAATTTTAATAGTGATCTAAATAGACCCTAAAGTTCTTGGTAATGTGTTATATATAGGTAAAAAAATTAAAATTAATTAAAAATTGCGAGGATAAAACATTGTGGCGTTGGCGTCGCGCCGATGAGCGTAATAATAAAGCAAACCCGGGTGACTGAACTCCGATAGTCTCTCTCTATAAATACTCCACGCTCCTAAAACCCTCTTTCTCCACTACCGTTTTTCGTCCTCCCAAATTCCACTCTTTCTACTGATTTTCTCTCTTTCTACCTCTTACAGTTTCATCTCTATAAATCGAAAATGTCGAGCTCAGCAGATCCAGAGCACAGAGAAGAGGAGGAGAACGCTCCCGCCGAAGACGAAGACACCGGCGCTCAGGTCGCCCCCATCGTTAGGCTCGAGGAGGTCGCAGTCACCACCGGGGAAGAGAACGAGGACGCGGTTCTTGATCTGTAAGTTCTGATACCTTGTCCATTCACTTGATTTAAACGTTTTTTGGAATTTTGTTTCGATTCTGTTAGGGTTAAAGCTTACCGCATCCGTTTCTAGGGTTTTTGTGTGTGTGGCGGTTACCTGATTGTGCTTTAGGTTTTGCGATGTGGTAACCGGATTTGATTTGTGGTTTTGTAGAAAGGCGAAGCTTTACCGATTCGATAAGGATGGAAATCAGTGGAAGGAGAGGGGTGCTGGTACGATTAAGTTATTGAAGCACAAGGAAACAGGAAAGGTTCGCCTTGTCATGCGCCAGTCTAAAACTCTCAAGATCTGCGCTAATCACCTCAGTTAATCCCGCTTCTCTCTTGCTGTTTCCACCTTTCACTCCCGCGTTTGATGTACATTGGGAATGAATTGACTAACGCTATTTATCTGTAATTCGTGTGTGCAGTCCTTGCGGGCATGACTGTCCAGGAACATGGAGGGAATGAGAAGTCTTGCTTGTGGCATGCTCCTGATTACTCCGATGGAGAACTGAAAAATGAGCTCTTTTGTGTTAGATTTGCTTCCGTTGAGAGTGAGTATTGCTGATTCTCCATTTGTGTATTTCTTGTTTGTACAATTTTAATTGGCAAATTTACTTCTGTATAGTATTTGAAATGCTGAGGTAAACATGTGGAGTTTGATTGCAACAAGTTTATAACCTTAATTATAATATGTTTAGAAGGGCATTGTCAAGGATGAGCTTCTTAGCTTTTATCAATGTATAATCAAATGCTTGTATAGTTGATTGATTCTAATCAGGACCTTTTATGTCAAAGCATGTTGAGTAACACAGTTTCTTGAGTATTGTCTACGGTGAAAAGAAAAACTAGAAGATTATGATGCTTGGCTGCTTCTCATTTTCATTTGTTTAAGTGGCTCAAGGTGGCTGGTAGTTTCGATATATGTTACATAGGCTTGCTTCCCTTACAATTTGGTTCTTTTTCAATCTATGGTTTTGTCAGGGAGTTTGAGGAGGATATGGTTCAATGAGTATGCATGTCTAACTGTCTAAGACGAGGAGTGAAAACTTTTGATTCTTGTTTTCCTAGGCTATGATGTTGAGGCCTTAGAGCTATTATTCAACTATTGGAGTATATATGCTAAATGCTTGGCTTGGGAACTGATTGCTAAAGTTCATCTCTGGAATTGATTTTGCTAGTCTGGACAGTATAACTGTGTATATGATCTGTATTATTCAACGGTTGTTTTTCTTTCATAATTTATATTTGTCAAGACGGATGGATGAAATGTGCTCGTATTTTCGCCTTCTATATGTCAATTTGAGAGCTGAAGTAGGTAGATATTAATGTTCTTATGTTGAATGCTCTTTTTTTTTTACAGATTGCAAAGCTTTCATGGAAATGTTCCAAGAGGTGGCTGAATCCCAAAAGCAGTCAGAGGAAACCGTAGAAGCAGCTGAAGTTGCTGAACAACTGGGGAACTTGGAAGTTAAAGAGGAGAACAGCGAGGAAAAAGCTGGAGTTGATGCTCCTGCTCCTGCCAAGGAGGAGGAGAAGGCATCATCTCCTGAGTCTAAAAAGGATGAAGCTGATGATAAGAAAGCCGAGGAGCCTGCTGCTTAAATTGAATATGATTATGGTGGTTTTTATAAGGTGCCATAGTATACTCTGCTGATAGGTCGAGTTCATTTTTAGCCTCTTTTGCTCCATCCCTGCGTGCAAATTGCAGTCTATTCTTTTGAGTCATTTTTGTTCAGAGATTTGTGTGGGTTTCCATCCTTTATTTTCTTTCTTTCTTTCTTTCTTGTGGAGTCTGTCACATTAAAATCGATATTTTGGGGTTGCAGTTTGTGTCCTTGAGGGTTTGTGTTTTATGTTTTTCACTTCGGTGTGACAAAAATTCAGGAGGATAAGAATTAAAATCCGAGGGTCTTGTTACATTGGTTGGTCATTTTGTTTGTCTAAATGTTCTCTTTGATTATTAGGTGGGTATTTTGATTATGAATCTTAATTCTTCTGAATTTGCCAATATTAATTCAAACAGGAAGCCTGATTAACACCAAAAGAAAAGAAATTTTTTCACATGTCAAGGTTTTTTTTTTTTTTTTTGATAAGGTAAAAATTCGAGTTATCGACATAAAATGTCGAATAATTCGAGAGTCCGATAAATTGACAACTGGAAAAACCAGTTAAGAACAACACTGACAAGTAAATGAAAATACAACAAAGTAAAAGTAAGTTACAAGACGATAAGTAAATGAAAATACAATAAAACAAAAGTAAGCTATAAGACTAGGGAGATAAGTGAGTCAAGTACAAACAAACAATCCTGGGAAGTGAAGAATGGACAGTTATGACGTTGTCCCTACCTAGATGAGGGATCTTCAGGAATTTCGACCACCCTGACGTTGCCATCTGGATCTTCAAGAGCCTTAACACAACCACGACCACAACTGAAACAACTCGATCTCTACCCTAAATCAGCTCAACAGAAGCAAAGTAGTAACAAATAAGCTTGCGCGCGCACACACACAAAAAATGTTGGCGGATGAGATTCTGGAACGAGATGCAATTCTGGATCTGGGCAAAGCGGACGGAGGAAGAGATGTCGGAGAAGCACGGGGAGAAGGCGTAGACAGAGAGGCCGGCGGAGCCGTAGAGTGCGGCGGCGTAGCGGTGGAGGGCGAACTGGGGAGTGAGGGAGTCGAGGGCGGCGATTAAGTCGGAGACGAATTGTTGGCGGTTGGAGAGAGGGTCGGTTTGGTTGGAGCAGACGTGAAGGGCTTCAATGGCTCTTGGGTCGGAATAAGCTTGCTCGGTGGAACCAGAACCAGAAGCCATGTCAAGGGTTCTTTGAAGTCTAGTTGGCCAAACTCTAAACCAGCAATTTCCAAGTGGGTTAAGGACCGTTTAGTTGATATTAGGATATCAAGTATGTGTATGAATATCACTTATACTCGTACTTGTGTTTGATATAATTCTGATATCCATAACCCATGCCTGTGTTTGATATGGATACGAGTGATATCAAAGTGTTATTTTATATCTTCTACATAATGAGTATATTAAAAATATTATTCATATTTATACCTATATCCGATATGTTGATATCACTCATATCCATATTTTGATATCCATAGCTGTTATCTCATATCTTTGATATCGATATCAAACGAGCTTTACACTTTCGGGAATCGGCTTATAATGCCTTTGGCATTCCTTTGACTTTTGAGGTCTTTGTATAAACTTTTTAACTCCATGTATACTCCTTTCTAATGGAATCATTCTATGTATACTGTGATCACATTGTATAATTTAACATTAATATTGCTATTTGCTCCCTCAAGCATTTGGGTGTGTTTTCAACGTTTAATATTCAGTTGAATTTTTATTTTTTATATTATGGAATGCACTTTAAAACAAAAGCACGCTCTTAAACCCTTACAACCCTTGTCAAATTCGCAAGTAAATCATCCTCCCAGTGAAGTGAGAGAACAAACAAGACGATAAGCATGAAACCAGAATAGGAACTTCTAACAATAAAAAGAAGGCAAAAAACGGAGATACATACACCGCGTTAGATAAGGATATCTAACAACAAATAAGTCCAAGCAAAGGGGAAAAACTTGCTCTGAAGAAGATGCAGCAAAATAAGACCATTACTATTCAAGTGACAATATGCTCCAAGAAACAACTCATGAAGATATTTCATGATTTTATGGATGCAACATTCAACATTAACAACAATTGCAAGAAGACAGTATTCTTCGTTAAACAACAGTCCACAAACTAAAAACTAAAGAGTTGATATTTATGAACAACTCCAACTCAGGCAATTCAGTTTGAGAGATCTTTCTCCCCAAAATTCTTCACTGAAATTTCCACAGGCAAAAAGAAAAGATAGCCTTGTCTGCCCTCAGTAATTTGCAAGCATAAAAAACGAACACCATAACTCACTTTTTCAACAACTGTGAGCTGCACTGTGCCATAATCTTTGATGCCCTTGTGATTGCATCTGTCATGTAAAAGTTCTCTATCGCGGCCTTAAAAGGAGCAGCTACGTTCATCTTCTGAGAAGTCTCGGGTTTGATCAAAGTAGAGAAAGTAGCAAGCTCCCTTTCATCAGTGCTGACAAGGTTTGGAGCCACAGTCTTCATTCGTGAACGGATGTCCACAAGGGAATCATAAGGAAGTGTGACACCAGACACCTCAGACAAAGCCCTTACTATTTTCCAGTCATCTCTTGCATCTCCTACTGTGGGTACTGCTGGGATAGTCTCTTGGGTTGTACCTTCTGTGTTTACATATGTGCCCTGTTTTTCTGTAAAAGCTGATGCTGGCAAAATGACATTGGCACGGTACACACCTTTGTCCCCATGATGGCCCTGGTAGACCACAAAAGCGTCTCCTGGGAGTTTATCCAAGTTCACATCATCTGCACCCATTAGATACACAAATTTTGCAGTTTCAACGGCTTTGTCAGATTCTGGCACCAGACCGAGGTCTAGGGCAGCAGCTTGTGCGGCGTTCAGAAGCAATACATTAAGACCGTTCCAATCTGGTCTGATAACATTTTCATTTTTCTTGGCAATGGCTTCAACAGCTGAGAAGATAGCATCTTTGTCCTCCCTTTCAAAGAGCCCAGCACCCACAATGATGGCGGGGTTTTTCGCATTCTTAATAGCTGAGCAGAATGGATGACGCCCTTCAGCAATTTCAGCAAGTGTCTTAGGGCCGTCACCAAGGTGCTGGCAATCATAGTTAAATTCGGTGGGTGGTCCAATATATCCAACCTTGACAAGACTTGAACGGGCAGCCTTTCTGATCCTGGCATTTACCAAGGCACCCTCCACTCTTGGCTGCAGTTAGAAACAATGTAAAAATGCAAGAATGAGAAATGAATCAATAAGGATGTGAGAGAGACAACTAATTATATTCACAAGTAAATTAATAAGGATAGATTTGGTTCAGGCATGCATAAGATAATGCAGAGATAATCACATATACAACCACCAAAATCCATTTTTCTGGAGAACTGAAGAAAAGCATGGTATAGTTGGAAATTGTGAAAGACCACCTCAATATTGGAATGTATATTGCTGATAACTGCTACTAGCTACCATATGCAAAATTAACTCGAAAATCAAATATCCCAAATTTACCTGAGTGCCAACCAGAAGGAAAACGTCAGCCTTTTCAAGACCACTGATGCTGCTATTCATCAAGTACCCTGAACGTAGATCAGCTTGTGGGTGCTTGCCATTTCCTTCGCACCACACATTATTTGATCCCATTCTGTTCAATAAATCCTTTAAGGCCATCATGGACTCTGCATCTGACAACTTACCAGCAACTCCAACAATTTCTTCAGGCTTGACCTGATGCATTACCTCAGCAACAACTGCAAGTGCATCACGCCAAGTGACTGTTTTGAAACGTCCATCAGCACCACGTATCATAGGATCATTCAATCTCTGCCTCTTCAGACCATCATAGCAGAAACGGGTTTTGTCTGATATCCATTCTTCATTTATATCCTGCGCAAGTTCAGAGCATGACAATGCTGAGATTAAGAATCATTAAAAAATACTTGAAAGCTTGACGTTGAGTTGTTAAATCAGTAGAGTGCCTCAACCCAGCACATTCCAGAATGTGAGGGGGAAATTTTGCAGTAAAACTTCACAAATAATAATGCAGAGAATAACAAGGGTGGAAAAAATTTACTCTCAGCTTTCTTGTGGGGAGGAGAAAAAGAGCTTGGGGTGGGGATGAACAAAACATGTGTCAGCTACATGACAAATACCTCATTCAGACGTGGTACAATACGCATAACCTCTGGACCTCTACTATCAATTCGGATATTGGAACCAATTGCATCAGTTACATCAATGCTTTCAGTTCCCTTTAGTTCCCAATTTCGAGCCTTGAATGCAAAAGGCTTAGAGGTAAGTGCACCTACAGGACAAATATCTATAACATTGCCTGAAAGCTCACTTGTCATAAGCTTTTCCACATAGGTACCTATCTCCTCTCCACTACCACGACCCAACATGCCAAGGTCCTGAACTCCAGCAACCTCGGAGGCAAACCTAACACACCTGTCAGGCCAAATATATCCACACAAGTAAATTTAGCTATCTGTAGAAGATGCTAAACACAGAAATAGGAGCAACAATCAACAAAAGAAACAGGTGATCATTTTGCCCCATGAACAGCTCAGTTGACCCACAATGTAGTAAGTTTTTTCAAAAAACATTGTGTCACTGGAAACAAAACAAGAAAATAGAAGACTGCAATGCAATAGCAAGTTGCAAGAAATCCCAGAATGCTCGAGTAAAGTTTTAGACAAATAAACCATATGGTACAGAAAAAGCAAACTAAAAGAATTCCAAGTTCAAATTCAAATTCACAGATTTCAATCAACTTCACATTGCTACTTTTGAGACAATAACATAAGTTCCCGAAAAACTTGCTTCTACCCTATTTTCAGATTTTCAAAGTTGTTCCTTCCAATTGCCCTAGTTCTTTCATGAACTCGTAAAAAATGTCATGGAAGTGCACAAATGCCAGCAAAATACCCAAAAAATAAGAAAAGATGGACCAGTGTGAAAAATACAAGCTGACCTTGTACACTGAATACATCGAGTCATCACAGTCTTTACTAAAGGGCCCAGGTTCTTATCTACCACAGATCTTTTCATTTCAGTGAATCGCCCCCTATCAGACCCAAATGCCATAGATTGATCTTGAAGATCACATTCTCCTCCCTGATCGCATATAGGACAATCCAGTGGATGATTCATTAGCAGGAACTCCATCACCCCTTCTCGTGCCTTTTTGGCCACTGGCGTGTCTGTTTTGATCTTCATACCTATATTGCAGAAATTCCCAATCCTCTCTCCATCAAATTCATTTAGAAAAGCTAAAAAGAAAAGCTCAAAGTCCAGAACATAATACTAATGCACCACAATTTCGTTCAGGCATTCGCTGTATAAAGAGTCATAGTCCATGTACTATTACATTCCCACAGAAAAAGAACATTGAAATATATCTACAGCAACACGGTTCTGACAAACCTTCATACTGGAATCTTTAAGAAGACCATTATTTGTACCATAGAGTTTATCAGCGTAACTTTGTCCATATCCTCAAAACCAAAACAGCAGGAAGCAACAACAAGACACAAACTTTAATCCATATCAACTACGAGACAGGTCAGGGAAATCAATCGATCCGATGCAAAATTACCTGGCAAAGCGGGCATAGCACATGACGCAACAGGCTTGGGAGACTTCTCAACCTCAACCAGACACATACGACAATTCCCGGCGATCGACAACCTGTCGTGATAGCAGAACCTGGGAATATCAACGCCGGCGACTTCGCAGGCCTGGAGAACGGTGAATCCCTTGGGGATTTTGACGGCGTAGCCATCGACGAATACCTCGATAGCATCCTCAGGGTTAGGGAAGTGAACCCTAGCACCGGCGACCGGAGGACGGGGCGGCGGCGGGGGCGGATCTGGGGTGGGATCGGCCTGGGCGGCGGCCTCGGGACTCTTGAGGTCCGAGGTGGAGACGATGGGGCGGGTGAAGGAGATGGGGAGAGACGATCTCTGGAGAACTCCTCGCCTCGCCGCCGCCGCCGCCCTCGATGCCAATGTGCTGAATCCCATACTTCTCTCTCTGTCTCCCCTTCCTCAGGGATGGGCGTTGCGGAGCTTGTGAGGGCAGTAATGGCGGTTAGATGAGAGTGGGGAAATGGAGAAATGCGTTGCGATGGAGAAGAAACAGACTCTCGGGTTTGCGTTTTGACTTGGAGTTGGAGAATATGAGCTTCCAGAGCTACAACCAGCCACAAAGGGATTTCAGCGTGTGCTTGTCACATATACATGTCTTAACTCTCGCTAATACTATTTGGACCCCCAAACAAACAACTATGTAGTGATATTTCATGGTTGTTCCAGTAAAAACAATTTGTATGATTTCACATTTCTTTTATGGTGAACAACATTTTTAAGTTTATTGTTATCATAAATCAAAAAAGATATAATGAACAATATATTTTATTGTCATCGTATAAAGAATCCTTTTTTAGTTGCCAGTACTTCTAACACTAACAAATAGACCATTTAGATCACATAACAATAATATAGTTAGATTAACCACTAGTTGATGACCCGTGCCATGCACGGGGTTGAGTTTATTAAATATTTTTTATAGTATGATATTAAAATATTTACGTAATGTGATATTAAAAGATTAATACTTTTATATGTTAATATTTATTATAAATATGAAATACCACAATAACTGAAAGTATTACCATAGCTATTAAATCTAAATTTGTATGTCAAGTAAAAAATTACATACCTAGTCATATCGGGTTTTGAAAAACTTCCTTATATATAACATTTGTAGTAGTATTCTGAGGACAACCTTGAAGATCATCAATTAAGATCTTCAACCCATTTATACTTGTAACTCTAGAAAATACAACGTAAAGTTGTCCATGAGTAAAAACAGGTTTTGGAAGAAACAGACTCACTTGAGATAGTGATTGTCCTTGACTTTTGTTGATGGTCATGGCAAAACAAACAACCACTGGAATCTGCCTCCTTTGAAATCTGAATGGGAATCGAGTGTCTGATGGTGTAAGTACTATGCGTGGAATACATACTCTTTGTCCAATATTGCTTCCAGAAATAATTTCAGCTTCTACAATATGACTCCCAAGTCGAGTGACTATCAATCTGGTACCATTACATAGTCCTGCAGATTGGTCAATGTTCCTGAGTAGCATAATGGGAACACATACCTTCAACTTCAATACATGACTTGGTATACCAGAAGATCGAATGCCATTGAGGAATTCAAGTGAATAAACACTGACATCATCAAAGCCGCTTTCATCTGTTTTGCAAATACTATCTGAGTTAAGATACACTCTTTCATCCCCTTGTAGTAGAGACAACATGTATTCATTCACCTTATCAACAATCTCATAGGTGGGTGCAAGAATAGCCCTCTCTCGATAATACTGAGCAAGATCTTCGATATCCAGAATAGAAGGATATGTGGCTTTAACAATTGTTGGAATTGGTTTAGAAGCTTCAGTTATCAACAAATCAGAAGGAATCTCAATAGTTGATTCACCGTCATTTGAGCCGCCTTGATCACCGTCTCCAACTCTTAATATCCATTCTGAAAATTATTTTGCTTCAACAACTTCTGATTTTGTACCTCCATGTTGTAGTCTCATATTTCTTGTCAATCTTAGAACCTTGCATGAATTCCATAAATATGAAGAATTTATTGTGGAATAAACAATATCTTGTTTGCTTTCTCCAGGCACTACAAGTAATATTTGTCTAAAATCCCCACCAAATACCACAACTTTACCTCCAAAAGGTTGAGCTATTTGAATTTGAAGATCGCATCACATCCCTCAAAGACTTATCTAATGCTTCAAAGCAAAATTTGTTAACCATTGGAGCTTCATCCCAAATTATAAGCTTGGCCTTTGAAATCAATTCAACGAGTTTTGTACCAGGCTTGATATTGCAGGTGAAGTCCTGGTGAATCTGAATAGGTATTGCAAATCTTGAGTGAGCAGTTCTTCCACCTGGAATCAACAGGGCCGTAATACCACTTGAAGCAACAGTAAGAACTATTTCACCTCTAGAACGAATATCAGCAGAAAGAGATCTCCATATGAATGTTTTTCCTGTTCCACCATGCCCATACAAAAAGAAAACCCCACCATTGTTTGATTCAACAGCAGACATGATTTCATCATAAACTTCTTTTTGCTCATTTGTTAATTTAGAAAGTAAGCTCTGATGCTCAATTATCAACTCTTCTCTATTGTGTCGAAGCTCATCTTGAATCAACTTGTTGAGGCCATCTGAAATCAAACTCTGATCAGGTTGCGACATCGATGGAAAATATTTCAAGCTACTTCCATTTTTGTGTAACAAAATTTCTATTTCTGCAAGAGCAAAATTCTGCAATTGTTCCTCACTAAGGCATAAATATGCACACATAATTCATATTAATTTTAATTAGTAGTAAGAATTTGAAGGAAAAAAATCATGAGAAAAACTGATAGGATAAATCTTTGTTTAGAATTTCTCACATATATGAGCTGACAATTGAACTAAATATATATAATTCAATAGACTGTACAAAATCATGATAAAAATCTTATTTCAGCTGGTTATTATCAGATTAAATGGTAGAGCGTTATAGTCTCAAAAGAAAGATAGTTGCTACATACTGTTTTTTTAACATAAGTAATTTTATTATACTAAAAGTAAAAAAAATTACTTGAAGTTATTTGGATCTCTCATGATAATGTTGTAACAGGATATTTATCATGATAATGGTTCAAAAAGGCATATTCAAATGTGAATTATTAGATAAATAATAAGATATTTATAGAAAATCATACCTCTCATTCGAATGATTATTCGTTGATGAGAAAGAATATCATCGGATAATACTTTCCATGTAGATTCTCACACATATTCTGGTCTAGACATACTACCTGACATGAGAAGCATAACAAACAAATTTCGAAGGTAGTTTGTAGTGTCCCAAAAACTTGCTTCCAATATACCATCAATATATTCCTTTTCATCGTCCAATATACCAAGTGCATAACACGCTTCTCTAAACGTAGGATAAACTGTACCATCCACCGTCCTGATATCCTCATAGCAAGTGGGACCTTTCACATGATTTAACAAAATTCGTAGGTAATATCTTTCTCCATTTCCTGGGGAAGCATGGTAAATTCTACCAACTGCCGTCGGCCCTTTATTACGCTTTCTTTTGCTCTATTCCTTGCTATCTTCTTTTCATACATAATCTTTTGGAAATTGATAGTAAGCCAGATTTATTGCTTCTGCAGAGCTCTTATTATATTCCATCCAAGCCAGATTTCTTGTTTCTGCATATGCAACACACGAACTCGAATCTTCCAAGTGACATTAGTCTTTAACTTGAGATCTTCAATGAAGTGTAAATTTTCGGCCATTGTACCTTTAGATGAAGAAGAAGATGTTTTTGTAGAGTAAACTAATAAGAATATAAATTAGGGTGAAATAAGTGCATCTATAGAGAGTTTAAATAAAGAGAGCTTAATACAATAAATATATATATAAAAATTATCTTATTTTTTACAATAGGTAACCTATATTCTAAACTACCTTTGATAATGAAAAGTAAGATTTTTTGTTCTAAAGATAGCTTAACCCACAATTCTTCTCTTTATTCTACAGAGAAGATAATATCTTATACGTAATTTTACTTAGTAAAGCCTTCAGCGGTAAGATTTTTTATATGGTAATTTTACTTAGTTATAGATTATAGGATTAGATTAGATTGATAATAAATATAAAAAGATATATATAAGAGAAAATATATTATTATACAAAATTATTATATCTTATACGTAAGGAAAGTGTTATTAATATTTATGCAAATTATATCTTTTTTTGGTAAAAAGAAGATATCTATATCTATTTCTCTAATAATTATTGTAGATTAACTAAGAAGATATTATCTTCTTAGTTAAATTATCTCTAAATCAAATTTCTATTTTCATAATAGTTATTATCTCTAATAATTCGAATTTACTATTTTTGAAGTGAAATAATAAGATAAAACTTTTATATTGTCAAAGTTAAATTAGTTTTAAATAGTTATGCTAAAAATATTTATTATTTAGTTTTAAATTAATATATATAGTTATGGATTTATTAGTTTTGGTAATAATAATTAGTTTGGTAAACATAATTATTATTTAGTTTTAAATTAGTATATTTATAGATAGTTATGAATTTATTAGTTTTTAAATCATAAACAATTATTATTTAAAAAATTAGAAATTACTATTTGTAAATTGAAATAATAAGATCAAGTTTTTATATTGTAAATATTATTTAATTTAAAATAGTTATGGTAAAAATTCAGAAATAAGATAAGAATGATATAATTATTATTTAATTTTAAATAATTTTGGAAATAAATAATAAATAAGATATTAGTTATGGAAATAAACAATAAGATAAAATATCGAATGACGTGGCGAATGATGTGGCGGATGAGGTGACATAGCTCAGAGGTCGACACATAGACGAATTAAACATGACACCGACACGTAGGCAAATTAAATATGAGACCGACACATAAAATTTAGGATTCTGCTTTAATATAGATAAATTTTCCTCACATATACGCGCATAACTTAAGGGTCTGTTTTGCTAACCAAACAAGCGAATCGGTTTTAGAATGGCAGTACATACCAAACGCTCCCGTAGTCTAATCTATCAAGCACGTCAAACAAAACTCCCAAGCAAGTCCCAACTCTCTCTCTATCCTCCCAAGGTCGTAATCCAAGCCCTCCGATTAACCTGCGCCCTGCTAGTGGCTCTGCTGTGGACATCTGACGGCGGAAAAGTCCCGGAATCCTTCTTCAGCGCACGACGGATTGATTGAAACGACATCGTAGTGGAGAGGGAGAGAGAGCGTTGCGCTAGCTCCGAACGACGCCGTTTCTTAAAAATTGGTCATTTCTCCATTTCTCCTTAACCGAGAAGAAAATAATAGTGTAACACAGCGAGCGACGGATCGCACGGTGTCTCCTGCGTAGCGAGCAAGCGAAGCAGCGGACTCGGCCAAAAAAACTCTCGCTTGCGATTCCCGAGCTTCGATTATTCAACGAACAACAATGGCTGAGCCCAAAGTGAAGTACGATCGCCAGCTCAGGTGGATTTCGAACCCTTATAGGCTCGTCCGAGCTGCAGTAGTTTGCCCAAATACAGATTCTACTGCAAAATCTTTGTTTTTCGTCATGTTTATCATTTCTGTCTTCATAGGTTGAGGTCTTGTGGAGTGTGAGAAAATTATATCTGTATGTTCTTTGATTTACAAACCTTCTGAAGATTCTGTAGTGTTCGAAGTGAAATTCTCGAACATTATTGCAACATAGATATTAAAATACTTTTTCTGGATAGTTTATTATGTAATAATAATGTCCTTTCAGAATGAGATTGCAAGCTTCTCATCTAGAAAAAAAGTTTTGCAAGTACTTTGTAAGGTTAGCGTTGAGAGGAACTGTGTTAACTGAAATTTTATTTGGAATTCATGTAAATGTAGGCCTTTAAGCTGATGGATCTCTTCTAGCAACTTATTTTTCAGATAGATTTGTCAAAGGCAAATCATGATCCGATTCCTTTGTCTTTAGCTGAATCTAGTGGTTATATTTTATGGCAATTGTATGATAATTTGTGTGCATAAGTTTGTTATATTCTGGCTAGTTCAATGGAAACTGAAAAACATAGAAGTTCAGAGTGATAAGTAGGAAAAACCTATGGCTTTTTTGAAAGAAAATTCAGCAGAAGTACGTCCACATTCAATCATCCTCTAAAGAAGATTCATATGTTTGTAGACTGAGCTAGATTTGAAAGCAATCTGCTGAACCTTATTAATGTCTTAATAGCACATTCTTTAGCTCTTCATTTTCTGTATGCTGCTTGCTTAACATTGATTTGCAAGCTCTTCAAGAATTACTATCAATTTTTGTATATCGTATAGGGATTAATTATCAGTACTATTTGTAGAATTTGGGGTGACCAAGGGCAAGCAGCTCTAGAGAATGCCAGTGTTTGCTTGCTGAACTGTGGGCCTACTGGTTCCGAGACTTTAAAAAACCTAGTTCTCGGTGGAATTGGTAGTATTACAGTTGTTGATGGTTCAAGAATTGAAATTGGCGATCTTGGAAATAACTTCATGGGTATGGTTCTGTTTCCTCTTGTAAAATTATTCTTTAAGTAGTACCCCATCATTGTACAATTTAGGGCTCAAAGTCCTCTGTTGTGTTTCCCTTCCACTAAGATGGCAATTAAATTGAAAAAATAGTTCTTCTAATTGATGCTGCTGTTTCATTTTCATCAGTGGAAGAATCAAGTCTAGGAGAGTCAAAGGCAAAGTGTGTATGCACATTGCTGCAGGAGCTCAATGATGCAGTAAAAGCCAAGTTTATAGAGGAGTATCCAGAGAAGTTAATCGAGACAAATCCATCTTTCTTTTCACAATTCACATTAGTAATAGCTACTCAGGTACTGGATAGTGATCCTGCTTATTTGGTCAGGCCCTCCTTATCATCAGTAGTTGCATTGACAGTGTAGCTAGTAGATTTTACAATAGTGTTTAATTTCTTCTTGTAGTGTCCACTTTTTTTTTTCTTTCAGGATTTGCTTCCCCTTATGTGTAATTCTTTTTGCCATGATGTAATTTCTATCTATATCTGAGATGTTCTATTTAATCTAAATCACTATGTTGCAGATGTCTAATATCACAAAGTAATACCTCCCCTTTGTTATATTAGGCTTTGCATTTCAAAGTCGGAGTAATAGTCTTTCACCTTCTTAAATTAACACATCATTTTGCAAATTCTACTAATAAAAAAACTAGTTTATACAAGATCACTTAGAAAACCTTGAGAGCTTTTGAATCCTGCTCAGACAAATGACATCTGACCAACTTAACTGGATCTGAGCTAATTTTGAATGCTTTAGCACATAATACATATGAATTATGCTTAAAATTTACCCTCTTTTCCTTTAGTTAATTACTTTTTGTTTCTCAACAGTTGGGGGAAGATTCAATGGTGAGGCTTGATAAAATCTGCAGGGAGGCAAATGTAATGTTAGTAATTGCTCGATCTTATGGTCTGGCTGGGCTTGTTCGCATCAGTGTGAAGGTTGGCTACTTTCTTCATTCTGTATGCTATGAACCTATGGGTATCAGAGGGGTGGTTTTAAATTTGTGTTTGCATAATGTGTTGCAATTTATGTTGGGCTAATATAAGAATTCTTCTCTGTACTCTTAGGAAAGTATAACACATAAGGTTGTAAATCGCTAGGACTATTATATTGCTTGCCTTCTTTTAATCCAATATACACGAGAGTTGTCTTTCTGATGACTTGCTGAACCGGGCAACACTTTTCAGCTAAGATCACTGTATCTGTTGGAAAAGTCACCAGTATATTTTGACACTAATTTTTTTTTGAAATGTTAAAATTTGACGACGATCTGATGTGGTTCTACTTCAACAGGACTAGTCCTTTGAAATTTAGTGAACCATTTTCTAAAAGGATTTTGCCTTGGGTTTAGTTAACCCTTTTTACGACTCTTCATCAGGAACATGCTGTGATTGAGTCCAAGCCTGACCATTCTCTGGATGATCTTCGGTTGAATAATTCCTGGCCAGAGCTTAAGCGGTACTTATGTTGAAATACTATCTTTAATGCTTCACTCAGACATGTATAAACATGTTAGCTTTTTCCTCATAGTCAACTCTCTCTTATCTCCTATGTGGAAAAATAAAAATTAGTCTGCAATATTTATCAGTATGGTTTCTGAAACAGGTTTGTGGAATCCATTGATATTAATGTGACCGATCCTGTTGCTCACAAGCACATCCCATATGTTGTGATTCTAGTAAAGATTGCACAGGAGTGGTCACAAATACACGGGGGTAATCTTCCATCAAGTAGGGAGGAGAAAAAAGAGTTCAAGGTAAATTACCTGCAGTGCTGTCTACTTCTATTCCTGTATTTCTTAATATGCTCTTATGATATTGATGGTCTTCTGGACATCTAGGACCTTCTTAAATCCAAGATGATTGGATTCGACGAAGATAACTATAAAGAAGCTATTGATGCATCCTTCAAGCTGTTTTCTCCACAGGGGATATGTGAGTATATAAAATAGATAGTAATTTTGTTATATCTAAAAACAAATTAGGGTTTGTATTTCATGTTTATATGTTTTGTGTTGTCCTGTTTGTTTTATTCTTAATCAAGGTGATCCAAGAGGATAGAAGACATTGTTAGTATTTATTACTTCTTTGACTGATTTGTTATATATTTATATATGTATCTTCTGAAATTTTGGTAATAGAATTTTGTTCCATCTACGTGTAAAAGATAAACATAAGATTGCGAAAAATTTACTATTTGATTGAAGAGACAAAGCAATAATAGCATCTTGTCAAAATGAAAAAAACATATTTGCTTACAAGAGGTTTCATTGTCAACCTTAATCATTGTTCAGTTACGTCCTAGCTTCATTTTAGATTAAATGATTTTTAGTTGTTGACTCTTAAAATCATGTGCTTGTAAAAGATCAATGACTGTTGTTTTTTCTTTTCACTTTCCAGCTTCTAGTCTACAACAGATACTTGATGATAGCTCTTCTGAAGTTGGTCCTGATTCACCAGATTTTTGGGTGATGGTGGCCGCACTAAAGGTGATTTTTTTTCCTCCTCAACTATGATATCGCCTCTTCTTCCTTTCAAGTGCCTTTTATTGTCATGGTTCTGCATACGTGATTTTGGGAACAATCAAAATGTGTTAGTTCAAACAGGTAAATCAGGTTCTTGATCATCTATTGTAATCTACAAAGGCTGACATATTATCTAAGTTCTGTCAACATTTACTGGTTTATGATCTGCTCAATATTGGATTTGTGGGGGTGGGCGGATGTGAACTTACTTCGAGTCCTAATGGCATTTGTTTAGGTGACAAAAATCTGTCTCATACTCTGATAGTAAATCAATGATCCTTGAATGACCCTAGACCATTCTTAAGTGCTTGGTTTGTCTTTTGTTCATTATTAATAAAGTGGCATTTTCTTATATCATCGTGCAGGAATTTATTGCTAATGAAGGTGCTGGAGAGGTGCCTCTTGAGGGATCAATTCCTGATATGACGGCATCTACCGAGTTAGTGTTTAACTTGTATCTTTTTCAGTTTTCAGCATTATGTTTGCGGTGCTGACAATTAATGAACTCTTTACAAAGAACAGCAAAGCTGATGAAATTGCAATTTGATAACACTTTGTAGGCATTATGTCTGTCTACAAAAGATATACCAGGCTAAGGCTGAGGCTGACTTTCTTGCTATGGAGCAAAGAACAAGAAATATTTTGAAGAAAATTGGCCGAGATCCGAATAGCATCACCAAGATGACCATAAAGAGCTTCTGTAAGAATGCAAGAAAGCTAACTGTGAGTATAGGATTTCAGAATTGACCTCATGTAGTCAGACTTGATGTTTTCTTCCTTGAGTGTATTATGCCTGTGATATACTCCTTCACCTTTAGCTGTCTTTCCTCGCTTTAAGGTTTTTCCCATCTTTGGGACATCTCAAATATCAAATTGCTGATATGATCATCATATTTATCAGCTTGGCAAAGAACAGTGATTGGAACATGACTTAACCATTATTCCCACAATGCATACAGATTGTTAGATTATTCATATTATTTTTAAAAAAATCTCATTTGATCTGCATGATGTTTCATACTCTTTTCTCTCTGTTTGCAGGTTTGTCGTTATCGACTTATTGAGGAGGAATTCAGTTCTCCTAACCTGACTGAGTTGCAAAAGTACTTAACCGATGAGGATTACAGGTAACTCAATGGTTCTGATTTTAGGCATTCTTGACGTAACTCATTAGTCTTGAATAAAGAGGTGAAACTTGGTGTTTTTGGCTCTGCTTACAATGGATGTAACTCCTACTGTTCCTTTATTTGTTTGTTGGAACTTTGAAACATAGCATCCAGAAGCTGCATTTGTGCATACTTTGACCAATGATATGTTACTTTTACCGGGCAGAAGTCTTTGATGGAATAAACTGAAATTTCATTTATGAAATAAGATATATCAGGAGCATTTTTTCTAAGATATTTGAATATGTTTACTGCATAGCATGAGAATACAATTGAATAAAAACTGACCTTGGTTTGGTCTGTTTGTATTGGCAGCATGGCTGTGGGATTTTATGTATTACTCCGAGCTGCTGACCGATATGCAGCTATCTACAACAGTTTCCCTGGCCAATTTGATGGGTAACTTGATCTCCAGTTGAATGAATGATTCAGGCATCCATTCAGCCCATATAACAGAGTTTGATCTATATCACCAACTTTTGCAGTGAATTGGACGAAGATATAACTCGGCTGAGGAGCATTGCTGTTAGCATCCTCGGTGATTTGGGTTGCAACGGTTCAACCTTGTCAGAGGACCTTATCAATGAAATGTGCCGGTTTGGAGCTTCAGAGCTTCATGCTGTTGCAGCCTGTATAGGAGGAATTGCATCACAAGAAGTAATAAAGGTTCTCATCTGCCTACTCTTTTCTTTCCTTTACAATCCTTTCTCTCTTTTCCTTCTTTCAAAGCAATTTCTATATCTTTTCTCCCCATTCTTGAACAATTCTCAAACAGCAGAAGTTCTAGTACATAGAAATTTCCATCTTGATTTAAATCAACCGCGGGAAATTGAATCGTCTCAGTTTAAAATGAATTTGTCTGAATTGGTTGTCTAACAATCTGATGACAAAAGGACTGCTGTTTTTGTTTGGTGTTGCTTCATTTAGCTAATTCCCTGATATTTCTTTCTCGCAGCTGATCACAAAGCAATTCATCCCCATGCGTGGAACCTTCATCTTCAATGGCATAGACCACAAGTCCCAACTTTTGTCATTATAAGCAGACATTTGCTCGAAATCCATAGTCATTGGTAAAGTTGAGCCTTGTTGATCCATACTGGATATGAATCCAAGATTGTCCGACTTGCTAGATAGTTCGTTGATTCTAAACGTTACACAGGTGGAGTGTCATTTAACATGCACATTTGTTATTTAAGCAGCCAAATGGTTCCGTGGGAAATTGCATATTTTTAGCTAGTTATAGACCTATGGTGTAATTTTTGTATCATGTTGCCTGGACCGCCTGGTCAACGGTACACTCCATTTAATTTTTAATGTTTTGACAAGAAAAATAAACTTTTCACGAAGTCAGAACTCGAAATAATATGGAACCCATCATCGGAATAACTAGATTTGAGAATGATTATAATGACACTTGATAATTCAATGTAACTTGAAAATTTTCAGGGTTTGAAGTTGTAATCACGAATTTGACCGGTGATGTTGAATCTATTATATATTTACTAAACTAAAATCTAATTATATCATATGATACTTTCTCATTAAAATCAAACCGTCACATGACACTTTTTTATAATTTTTAAAAATAAATTTAATTATAAATTAAAGATTATTATCCTAAATTTATTACTCACTTTTTCACAATTTAAATACAAATTAAGCACATAGATAATTACAAAGATACAAATACAAAATTTGATGATTGAGATACGAAATTATGACCAAAATTAATTTTAATATCAATATTATTTAGATCTATTTTTTAGAATATATATTAATTTTAATAATTATTAATATTTTGATTCAATATATATAATAAAAAACTCGTGTCTGACACGAGAATTACTCTAGTGTAAAGAAATAAAAATGAATTTGTTGAACATGCTTTCTATAAAATGAGTTAATATAACGGGAGTACATGCTATAAACATTACCCAATATATCACAATACGGTGAAAATAAATTTAAATGTCGACAATACCTATCACGATTCAACGTTACTAATATAGTAATATTTGTGCTCACTCACTCGTTGACTCGTCGAATTTTCAGTTTTTTTGTAATGCTCGTTGGCCAGTTTAGTATCTTATTGGCCCAAATGAAAAACACCTCACCGGCCCAAATAGGGCAGGGAGAGTAATACCAGAGACAAGCTAAGGGTAATTTCGTACAGAGGTTGGCAGAATACAAAATCCCTGGAAATAAACCGCGAAAACGGCCTTCTCTTTCCACTACACTTGAACACGAGACGATTTGCTTCTGGAACCCCCTCTCTTCTAACTAACTAACACACTGTTATTCCCCTAACAAACTCAGAACTGAAATCTTCTCTCTCCTACTCTCTCTCTTTCGAGCTTGAAAATGAGAAGAAGAAGGGTTTCAGCAAGATTCCAAGTCTTGTAAGGGACGATCAGCTCCGGGAAGCCTTTCTGTTGCAGAAAAGAGAAACCATGCCGAATTCACTCGGGGATGCCGGAAAGAAGAGGAAGAGAAACCCTAAGCTCTTCTCCTTCCACTCGTTCTGTGATCCAGATTGCCCCGTTATCGCATCGGAATCCTTCCGAGACAGAATCCGGGTCTTTCTCCGGGAATGCGCGGAGATCGAGGACTATAACATCCGAGGCATGCCCGTTTGGTGTACTCTTCTGGTTCAAGGAAATAAGGGAGGCCTCTTCGTTCCTCTGTACACCATCGAAGAGACCGTGAGGCACTCCGATCAGCCCTACTGTGACCACTGCCGGTGTTGTGGTAAGTATTCGATCCGGTGTTTCTCGAATTTAGGGTTTTGAGATTGCGAATTTTGAAACTTCTGTTGTGTTTGTGTTTTGTTTGATAGGATGGAGCCATCATTTCGTGTCCAGAAGGAGGTACCACATTATAATTCCGACAGATGATGAGTGGAGAAAACCTCTGAATGAAGACGCTTTAGATATTCATAACCATCTCTTGCACGGTTTGGTCCATTCGAACGGGTTCGGTCACTTGATTTGTCTCAACGGGATCGAAGGTGGGTCCAAGCACCTTCACGGGAGAGAGATTATGGATCTTTGGGACCGTATCTGCACTCACCTGCGTACTCGGTAAGTTTTTCCCTAACAATCTGCTAAGATTCTAAGTTGGGTTTTACCCCCAAAATAATCGAAGTTAGGTAGTAATTTGATGGCAAATGAAGAAATTGGATTCACCTGCTTATCCTTCTTGCGAGTTTCCAGTTTGGGTTGTCTTGAAATCTGAGAATATTTGAAAAACTTGACGATTTGTTTGGGTTGACCTGATTAATGTTCAGTATATTTTAATATGATGAGGGATTTTAATGTTGCTATTGTAGGAAAATAACACTGGAGGATGAGTCACAAAAGAGGTCAATGGATCTTAGGTTACTACATGGTGTTGCATATGGGCATCCATGGTTTGGGAAGTGGGGCTACCGCTTTTGCAGTGGGAGCTTTGGTGTGGAAGAACACCATTATCACAGGGCAATTGAGTTTCTAACCTCCATGTATCTGGATGATATAACTGCTAATTTCAGAGAGAAGAAAGCAGGCCAAGATATCGGCCAAATAGTCAGGTGTTATAGGGACATGAGTGAGACCCAGCTGAATACCCTCCAAGAGCTCCTCAGGTTCATGCTCACTATCAAGTCCCGAGCCCCTCCCGTCAGGGTAACCATAGGAAAGATTGAAGCGCCTTCTGTGGTGCTTCCAGCGATGAGAGCTTATAGTACAAGAGCATGCCCCCAAGTAAAGCAATGTCCTAAGGATAAGGAGAAATCAGTGAAATGTAGGAAGTTTGCATCTCTTGTTGCTAGTTTGGATAGCAGGTGGCCAACAAGAAGGTTAGAGTATGCAGCAAATGTGATTGTTGATGCATTGAAAGAGAAAAGAAAGAGTGATCCACTTCATAAAGGGATGACTAGGCAGGAAGTCCGTGATGCAGCAAGGCTGCACATAGGTGACACTGGGCTTCTTGATTATGTGCTGAAGTCTATGAATAATGTGATTGTAGGTGACTATACAGTTCGCCGTGCCATCAACCCAATCAATCGTATTTTGGAATATACAATTGAAGACAATATTGATGGAGGTGGAGGTGGAGGTTCCACCAAACCAGATTTGGAAGTTGTTGAACCTCAAATCTCTAAGTGTGTAGTCCCATCCTCTTCTATGGTGATTCCTGGATTTGATGTTTATGGTGATATCATTTGGCTGTACAAGCATATTCTTCTGGGTTTCCCAGAGACAGATTCTGCTGGTTTGGCTGCCCAGGTGATTCTTGACAGCAAGCATTTTGTGAAAGAATGGCCACTGAGAGATGAAGATGATCAGATGCTGAGATTTGTATGCAAGGTTATTTCTACCTCAATTGAGTTGAATCTGGACCTTGATAGGAGATCTGGTCCAGGGGAGTTAGTTGCTGTGCCATTGCACACTACCATCGCTGAGCTGAAGGACGTGGCAGGGCAGGCACTAAGGGATACTTACTGCTTCACTGAGAGATTTGAGGTTACTGAGATTGTGAGCTTGGAAGGATTGGCTGATGATGAGCTGGTATTTGGGGTACTTGAATCGGGTTCAGAGATCTGGGTCAGAGGGGTTGGGCTAGATTGGAAGCCAGAACTGAGGCATGAAGGTGGACCCGAGAACTGGATTGTTAAATGCGAGTGTGGAGCAAGGGATGACGATGGAGAAAGGATGGTTTCGTGTGATGTGTGTGAGATATGGCAACACACGCGTTGCATTGGCATCAAAGACTCTGATGCTGTGCCGGCTCTTTATTTGTGCCAGAAATGTTGTACTTCACTTGCACCTGAGAGAGTGGAGTCAAGCTTTGAGCTGGATTGTTGTACAGATACATACCTGCTGCCAATAGAGGCAGATTTTGGGATGCAACTGCATTACTAGGCAGGATTCCCCAAAGTACACTGCTTGGTAACTTCTACTTGAAAAGCACATTGAAAAATCAAAATGGAGTATGAGTTCTTCTCTGTTGTGGACCTTGCAGTGAGTTGACATGAAGAAAGTGAGCTCAGATTTTTACTGGGAAAATCTGTTTGGATATTCACCCTATAAGATTCTGTAAAGAGTCCCTATTGAGGAGGGTTTCATTGACATTCTTTGTTGTAACTTCACAGTTCACACTTGTATTCATTTGTGTGTTCAATGTGCTAGACTGAGAAAAGAGGATTCAAGCGAAGTTTGTTTCCTCAGTTGTTAATGCAGTCAGCAAATAAAAATGTCAGCTTTCTTTGCTCTTTTGGACTCTCCTGACGTTCTCTAGATGTTTCCTTCAACTTTTTTTCCTTATTTTCGTTGTGAGTTATTAGCCAAAGATCCCCTCTTTAATCTTTATAGCGTCTGTTTAATTAGGGTGATGCATGATGAGCAACCAGTTTGATCAAATCACTTCCATCATTATTGCACTCATCCATATTTCAAGGCCACTACTCACTTGTGTAGTATAACTGAATCTGATTCAGTATATGTAATCGCTCATCACTCATATCTGGTATGCTATACAAGTACCACGCAGGAATAACACACAGACAAAGAAGCAAGACCCAGATATGAACTTATGATTAGCAATGTAATATTGCAGTTGCTAGACCAATTGTACCTGCCAATGATCATATACATAAGCCAACAAGAAACAAGCGTAGGCTTGTAAGAAAATAACTTCTCAATAGTTTCCCTCTGTTCTTTATTCATATCAAAAAGAAGATTGAGAAGGGGCAAGGGCCATGTATGAGTGCAAAACTGGGAAAAAATTAGAGTTGTCTAAGAGGACTCGTATGCTGGAGCTGGCAAGAAAGGAAATGGAGCCATTGAAGCATAGGCAACTGGTGGGCGTGAACGGGGGGTACGTTTTGTGGGATCCTTGCGGGACTTTGGGCTGTGAATCTCTTCGTCCTCTTGTATAAAGAGAGATGAAGTGTTTGCAGCCTTGATTGTGTTGTCTTGGGTATTGCTCTGCCAATTATCAGAAAGACGGTGAAAAACAAGACCAGCCATAAATACCGGGAGGTATAGGAGGCTGGCAAAGAACATTCTCCTGGCGTTCTTTGTTGTGCGGTCATAGTAGAAGGACAAAGCAGTTGCACCGATTGCAAGAGTGAGAAGCGATGACTCCAGACAGAACCATCCAGAAGTTAGCCCCCCTACAAGGTAATATATGGACGCATTGAGTTAGCAGATCAGATACATAAAATTGGCTCTAGACTATTACATGCTCATAATTCAAGCAAATCACAAGAATGTAACAGAAAACACAAAATACCCATTAGGTAGCCACCTAGCAAACATAAGAGTGATATAAATCATGAAAAAATTACTCAAATATCATGACAAAGAAGCTTCTATGTTTCCCCTCCCATCCCCTAATTTATTTTGGGTGCTGTTTCCATGTCCAGAAAAGAGCGTAGGTTCTAAGATCTGTAAGAGACAGATAGAACCCATGTACAGGCAAACCCACACTCATGTACAAAGACCAGGCACCTTTGGATTAGCAAGAGATAGCTTATGTCTAGATAGAAGTTGTGTGCCATAATTATGTCAACAAAACATAAGTAGGGGAATCAAAGATTGCTCAGTAAAATGGATCACACTGGGAATACATTGTTAAGCATAAGAAGGCATGTGATAACGAATTTGCATGTCCAAGTTATGCATAAGAAGGCATGTGATAACGAATTTGCATGTCCAAGTTATGCACTGCCGTAGTATTGCATTGATGAACTGTAAAGTAGAGGAGAAAGTATTTATAACAGTACTTAAGAGGCCTGGAAACACTAAAAACAAGCATCAGATGGATATGCAATTAATTAGGTTCATAAGATTTCCAAAGGAACTTACACTCATAAGCCAGATACCCTACTGGGATCAAGTATAGGCAGTTCCTCAAGGCTACCAAGGCGGTTTTTCGACCGGATGGGTCAAAAAAAGAGAGCATCTTATAGCTGAAAGCAGAAAAAGAAGGTAAATAATGTGACAAATGCAAACCATGTATGTATCTTGAAGCTTGAAACATAGGGACATAAATATGTGTATATGTGGGGATTATAAGTTCACGGAGAGAAAGAAAACAATGTTTTTTATAACAAATAGATAAACATTAGCTCAGGGACTTTAGGATAATAGACAACCAAGCCAATTCATATCCTTGGCCAATCCTCTCTTAATTATAAGTGGCCAGATTGATGCTGATTCAGAATCCTGTGCACTCTTCAGGTTTCCTTAGTCATACACTCTAGTTCCTTACTTCACCCTATGCAGTTTAACCCTTGGTATGTCCTTAAGTGAAAAGAAAACAACAATTCAATTCCATTCATCAGAATTTCTGAGGCATGTTATATGACATACCCTCCTGCAGCATAATCATCGCGACACATATATGCAAGGGCCATAAAATGGGGAATTTGCCAAAAGTAAAGGGCAGCTGGAAGAATCATCCCATTAAGAGAGATCTGACCGGAAGCTGCAGCCCACCTGCAAATCAAACCACAATTTCTGAGTTGGCTGAGTGAATAAAAGTATGATTTATTCTAACTTTGTGCAGATCTGTTTATCACAATGCAAATACCTATCTGCAAAAGTTACAATTGCAACAAGAATCTAGATTAGAACTATGAAATATAGAATCACCATATTCCTAGCAATATACTAAAAGAAGTAGCAAAGTGCAATGTTGATAAGAAGTACTGTAGGTACTGATAAAATTCTATAAACATAAAGATAGAAGAAAAATACATTCTGGTATGTCTATAAAGGGCACGAAGCACAAATAAAAATGAAGAGACCACACATAAGCAATTTTCAACAGACAATTGAACAATTATATAGACAGAAAGAGTCGTGACATCAAGAATGCAACAGAGGAACCAATGAAGTGTAAAGTTTTGAAGAAAAAAAATCCAAATAAAAGCTTACCCCAAAAGTGGAGGGATAGCACCAACAATAGCTCCAACCCATGTATTTACTGGATGTATTTGCTTGAGTGGAGTATACACAAATGCATACAGGACGAGGTTAGAAGCTGCAAGTCCAGCTGCCAACATATTTGTCTGCAATGACCTTGCAACATGATGTAAAAATTAGTACCTTCGCATTTGATAAGGCTTGAAAAGCATACATATTGAAATCTCATGTTTGGCACCTGGCTTGCCAATAAAGCGGTGCCAGATACTCCAGCAACAGTTGCCCAAGTGAAAGCATGTGGCACAGTAAGACGTCCTGATGGCAATGGTCTGAGCATTGTTCTCTTCATTTTAGCATCATTAGCAACCTCAAACACCTAAGAAGCCAAAATAAAAACCAAAAACTTAATTCAAAGGAAGCAATGTCACAGTATAAAGGGATTACAGAAATCAAATGATACAATAAATACAAAAATGAGATAATATGTTAATAAGACATGACAAGCTGATGAACTTCATCTAAGGAACTGACTGTACAAATCCTAACAAAAACCTTACATATACTACATGTCATCAATGAAGGAAAAAGAGTGGTTCCTAAAGGTGCCTTTATACATTATAGACCTTTCCGGTTAAAATTTACAGTAAAATATGGAGAGAGAAAAGTGAACCAATTTACCATATCATATATATGGCCACAGCCCACAAGGACTGAATTAGCTAGAAACAAGTTTTCATCCAGCCTTAGTATTCACATGTGCAATGAAACTTATTTACTTGTTAAGTCTTCCTGGTGAGTTAAACCCTTGCTTTTATGAATGGATTATTCAGTGAACAGATATGTATGTCCTTACAAGGCCATAGGAATGTGATGCAGTTACGAAAGGAAATTGAACAAAGGACACTGGATTACATGCTTTCTGGCATTCTCAGCACAATTAATTCAAAGCATCTAAAGTTTCAACTATAACTGATTTTAATTTAGAACGGCACAGAAAACCATCATAGTACCATCAGGTCCAGCACAAGTCCTCATACCAGAAAACCATCAATAGCACAAATTATTTGGCAAATAAACATTGCAAAAAAAAAGGAGGATCTTATGGAAGGTGAAGTAATGAACCTGATTTAAGGAGTTTGCAGATGCTGCAACCATCATAGTACCAGCACAAGTCCAACACAGGCCAGGAAAATCAATGGCTTGTCCACTCCCTAGAATATAGCCAGCCCCAGAAGTAGCAACAACCAACATGCTGTACATACAATATGCAAAACATTATATGTAAGAATAAACTCGTCTTGAAACTCTCATCCTATTTAGTGAGCATGAGGAGGTGCATCAGCGCAGCTATCTACCAATCTCGAAACACTTGCTGTGTAGCAGACTATTATGCACAATTACCAACCCAGTTGCATCAATGGAAATCAATTGCAAATTCAAAAGTGCTGCTTCAGGATGCCCATTGATATAATTCAATATTGATATATCATTCCAAAACCTAAACAGGATGCCCATTGATATAATTTGGAAATTGAACCTGGAACTGCAGTTTTGCAATTCACAGGCTAATTCAATATTGATTAAAACTAGTTTAAAAAATAATTACTGCACCATCTACTAATAAGCAACAAAATTTTAACATGAGATCTCTGAAAGTTCACACACAAATTTTAAAGCACAACAGCTATTGGAGAAGTATTTGAACATACAAGAATTGAATTTATTTATTTTCCAGAACCCCAATTCAGTCAATTACCCATCTTCATTAATATTCAACGAAATACACCTCTTGAGTCCATAACTCATCAGAACACTTCAATCACAAACCCCCCAGAAAAAAAGCAACAAAATTTAACAAAATAAACGACAAAATCACATCAGGAGACACAAAACTGAAACCGAAAGGCACCTCAATCGAGCCTTGGAGAGCTCCCAGTAACAGCGGCCATAGTGAGACAACGAGCCCGTGAAATCTCGGGCGATTGAAGACGTCGCATCGAGAGATCCGGCGAGGCCGAGACCGATCTTGACGGAATCGACAGCGGGGGGCGGTCTCGGGGCGGCGGAGGAGTAGAGGTGCGAGAGAAAAGGGTCGGGGTTCCTCAGGAGGCTGGAGATGGAGGGATGGGAATTGGAGAAGGGAGAAGGTTGAGAGGAGACAAGCTTCCGAGTTGTGGAATAGAAACTCAACGAGTTTCTCCACATGGCTGACCGCCCCAGAGCTGCCGGAGAAGGAGACGACTAACCAGATGGGAAAGGAGAAAGATGGCGACGCGGATTTGGTGAACGGAGAAGAAAATTAAAAAGATAATTTCGAAAAATCTTCGTTTGATAGTTGATACTAATAAAAATTAAAGTTAAAGGAAAATTACAGAAAACATCACAATCTATATATATCTATATATATATATATATATATATATTAAAATAAATTAATTTAGAGCCATCATATTGATTTCTAGGTATTAATTTGTAATTAATCAACTTTTTTTCATTAACATTATTTTAATTTAAATCAAAATATCTAATCACAACTAACTTCAAATATTTTAAATTTTAAATCACAATATCTAATCACAACTAACTTCAAATATATAAAAATTATATACAATTTTTTTATAAAATTTAATTTCTACAAATTACACATACAATAAACTTATAATATATGTCAAATTAATATATGATAGATTTCTTACTAAACTTATATATAAAATACATTTTATATTCAATTATGTAATTAGTAATATTATTTTCATACGTTTGCATATAATTTGACCTATATAAATTTATGGGGACAAAAGCATACAATATATACGATTTCCAACTCATAGTACATGTGCTTTTATAATCAAGCCCACTATATTATATTATTACACATATAAATTTATGGCCCATTTAGAGAAATGATCTGAATAAATTATAAGGCCCATCTATATATCTATATATATATTAAAACAAAGGAATTTAGAGCCACCATATTGATTTCGGCCCCACAAATCATAGGTGTCAATTTGTGGTTAATGCACTTTTTTTATTAACATTATATTTCAACTTAAATCACAATATCTATTCACAACTAACTTCAAATATTTAAAAATTTAAATCACAATATCTAATCACAACTAATTTCAAATATATGAAAACTGTATACAACTTTTTTATAAAATTTGATTTTTACAAATTACGCATATAATAAGCTTATAATATATGTCAAAATAAGATGTGATAGATTTCTTACTAAATTATATATAAAATACATCTTATATTTATTTATGTAATTAGTAATATTATTTTCATGTATTTGCATATATAATTTGACCAAATGTATGTGAAACTCACTCATCAAATATATATTAGGACTATTAATTCTTATGTATTCCCTCTTTATATTCCTTTTTTTTCCCTCTAATTTTGAGCTAAAATGATTTGAATAAATATTTACATCTATGTTTTTGTCAATTAAATGTCTTTACAAGTTTGTCAAAATAACACTTGGTTTTAAATAAATAAATGTTTTCTTAATGTTACCTATACGAAGTTAATCTATATTTACATCTTATATTCATTATACATTTTATTCATCTATAGACTTAAAACTTTGAATTTATAAGACAAATTAGGTCAATAATACCCAAAATTCAATTTTGAAATTTTGTTTAAACCCAAACTTCGAATTTACAAAATTAGTTGATAAACTTATATTTTCTTGGAGATGGTTGGTTGATTCTTAAGTGTGACACCTCCTTGATCCAAATTGATGGCAATTTAGTGGCTAAGTAAAGAAGAAAAGGCTGATTTTTGATGGCTTGTGAGATTGGAAATGGAAGAAAGGAAGAGACGTGGGAGATGGGAAATGAAAGTGAGGAATAAAATGAGGGTGGTATGGTTGTAACTTTGGAACAAATTCCTTATATATGTGTAGAGGGGGCTCTATTTAGAAAAATAGAGTAAATTCTGTTTAATTATCGTTTTCTAGAAATAATGATATAGATTAAAATCAAACTTTTAAAACTTTAGATGGATCAATTACGTAATTAGAAAAAACTATAAAAATACGCAACCGTTAAATACGCTCAAATTTTCTTCTCTTTACGCTCAAAAGACTCACGCTTACGGAAAGCGGGTGCGAGACTGAATCCACGCATTCGAAAAACGAAAGCGAACAAATGATTTAGGGTATCCGATTTTTTAATGTCACGCAACCGCAAAGCGGGAGCGTGACATTTTGTGGGTTAAGTAAATAATGTCCCGCACCCGCAAAGCGGGTGCGTGACATTGTTTTTTTTTTATATTTGAGCTCTTCTTATTTTTATTAATTGACTAATATGAGTGGCTCGTTGGCGGCTCGAAGAGCAACCACATAGAGCAAGGCTAGTGTCGTTGGGTTTGTGGAGCTGCAAAGTTTCTCCGAGGATAGGTCGCAGCGGCTGTTATGTTCCACAGAACTTAGAAAAGCGCTTCAAAGTGGTAAGGTTCACTGATTTTTGTGCATAACATGGACAAGTTCGGAGGTGATTCGATACCGTTCGGGTATGGTTCCAGACGATTCTGGAGTCAAGTTCAATTGACTTGAGCACGAGGAAGATGATAGTACGGTCGGAGTTTGGATTAGATGGCTCGAGAGGGGTCTTTCTTGGGGACGAACATGGCTAGACGGTGCCATATATATGAGGGGTCTTTCTAGAGAAGTTCACTGATTTTTGTGCATAACATGGATAAGTTCGGAGGTGATTCGATACCGTTCGGGTATGGTTCTAGACGATTTTGGAGTCAAGTTCAACTGACTTGAGCACGAGGAAAATGATGTTACGGTCAGAGTTTGGATTCGATGGCTCGAGATGGGTCTTTCTTGGGGACGGACATGGCTAGACAGTGCCATATATATGAGGGGTCTTTCTGGAGTCAAGTTTACTGACTTTTGTGCATAACATGGACAAGTTCGGAGGTGATTCGATACCGTTCGGGTATGGTTCTAGACGATTCTGGACTCAAGTTCAACTGACTTGAGCACGAGGAAGATGATGGTACGGTCGGAGTTTGAATTAGATGGCTCGAGAGGGGTCTTTCTTAGGGACGAACATGACTAGACGGTGTCATATATAGGATATATATGATGAGGACGGTTGAACAAAGAGTCACGCACCCGCTTTGCGGGAGCGTAACTCTTTGTGATTTTCGACCTTCATCGGATATCCGTTCAGTCTGTCTCGCTCGCGCTTCGCGTATCCGTGTATCTGGTCCCGCTCCCGCTTTCCGTACGCGTGGACAATTGAGCTTATTTAGTAAAAAAAAATTGAGCGTAGCTAGCACCTCCCTAAAAATATTGATTTATCTGGCTGATTTGTAATGATTTTTTTTATATATTTTATTGAATTATTTCATATATTTATTTTAACAAAAAGTTTTTAAAAAAAAAATATTTTTTTCTCTTCGTTTGATCTCATATCCCCTTCGAGACACCAAAACAATCATGGATCAACTTTGCTTATGTGTTATCTTGCGATTAATCTTATTTGTAGTTTACTTTGTTTCTTTAAACTAACTAAATTTATACTATAAAAATCTTCAAAATTTCATCAAATAACTCAATTTTTTCGTATGAACAATACCTTTGATCTAATATAAACATTTTCTTTTATTTGGATATAATTTTCACATTTATATTCTACGATAAAATTGTTACATAAATATTTTAACTTAATATAAGGGTCAAATATATTATCCATTGTGAATATATGCATGCAATTTTAAATTGAGCTTGCCTTTTATTTTATCTTTTTTGAGTAATTAAATTGAAAAATATTTTTCTAATAATCATTGAAATAAATATATTTAATATTGAGTTCCACCTTATGTTTCAATAATTATTTTTAATATTCATTCTAATAAATACATACGAGATAATATCATGTTTATTATGTTGATGTCGCTTCTTTTCCATATGCCTATGAAATATCTAAACCATAATATTTATATTATAAAGTATCTTGCTATGATAAATATTGGTTTTGTAACCTTACTTATATTATTATTTTCATAAATATTAAGAAATCATTGCTTTATATTGTGATTTTTACAAGTATCGTTGAGGGTGTAACAACAATTTCGGATCCCCATTGTTTAGCTATATATATTTTCTTGAAAAACATAAATCTTAATTTAATATATATATTTTAAATTTACATTGGCTGTATTCATTAATTATACATATATAATTTTATTTTTTATAATATTAAATATTCACCTCACTTTATTTTCACTTGACTTTTATTCATGTTTAACCAAAAACTTGCTTTGAAGGTATAATATAGTAGTTAAGATTTGAAAATTTGATTATGAATTGTTCAAATATCAAACTAAAAAAACATAAAAATATATAGATTTTGTTATAATACTTAATATTCAACATAAAGAGGTTCATGTTCACGATTTTGTCAATTTTATAAATTCTTTTAAAAAAATTCTATTATAATCCAAACATGATTTATACATATTATGTATATTTTTTGCTTTCTTATTCAAAAGATATAATTACTAATCTAATAGTTGTTGTCAATGAATCATACATTAATTATTTGTTTGAAATTTGTTTAAATTGTTTAAAAGACCATCAATTATATATCACATGTATAAATAATTTTGTAATCATGCATAATTTTATCGAGATTTTTAGATTAATAATTATTATCATATTTCTATATTGACTATTCTCTAAATGAGTCTACATAAATTTCTATATATCATAGCATATTATTTCTAATGATCGAGTGAAAACTATATTTTTCTAAAAAATACTTTAATATAACATTAATTTAATTTAATCAATTTTTTTTTTGATTTTTTCAAATTATATTTACCCGTACAAGATACGGGTTCTACACTAGTTGTTATAAGAATATACGGAGTACCCTTTTTCTTTAAGAAAATCGCCACTTCTTCTAGGTTTCTGTAACATGAATATAATTGCATGTAAAATTAACTAGTTCATAACCCGTGCCATGCACGGATATTTTTATTAGGGTGATGTTTTAGTATAGCTTTAACATCACTTTTACGTGTATATTTAATAAAAAAATTATGTTAAAGTGATGTATTTGTATATAGTTTATGAAGAAATATTAATCATAAACTCACAATATTAGTAAAAAAAGAAGAAAATTTGAATAATATTGTTCACATGTATCATGATAAATTTGTAAAAACTAAACGGAAAATGATATGATAAAGGATATATTATCACATCAATATATAATATTAGAAGATATTTAATTAAGCACACCAAAAAAAAAATTTGATGAAAAATATGGTAGCTTTTTGTGGTAAGAATGATCTCTTTAATAAAAACTGTGTTTTATCAATTCAATATATATAAAATTTTATGTATATTGAATTTATGGACTCAACGATATTGTTCCTATTACAATGATAAAAGTAAATGTTATTTTATATGAATGTTAAGTAATTTTCCATTTATCAGTATTTTTTTCAACAGAAAAATTTGATATTTTGTATATGGAATACTCCTTGATCATTTGTAAAAATTTGTTGACAAAATAACTTGGGATGGTAGATTCAATCCACGAATTCTGCATGAAAAAAATAATAGTTCATTAGTAATGTATATAATAAAAATTAATTGCTGAAAATGAAAATATAATATAGTGTCTCTGAAATATATTAACCTTTTCATCTATCATAACCATGTGAATTTCGTCTCTTCCTTTATAAATTTTTTTCTTTCACATGCCAACAATACGAATTTTGAGTGTCCAAACACCTTTTACTTCAGTAATTTCTTCAATATAATTGGCCATTGGAATACCTAAATAATGTAAACATGCATTTTTAGATATATGTGAGCAGGATGCAATACATATAAATGTCATATTGTAAGCTTAAAAAAGTAAATAGAGATGCATACACTGATTCTCAAATATCAAACTTCTGCTCTAATACGTAATGCACTACATAGACCGGGATAATCTATATATAAGAATCTGAACTTTTTCTTTTTTTTTCTTATATAAAAAGGGAAGATATGATTTACTAATTGTGGACATATATGTAAATCAAATCAAAGAACATAGTTTTTTGGAAGACTTCAGTTTTGTTTTGAACTCAAATAACAGAATCGATTTTTTAGGCATAATTCAGTTTTATAATTATATCAGATTTTGTTTTAATAATTGTGGACAAATATGTAAATCACATGGGTTTTAATTGGAAAAAAAAAGTTCAGCAATGTAGGATAAAATTTCAAGTTCAAAGATTTGTTAGGATAAAAGTTCATCAACGTAGGTTTTAATTCAAAGATTTGTTAGACAGTTAAATGATTAGTTCATCTTTAAAAAATTAGAATGTGGTGAGATTTTATAGATGGGCTGCATTCAGTTATTGTTGTGAGATTTCATTAAACAACAATATCTAATTGGGCTTTACATGAAAAATAAAAAAAACTTCAGCTACGTAGGATAAAATTTCAAATTCAAAAGTTGATTAATGCTAGTAAATAATCGGAGGCATTAAATTTTGTTATTATAATCATAAGCTACACAAATAATCGGGTTTGGTTTTGTACTCAAATCACATAACCGATTTGTTACATTGTTGTGAGATTTCACTTTCTTTCTTTTTTATGAAAGATTATTGTGAGATTTTACTTTTTTTTAAAGGTTGTTGTGAGATTTCATTAATCAATCATATCCTATTGTTTGTTTTTTAATAAAAAAATATGAGCTTATTGTTATATAAATATAAGCTTTGATATATTAGTTATATAAATATAATCTTATTGTTTGTATTTTTTTATAAAAAAACTTATCACATTCATATATATATAAACATTCAACAAAGTTGTGTATATATATATAATTTATAGATTCAAATTTAGTTATGATTATATAAGCTTATTAGTTATATAAGCTTATACGGTGGTCAAAGTTCAAATATATAAGCTTTGATATATTAGTTATATACATATAAGCTTATTGTTTGTATTTTTTTATAAAAAATTCATCACCTTCATGTATACAAACATTCAATAAAGTTGTATATATATATGATTTATAGATTTAAAGGTAGTTATGATTAATATTGTGATTTAAATTAAATAGAATTGTTAATATTTAAAAACGTGAATTAACTTCAAAATGACACGTAGAATTTGCAGGGCCGGAATCAATACGATGGATAAATATGGATAAAATAAAGAATATTAAAAATAATTATTGAAAAATAAGGTGGAACTCAATGTAATTAGTAATATAAGCTACTGCATTATACCTTCAAACTATGTTTTGGTTAAACATGGATAAAATAAAGTAAGTTGAAGATTTTAAAATTATAAAAAATAAAATTATATATGTATAATTAATGAATAAGGCCAATGTAAACTTTTTTTAAAAAAATTATATTAAAATAAGATTTATGTTTTTTCAAGAAAATATATGTAGCTAAACAATGAGGATCCGAAATTGATGTTACACCTTCAACGATACTTGTAAAAATCACAATATAAAACAATGATTTCTTAATATTTACGAAAATAATAATATACGTAAGGTTACAAAACCAATATTTATCATAGCAAGCTACTTTATGATATAAAGTATTATGTTGTAGATATTTCATTTGCATATGGAAAAGAACTAAATAAGTGACATCAACCTAATAAACATGATATTATCTCGTATGTATTTATTATAATGAATATTAAAAATAATTATTGAAAAATAAGGTGGAACTCAATATTTGAATATATTTATTTCAATGATTATTAAAAAAGTATTTTTCATTTTAATTACTCAAAAAAGATAAAAAAAAAACGCAAGCTCAATTTAAAATTCCATGCTTATATTCACAATGGATAATATATTTGACCCTTATATTAAGTTAAAATATTTATATAACAATTTTATCGTAGAATATAAATGTAAAAATTAATATCCAAATAAAATAAAATATTTATATTAGATCAAAGGTACTGTTCATACAAAAAAAATGAGTTATTTGATGAAATTTTGAAGATTTTTATATTATAAATTTAGTTAGTTTAAGGAAAAAAGTAAACTAAAAATAGGATTAATCGCAAAATAACACGTAAGCAAAGTTGATCCATGATTGTTTTGGTGTCTCGAAGGGGGATATGAGATCAAACGAAGGGAAAAAATAATTTTGATATTTTAATTTTTTGTTAAAATAAATATATGAAATAATTCAGCAAAATATAAAAAAAATATTACAAATCAGCTAGATAAATCACATTTTTTTAGTTTTTTCTAATTACGTAATGGACCCGTATAAAGTTTTAAGATTTTGATTTTAATTTATATCCTTACTTATAGAAAACGATAACTGAAAAGTTATTTGAATAATTAATTAATCAGTAGTGGGCCAGTGGCTGATTTATGTAGGTGTAAAGTTATCTCAAATTCAAATACTTTTAAAATTTGTATACGTACTACATTTAATTTACTTTTGATAATGTGTATAATCATATGAAATTGAAAGTTTGATACACCAAAGATTTAGCTAGATTTTTTAGTTGGAACTTTTTGTTTGATTTAACAAAATTTTCTTGGTAATTTATAATTGATATTTCACGGTTTGTTAGTGAATATTTTCTTGGTGATTAACAAACTCAATTTAATTTTTAAAAACTGAAAATTACCAAGAAAATTTTGACGGAATAAATATAATGTTCTAACAATGTAAAATTTAAATAATTAAACGTAAATTATTAAAATATTCACTAACAAACCGTGAAATATCAATTATAAATTACCAAGAAAATTTTGTTAAATCAAACAAAAAGTTCCAACTAAAAAATCTAGCTAAATCTTTGTTGTATCAAACTTTCAATTTCATATGATTATACACATTATCAAAAGTAAATTAAATGTAGTACGTATACAAAATTTGTTGACAAACTTTCAATTTTATTATATACATTACTAATGAACTATTATTTTTTTCATGCAGAATTCGTGGATTGAATCTACCATCCCAAGTTATTTTGTCAACAAATTTTCACAAATGATCAAGGAGTATTCCATATACAAAATATCAAATTTTTCTGTTGAAGAAAATACCGATAAATGGAAAATTACTTAACATTCATATAAAATAACATTTACTTTTATCATTGCAATAGGAACAATATCGTTGAGTCAATAAATTCAATATATATAAAATTTTATATATATTGAATTGATAAAACACAGTTTTTATTAAAGAGATCATTCTTACCACAAAAAGCTACCATATTTTTCATCAATTTTTTTTTGGTATGGTCAATTAAATATCTTCTAATATTATATATTGATGTGATAATATATCCTTTATCATATCATTCTCCGTTTAGTTTTTACAAATTTATCATGATACACATGAATAATATTATTCAAATTTTCTTCTTTTTTACTAATATTGTGAGTTTATGATTAATATTTTTTCATAAACTATATACAAATACATCACTTTAACATAAAATTTTATTAAATATACACGTAAAAGTGATGTTAAAGCTATACTAAAACATCACCCTAATAAAAATATCCGTGCATGGCACGAGTTATGAACTAGTGATAAGTAATAAGCCCATAGAAACATTGTAAAATCGGAAAATAGAGACCATGTATTTTTTATAGAAAATTATAATCAAATAAAAATTGTTAACTGGGAACGTACAATATACATTCGTTAAAAATCTGATAGGATATCATTGTTGTTAAAATTGAAAGGTTTAGAAGAAAATCTCAAGATTATATAAATTAAGTTTGTTAAGATACATTAGTATGAAATTTCACTAAATTGTTAATAAAATATGTATGTGTAATAATATAATATAGTGGGTTGAATTATAAAAGCACATGTACTGTGAGTTGAAAATTGTATATATTGTATGATTTTGGCCCATAAATTTATATATATATCATACTATATATGCAAAGTCATAAAAATAATATTACTAATTACATAAATGAATATAAGATGTACTTTATATATAAGTTTAGTAGGAATTCTATCATATATTAGTTTGACAGATATAAGCTTATTTTTTGCAATTTGTAGAGATCAAAATTTATAAAAAAATGTATAAGCATTCAACAAAGTTATATATAGTTTTTATATATTTGAAGTCAGGTGTGATTAGATATTGTGGTTTAAATTAAAATATAATGTTAAGGAAAAAAAAGTGCATTAATAACAAAATGACATGTAGGATTTATGGGGCCAAAAGCATTTTGGTGGCTCGAAATTCAATAGCTTTAATATATATAGATGGACCATAAAATTTATTCGGGTCTTTTTACTCTAAATGGGCCATAAATTTGTATGTGTAATAATATAATATAGTGGGCTTGATTATAAAAGCACATGTACTATGAGTTGGAAATTGTATATATTGTATGATTTTGGCCCATAAATTTTTATAGGTCAAATTATATATGCAAACACATGAAACTAATATTACTAATTACATAAATGAATATAAGATGTATTTTATATATAAGTTTAGTAAGAAATCTATCATATATTATAAGCTTATTGTATGTGTAATTTGTAGAAATTAAATTTTATAAAAAAAATTGTATATAGTTTTTATATATTTGAAGTTAGTTGTGATTAGATATTGTGATTTAAAATTTAAATATTTAAAGTTAGTTGTGATTAAATATTGTGATTTAAATTAAATAGAATTATTAATATAAAAATAAATTGGATTAACCACAAATTGACACTTAGAATTTGTGGAGCCATAATCAATATGGTGGCTTCAAATTCCTTTGCTTTAATATATATATATATATATATATATATATATATATATATATATATATATATATATATAGATTACTTCCTCGTTATTTTTTTATTATCTTTTTAACATCTTAGTTTGTTAAAGTTTATTTGTCTTTTAATATATATTGGTCAAATTTTATCAAATTTATCCTTATACTCATTTACTCTTAAATTTAACTTTTAGTTCACTCATTTTAATTTTTCACTTAAATCTCACAAAATCAATTTCAAAGTTGTAGTATTGATTACTTAATTATCGATATTACACACAATTAAATGAGAGTATTTTAGACTATAAATATTTTTCTTAATATGTGTGAAAAATGTTAAAAGAACAATTATTATTCTTTCGTGCAACAATTCAACATAGTAAAACCCTAATTTTGGGTGTTTACAATTTAGTAAACATCTTTTCTTTTTAGTCTAAGATTTAATATATTACAGTTTGTCTAATGTGTATCCATGACAATAGGCACATATTAAGAGTATAAATTTGGGGAAAAAAAAATCAAAATATTAGTGATTAAAAAATATTATTACTAAATATAGGATTTTTATTATGTGTCATCTTTGTGATTAAGTCTTGAAAAAGTATGTAACAGGTGGTTAGTTAAACAATAACAAAAGTTTCCATTTCGTCTCGAAGACACGAGATTATGGAGTGGTGTATTCAGTTTTGTAAGCGAATAGTCTTGCAAATTATTTGACTTCTCTGCCTTTTTCTTTTATTTTAGGTTGCCAGATCTTTGGAGACCCTCCAGATGGTGCTCAATCCTTTGTTAAGCAGTCCATTTTATGACTTTTGTGAATTTCAGAGTATCGCCTCTCATTTCTAAAAAAACAATAACAAAATTGATGGTTTTAAAAAAATATTAAATAGTACGGAATTTCTGATTTGTTTTAAATCGATTAATTAGTTATTAGCATTTATTCAATTTAAATATATGACCAAAAAGAAAAACTTTTTACTGTGTGTATAGAGGTTTTTCAATCCTTTTAATATGATGTACTAGTTTAAACTCTCGTGTCATGCACGAGCCGACTTATATTTATAAAAGAAAATTTTAATATACGAATAAATGTCACATAAGTATAAATTAATGATTACGTGATTATAAAAGATAAAATATACATGAAATGATAATATATTGACATGTAGTTATTTTAGATTTTTTCCAAACATATACATACTAATAGAAAGAATGTGATTGAATTTATATATTTAAACATTATAGAAAAAAAAATCACTCTAAATATATGTAAAAATTACGATTGTACATGTTACTTAACTCAAGAACATTTTATTTTTGTATATTTAGAGTGAAACAATATCCGAAATTGAAGTTATGAATCAAAATATATTATGTTTTCTTCAATTTTATATAGGTTAGTACGATGTTATTTGTCAATCTTCCAACAATATATTATTGATGATATGTTTAGATATATATATATATATATTTTTTTTTTAAGTTTGTTGATAGAATATTACTTTTGTTAGCTTTTTTTTTTACGCTTTGTAATATTCAAATCAGGTTTTAGACATTGAGATGATATTATTGAAAATAAATCATATTAATTTACTTATTGTTTTATTATATATATATATATTGGGCACCTATATTTATTCATAATTATTAATATACTAAATTAACTCAATTGGAGAATCAAATAAAACCCAATTAAATTATATTTCAAATAGTATATTGATATTTTCATACATATTTTATATTCATCATAAATAATTTGTGATTAAGTCTTGAAAATGTGAAATCTATCAAGTGGAGATTTTATTGCTATCAAATTTACGTGGGTTTATTTAAATTTCAAAATGTAAATGCATTGTAAGTAAATAAAAAATCATTTACAGGATATGCTATCTAAAGGTTGTTACTAATTATCTTACGTGAGTTCACTAATCTTGTTGCTATGTCAATATACTAATTAACTCACACGAGTTCATTTAATTTACTAATAGTTTATCACTAATTCGTGATATTTACCAAAAAAAATCATTAAAATATATGGTATCTAAAGTTAAGTATATAACCTAACCTTATACAATATTTAATATCTAAATTAATTAATTAAAATAATTTTTTTGATGACGTTAAATGTCAATTAGTATTATTGTTGGATTAACAAAAATATATGTATCACATTTACATTTCCGTCAAATAAAAAATTACGTTAACATTTATTGCAAAAATAAGTTAGTTTGATGAGATTTTGGTCACGATTTGATAAGATTTTAAAATTTAGAGCTAATTAATCTGCAAATCTTGTTAAGGTCTTTTTGTTAATTTATATTTTGTTGATTATTTAATATAATAATAAATAGAAAAATGGAAAAAATAAAACCTCGACAACTTGGGCTTGAAAACACTCTGGTGGCTTAAAAAGAGTCCGCTCTTTTTGTTAATTTATATTTTGCTGATTATTTAATATAATAATAAATAGAAAAATGAAAAAAATAAATCTTTAACAACTTGGGCCTAAAAACACTCTGGTGACTTAAAAAGAGTTAGCTTTAATATTGATATATTGATAGATAGATATAGATATATAGATTGATAGTTAAATTTATTTACAATGTTATTTATCACTTTAAAATTTGGTTGATTTTGGAAGTAATTGTAATCTAATTATTTACATATAAATTTTGATAAAGTTTGGTTAATTTTGAAAGTCATTGTAATCTAAATATTTACGTATAAATTTTGATTTGATAAACGATTTTATTTATGAGCTGCGTAGGACCATGCATTGTTGGACCAAGCTGGGGTTTAATTATAAATTGGAAATAAGTTAGTAAAAGAACTTTTTAGATAAGTAAAAGAACGTTTTTTTGGTAGAAGTAAAAGAACTTTTTAGGTAAGTAATAGTGTGATCAGAGAGATTTTTTGTTTATTATAAATATGTGAAAATATAAAATATAATTATAAATTATTAAGATTTGTTAGTTAAAAAAGAACGAAAGAGAAAAGTATACGTATAAATAGTGGGCACACAAGCATTTTGAGAATTCAAAAGAGGAGAGTTTTAATAGATAGATAGGTAGATAGATTGTTTAGATCTGTAATCGATCTCAAATCATGAAACGCTATATTGGCTAGTTTCTATCCTGGTGCAATCTATATTGGGCATTTTGGGCCTATTGCTAGTCTTTTTTCCTGGTGCAATCTATTTTGGCTAGTGTTTTCGTTAGCGAATTTTTGTAATCAAAAGAGCAAGTTTAATTTTAACAAAAAAAAAAAGGTGTTACTTTGTGCACCCCACTAATTTCTTTATACATCCTCATATAGACAATTATATATTTATTAGATTTAGAAATTATCCTAAATCATAAATTCTAAATCCTAAATTCTAAATTCTAAATCATAAACCCTAGAAAATTAGGAGATTGTAAAACAGATGAAGTTGTATTGTATAGGAAATTATAAGGTTTGAGATTTTGGCATATAAAAGGGTGAATATTTTAACAAAAGGGTAAATCTGTCATATTTTTGGAAATGGAGGTGTACAAAGAAATTATAGGGGTGCACCGAGATCGTCCTAAAAAAAAAGAGCAAGTTTAATTGATTTGAGTCAGATACAAAGAGCAAATATGCTAAATTTATGAGAATATATATAATAGAGTCCGTTTCGGGTGTAACTAGTTGTTAACGTACAACTTGCGAAGTAATGTGGAGCGTTGGATTGTATAACGAACGGACAAGATTAAAAGCTGGATAAAACAAAAGTTGATGACACACACTGGTTATGTCATTTAAGATGGAAAATTTGTAATTTTGTCAAAAATTCAATCTCTCTTCCCAAAACAACCCTCTTACAATTTCAAAAACAAATCTTGATTTTTGCTCCTAGCTCATTTATCCCCTTCTCTTTCTCAAAGCCCCAATTTTTTACATACATTTTCTTACTCTTCAATCTCCATTAAAACTCCAACAAAGCTTCACGTAATACATCCAAACAACAAACTCTGTTGTCCTTGTCTACCTATTTTTGTTAGTCTCGTTTATAAGCTTCAATGGAAACATTCAGTATAGAGATAAGATAAGATATCTCAACAAACCTTCAGAAGCACATATAAAGGTAAAAATTCATGCTCTAAAACTTTATTTTTACTTTTAATGTTTTCAATTTTGCTATTTGCTTGAAATAACTTGAATTTCAGTGAGCAAAAATACTTTAGGGTTCATAGTCAAGTTAAAAATCAAAAACTTGTTTTGAACTATTGTGCTAACGTAAATTGTGAAAAATTGAATTCAGTATAGTGTTTTTATGGTTCATATGTACCATTGAATCTAATTTGTTGTACAAACTTTAGGATTTTCTAGATTCAAATGTTTTAGGGCTCATATAAAGGATAATAGATTGTGCAGATGATTGCGTTCATGTCTTAAGGTTATAAGTTCATATATAATCCTCTAAGGTTCATATCTAGTCATTTAAAAATTGTTCAAATAATTGATTTATCATAGTCTATTAGCTCAAATGGTAGAGCAATGTGTTGATACGTATGGGTGAGGCTGAGTTCGAATCTCTCATAGGCTACATATTATGGCTGTGAAAAGTCTAAGTTCAAGTTGGATTCAGATGTATCATGTTCAAGTTCATATATAGTCTCGTAAGGTTCATAATTATTTTCATGCTTTAGGAATAATAGAAACGTAATGGTTCATATCTAAAATGTCAGTGTTCATATGTAAACATCTAAAGTTCATATTTATTCTTTTGAAAACTCAATCTTTTTCTCGATACTCCAAGGACCAGATAAATAAACTAAAGGTTCATATTTTATGTTTTAAGGTTTATATATAGCCATATAATGTTCATATATATTGATGACAATTTTCATATTAATCTCATTGTGGTTCATTTCATTTTGTGCATTTATCAACAAGAACAAGGAAATCAAATATGCAATCAAAGGAAACAAAAATTGCTAGAGGGTAGATGGTAGGATTGGGGAACAAGTAATCAAAACCTAAGGGAATTAAGGTTAGTCGTGAAGGTGAGATAGGCGGCGGCGGACGGTGGTGGCGATCAGTGGTGGTGGCGAACGGTAATGGGTGGTGGCTATAATTTTTTTTTCTAGGGTTTGCAAGCGGTAAAATTTCAGGAATCACAAAAGAGAGAAGACCAAACTTAGCTTGGAAAAGGCTCTGATGCCAGTTGATGCGAACAACCCCTGAAGTGTTGTCTGCAACGCAGGATCTTGGATTCCTCAAGCGTGGATTTGATTTCTTCTCTTCCGTAGCCAAAGTGATGACTTTCCTAGGGCTAAAGAGATAGCCTTCCAAACGCGTCAAAGAGATGACGAAGAGATCAAAGAGATGATCTTGAATACCGAAGGGACGGTGTATGATTGCTCGAAGCGATGAGCTACGGGATAGACGATCCGTGGGATCGAAGAGCTGACGTTGGAACTCAAGGGAATGAGCGTACTCAACTTTACTACTCAAATTCAACGTTACATTAAAAACTAGGGTTTCAAGGTTTATATAGCAACAAAGCAATAAGTAAAATAATAATAAAATTGTTCAGCAAACGACGGAAGGAGATCGCTGACGCGGACCGAAAGTGGGAAATGCGGCGGTCGCCGTAATTAAACGGCGATCGCCGTCATTTGCCGTAGGCAAGTCTTCGGATTCTCCATAGGCGGCGGGCGCCAGAAGGGGGGGCGGCGGGCGCCGGAAAGTGGGCGGCGGTCGCCGTAAATGGGGCGGCGGTCGCCACACCTCTGCTTCTTCTCCCGTGTTCTTGGTGGCCGGCGGCGGTCGCCGTAAAGGGGGCGGCGGTCGCTGCCCTCCTTCTTCTTCCGTGAACTCGTCGTCTTCGCCCTCCTCGAGTGCACTCCCGTTGTTCCCTCTTCGTCCTTCGCCGTCAATGAGCGGTCATGGAGCTATCAATCTCCCCTTCTTGGCTGCGAAGCGTCCCCGCTTCGTCCTTGTCGTCAGAAGCATGAGACGTTGGAGGAGAAAGAGCGGCGATGTGGAAAACAGGACGTACACCATAACCAGTGGTTGGAGGTGGCCATCCCACGGGCAGCTCATCCGGACTGACATCCCCAGGGGCCTGCAAAACAAAAGGCGCAGTAATGGGTAAAACAACAAGATCTGGAACATTTAGAGGACACGCTGACATGCTTAAAGTCGTATGCCTAATCAAAGAAATCCTAATATACCTACTAAGCAGAGTATATCAAGCAAGTCAGGGTCAAACCCAAGGGAATCAGGTTATCTAATCTTGTGTTTCTCAAGTCACCAACTAGGAACTAGGGGGGGTTTTGTATCGGTTTCTTAGTGACCAAGTAACAAGTAAACAAGTTCGCAAGTAAAGGTTGTGAATATGGTTGGGAAAAGCGCTACACCTGACAAAGATCCACACAACAAGAGATATGGTTGATCAATGAATTCTATTAGTCTCAAGTTCTTATCTTTCCTATAGTTGTCCTTATCCCGATCTTAGGTAACTATTAGTTCTACCAGCCCTAATAGTACTTATTACCAAATCAAATCCGAAAACCTTCAAGACTCAATAAAGCAATAGCATTCAACCAAGGATTCAACAAGATACATGCAATAGAAACAACCTGTTACTATAACATGCAATTAACTCTCTCTCACGATGAACACTCGCAACCCGCTTATGTAAATCGTATTTGCTACTAGATATGCAACCCGAACCCGGAATCACAAGTCCTAGCTATATGGATAATATCAATAAACCTAGGTGATCAGTCTAGATAAACCAATAAGATTCAATAAACATTCAAGCGCAAGAGAATTAATCCAACTAGATAGGAAAACGAACAAGAGTAGAAAACTCACAACCAATCAAATGTTGGCTTCAAACTGTCAAGTGCAACAATGGAGGTTTAGCTCTCCATTAGGGTTTGTGAGAGAAAAACGATGAAAGGTGGCAACTAGGGTTAGAGAATGGATGATTCTCTAAAAGAGTCTTAAATACTAGGACAAATACTTAAGAATAAAATAAAAGGAAATAATAATCCTAAAATAAAGTCTTGGAAAATAAAATAAAAATGAAATAAATCTCGTCAGCGCATCGCCACCGCGGGGTGCGGTGGCATTCATGCCGCGGGGTGCGGCAGTCTTCTAGTGTCCAGACGCCAACTCTCTAGTCTCTCGCCGCGGGTGCGGTCATCTTCCCACCGCGGGGTGCGGTGGTCTTCATTCTTGACTTCTCGCTTATGCTTCCTCCTTGCTTGCCTCGCACCGCTCCTCAACTCATCTCTTCACTTCCTTGGCGTCTCCTGTGATATCCAAAACAGCTCAAACACCTCCAAAAACACCAAACTTCGCCCCAAACGTCATGCACATGAATGTGTCTAAATCTACCTGAATGGCACCAATAAACCCTCTAATAACTCTCAGTTAAGCCCTACAAAGTAGTGCTTATCACACGCTAACGTAGTAAGTAAAAGGCAAGGACGACGTCCCTGAATGATGGGGGAGACAGCCTGAGACTTAGTCAATAAAAGCCGGTCTTCACAAGATCCTTGAATGTCGGGCAAAGCTGGTGTAGAGGGATGTTTTGTTGCTGTCTTTTGTGGCTTCGCACGTTCAGCTGCTTGCAATGGATGCCCCTTGGCTTGTTCAAGTGCCTTGACGCGGTTCCTCTCAACTTGATCTTGCAAAATCTCCTTAGGGCTCATAGGAAGCAAGGTGACCTTCCTTCCATTGTGCATGAAGACGTAGTTATTGAGGTAACCATCATGAAGAGTTCTCTTGTCAAATTGCCAAGGTCGCCCTAAGAGAAGATGCGTGGAATCCATGGGCACGACGTCACAAAGCACCGAATCCGCGTAATGACCAATGCTGAAATTTATGGTGCATTGTTGCTGCACAACATTGGAGTCATCACCCTCGGAAATCCAGTGTAGACTATATGGCTGGGGGTGCGAAGTCGTATTGAGCTTGAAGTGCTTGATCACCTTGTCATTGATGATATTGCAACAACTCCCACCATCTATAATAACACTCAAAGAAGCACCCTGGACCGCACACTTAGTATGAAATAAATTCTCACGTTGGTCAAGTAAGGTACCTTCTTTGGTGGTAAGAACTCGTCGTGTAACCAAGCTAAGAGGCACGGTGCCTGGCTCGTCCTTATGGCTGCATATGTATCCGTCCACGTCCTCCTCCTCCTCCTGTGCGTACGTGTCAAAGACTGGCCCGATGTCAGGTGTGTCCTCATCAAAGGACTCGTATCCGGAGAGGTGCGAGAAGAGGACACGTTTGTTGTTGGGGCAGTCCCGATGTATGTGGCCATGCCCTTGGCACTTATAACAGACCTTGTCACACGCCCTTTCCTCGGAAGGAGGTGCTCGACGCGGCGGTGGCTCATTGACGCGCGTCGGGTTGGTGCTCGGCCGAGTGGTCGGCGCCGGCGTTGTAGACGCGGGAGCGGCCTGCAATGAGGAACGCACATCAGTAGAAGTGGAACTTGACATAGGGTTAGAGCCATACCTGGTGTGAGGCTAAGACCAAGACGCTCTCTTTGCCGCTTGAGCTTGCGACCATATCTCTTGTGCCGTATGTGCGCACTTTTGGAGGTCCCGTATGTTGAGCACCCGAAGTTGGTTGCGAATAGGCTCATGCAGGCCACGAAGGAACATACTCCGAAAGTCCTCGTCAGTGTGATGGATGCCTGCCTTATGGGACAATTCTTCAAGTTTAGCATAAAATTAAAGGGGAGAACGGTTACCTTGAGCCGCTAGTTGTATCTTGAGGCGTATTTCAGAAGTAAAGTCCTCGGGAACATACTTCTTCCTCATGACCCGCATAAGATGGCGCCATGATGTGACTGGGCGCTCGCGGTGATACGCACGGTCGGAGCAGAAGCGATGCCACCAAGCCTTGGCGGCGCCGTCGAAGTGTAAAGCGGCGGTTGCAACCCGTTCTTCTTCCGGGTATTGGTAATGGTTCAACACATACTCCATAGACTGCTGCCAATCAAGAAATTTAAGAGGATCAAATTCACCAGAAAAGTTTGGGTGTTTTACCTTGATGTCGAGGCGACGTGGTCCATGGCGTCCGGGGCTTGAGCGACGCCGTTCCGGAGTGTGGCGGCGGTAGCCATGGCGCGGCGGACGCATCTCCTCATGGCGTTCCAACTCATATGCCTCGTCATCATGAAATCTGTCTCGGGAGTGGTCCGAGGCACGGTCAACGTCGGCATCACGCTCGGACTCGGAATCGTCATACCGCGTATGTTGGCGGCCTCGTGCCCGACGGTTCTTGGTGTTGACATAAGGAAGGGGGTCCCTAGAGACGCGACCACTACGACGGGAGTGATCCGAAGTGTAATCCTCATCCCCTGGAGCAAAGGTGGGATTGTACCGGACGCGGGAGTCGCCACGCTTGGGTGGGTAGCCTTTAATTTGCGAACGAAGGCGATCCTGTGGAGTAGACAAGACGCCCTTCCCCTTGCGGTCCATTGGTTGGTTGGCTGGGGCCGTATGGTTTAGCATAGGATCGGTCGTGGGCAACTTTACGTTACTCATGGCCCGACGAAGGTGCGCAAGTTCAGCTGCCTGCTCGGCAATAAAGCGGTTTTTCTCGTCATTCGAGGCCTGAAGTTGGTTGATTTGTTCATAGGCGGAGTCCATGTGTCTGGGGCTGCGGTGGCCCGTAGAAGGAGAGACGCTCGAGGTAGGGACATCCATAGTACCTATACGAAGCATGCAACACGAGAAGTAAGTTGCACCAAGCAAAAGAACAAGTCCAAGCCAAGTCCTTGTCTAAAAAGTGACCCAAGAAATTTTCCGCGGGGCGTACTAATTTGGGTTGCTCGTGAGGAGGGAGAGACTTGAACGGAAGGCAAGAAAGCAAGAGCTAGCAATTCAAATCTGATATGACCTCGCCTACCATGACAGTTGCAGACGAGGAGGAGGCTATGAGTCTTAGGTCCTCAGGTCCCATTACTAGAGCACGAGCCAAAGCTATTCAAGCTGCGACTCAATCACTGGTGACCAGACTCGTAGCAGGTCATGGACGTCCAACTACAGATGAGGGATCCATTATGAGTTTAGTGACAGTTGGGACGTCTACACAGTCTGCAGAGATCCCGGATCTCACAGATTAGAGATATTGATCGCTATTCGCCTAGTTATCAATATTTTTGATTTATGACATTTTTAATTTTTAGTCCGGATATTATTTATTATTATTTTCAGCATTTTTAAGGGAGTTTAGGAGGTCATTTTTATACTTAGAATGACCAGCCCCCTTAGAGTTATTTTTAGAGTTTTATTTGTTTTATTTTTAATCTTTTTGATTAAGGAAAAGGAAGAGTCTTCCTTTTACTTAACTTAGCTTTGTAGCCCCATTTCTCTTCCACGTTGATATTCATACTTTTATGTTGAGAGAAAACCTCCATTGAAGTTCCTTCAACGTCACCTTGAATCACCTAGTCGAGCTTGCTCCTTCGTCATTCTCACATCAAATCCTTTAGATCTAGGTCGAGCGTGCTCCCTTCATCTATCCCGCTTTCAAATCTCCATCTTTTCCAGCCATATACTGGCCGTGCACATCCCTTCATCCCTACGGCCATCCCCCTCAAATTCCTATCGCTTCCGCAATCGCTTCCGCCTCGCCGTCGTCTTGCAATCTCCATCAACGCAGATGCCTATTCAAGGAGTTGCTTCGCCCCACTACGGATTCATCACGATCTCATCCGGGACTTGAGACCTTCTTCATAGCAAGGTCACATCAACTGGCATCAGAGCCTTCGAATTTGTAAGTCGAATCGATTCCTTGCTTATCACAACCTTATTTCCGTGTCAAAAAATTCCAATTTTTTTTCCTGCATTTTTCGTGATAATTCTGATTGTTATTATTCAGTTCAGTTTTTAGAGTAAAAAAAAAATTCGATTTTTTTTTCTCTTCAAAACCGAATTGATTCTAAACAAAAATTGGGTGATTTTCTCTAGTTCTTCACGGCTCTAGTGAATTTCGTCCTCAAAAAATTCATTTGCTTGATTTTTAGAGTTCTTACCTTGTCCCCTACACACAACAATTGCTTCTTGTGTTGATAAATTGGTGATTGAATTATAGATCTAGATTTGCATGCATATACGTTGAATTGCTGTACTTGACCTATTTGCCATTAATCTGCATCTTCCTTGATCTCTTCGTTTCCCACTTGAATCAATTGAGTGTGTTGGTGTCTAGAATATTTTTTAAAAAATTTTTTGAGTACCGAACTGCGCAAGGAGGCATCTTTGAAGAATTTTCACCCTTGAAGATTAGGGTTCTTGAGTTCTTGTTGCAATTTCTCTAATTCAAAAAAAAAAAGGCTGAGATCTTTCCTTGTAGAAAAAGCCAGATTTGAAGAATTGCCAAAAAAATTATCAATCAAAAAAAAAATATCAAGGCAATCAAACCCTAGTATTTAGGGAAAGTGGTTAAGGCACTTGGCCTTCGGCGCCACACAAGCAGCAGCGTCGGCGCCTCCAAGCCAAGACACACGCAGCGTCGGTGCCCAGCAAGCCGCGCGCGCCCAGCAGCCACGTCTTCTATCCCGGGTGCCACTGATCCGGGTTATAAGACCCCCCCAGCGCAACGATCACGGACGCCTCAGATCCGGGTTCTTTTCATGGGTTCCGCATCTTGCACACTACGAAGATCTTCGGTATTTTTTATTTTTTATTTCGTTCTTTTTGTGTCGATTTTTGCATTCGCTTTTTACAGTTATCCTTCTGACTTTGGTGTGAGTTATCCGCTTTTGTTAGTTTACAGCTGCTTAGCCGGGACGCCTAGGTTTACGCCGGATTAATTTCTGTGCCTACCGTTATATCCTAGCGACAACAGTTGAGGTTACTGTAGGGGTATTAGACTGCAGGGATCTGAGTCCTTTTATTTTTATTTTTCCTTTTTGTGTCGGTTTCTGCATTCACTTTTTACAGTTATCCTTCTGACTTTGGCGTGAGTTATCCGCTTTTGTTAGTTTGCAGCTGCTTAGCCGGGACGCCTAGGTTCACGCCGGATTAAGTTCTGTGCCTACCGTTATATCCTGGCGACATCAGTTGAGGTTTCTGTAGGGGTATTAGAGTGCATGAGCTTTTTGTGAGAAAAGCCGAACTTAGGTGGCAACGGTGAAGAGATATAGGGTGCGCAAAGCCAAAATAAGGTAATCGTTGCCCTATCGTTATTGATTCATTTACCATTTCCTCTCTCTCTCACTGTCTTGGCTGTTATATTCTTGTTGGCATATCTAGGCTTATATTGCTGCAATTTATATCTACAATTTGTTTGCTGAGTTATCGCTGCATTTTGTGATTGTTGTGTGATTATCCTTAGCCTTCCCGCCCTCACGGCCATATCAGCCTTGCTTTCAGTTGTGATATCTTGGTAGTTCGACTTCTCTTTCGTTTCTGTTGCTTTGTTTTTGTTTTTCCTTTGCTCTGTTGGGGTTTCTGTTGTCTTTTCAGGATAATGGTGAACTCCAATGACGGACAGGATACGGGTCGGGTCGATCAACTGGCTAATGCCATTGAGCTTTTAGTGGCCAATCAGCAACGATCCGACGCCGCCATTCAGAGCAACGCGGCTGCCATCGCACGTTCCGATGAACGTTCCGAAGCCAATTTTGCAGCCCTGCGTGACATGCTCAGTAGAGTGATGCCGTCTCCGTCACCGAACCAGCGTGACGACCAGAGTACCCTAGCCCAGAAGCAGAAAAAGGGCAAGGGCGTTCTGATATCCGATCCTCCTATGCAGCCTCCGCGGAAAGGATCACAGAAAGAAAGCAGCACGTCGAAGAAGAAGGTGCGCTCCAAATCAGCCCAGTTGATAATTCCTGAACACAACTCTCAGGACGAGGACGAGCAGGACAATGATGAGTCATCTTCAGAGGAGGATGAACATGTCGATGACAGTGCCGTCAGACGCCAGAGCAGATGCACAAACCCACATGCTTTCACCAACAAGCAAGGGAAACCCTCCACAGCTCGTCCAAGTCGACACCAGGTAAATTCTGAAACCTTCAATGTCCATTCTTTTGCTGACCATCAGAGTACTGTTTCTCCTGTTGAGTCAGATTCAGATGAAGGGTTCAAGGAATTTGACCTTGAGGATGAGGAAGAAGGGGCCTATGGGTTTTCTGCAGGTTATCACCCACCCCTACAGGACCCACCAGAGCAGCAGTTTCATCGTACAGGTTGGGTTCCTCCTCCACAGTAGCCACAGAATCAGGCTGCTTATTACGCTACACAGGATCATCCACAGCAATATCAGCAGCAGCGGGTTGCCGGTCCTCCACGAGCACAGCGACGGCAACAACTACCAGTTGGACAGCAGCGGCAGGGGCTTCCACAGCAGAATTTCTATGCTCCCGCTGTAGCCCAACAGCGATACCCACCCCCAGCTACGTATCACCAATAAATTAAGGTGAAAATCGAACCCTTCCTTGGTACTTATGATCCTTCTATTTTCATAGATTGGTTGCAGAGTACCTGCCATGTTCTTCAACAATATGAGGAGCATGCGAAGGTGGAGATCGTCACCTTGCATTTCCAAGGAGCAGCGCGCACCTGGTGGAACCGACTGGTCCAACAGTAGGCACGCATGGGGTGGCCACTTGTGACAGAGTGGCAACAGCTAGTGGCGCTAATGACGCGCAAGTACGTGCCGACGACATACCGAGAGGATATGAAGACAGCCATTGCACTTGCTACTCAGGGTCGTGATACGCCACATGAGTTCTTTGCTCGCTTAGATGACATGTACTTCAAGGCCGGGGTAAGTGTTACTCCCTCTACTCTACGTACACGTTTTATAACGGGTTTGTCACAGCCGTACAGGGATCAGGTTGACGTTCTGCCAATCCGAGACCTCAACAACGTGGTACATACTGCGCAGAAGCTCTATCTTCAGGCGCAGAGACGTCGACAGCAGCCTTGGCAGTCTTCGTCTTCTCCCTCACCAAGGTATACCTCGAACCCTATCAATTCTTATCGCACTAACTCTTCTTCTAGTTCTGTGCCTCGACAAGATCGTACAGGTATTGCGTCTTCTACGACGCCGCAGCCGGCGCCCCCTACTTCTGCGCGCCGACAGCCATCGACCTCTGCTCAGACAAGCCGTACAGATCATTCTAGCGAGCGAGAGTGTTACAGATGTGGTGGACGATGACACTATCAGAAGGACTGCCCTAATCAGAAGCGTGTCCTCTACTCCGCCCAAACTAAAGACTACGAGAGCCTCTCGGATGAAGAGGAGAACGACCCAGAGGAGTCTGCAGAGCTGACTGATGAGGTGATCAGGCCGAGCGACCATGATACAGACGTCATGCATTATGCCTTGGTCACCAGACGCGTCCTCAGCGTCAAGGAAGGAGGTCCGCTTGACCAAAGGGAGAATCTGTTTTATTCCCGGTGTCGTATGAAGAATGCGTCGCTGAGTCTGATAATAGATGGAGGGTCGTGCTGCAACATTATAAACGAGAGAGTCGTCCGTGACTTCAATCTTCAGACGCAACCACATCCTCAGCCCTACGGTCTGCAGTGGATTTCAGACCAACCAGGTAACAATGTTTCTTTACAGTGTCCCGTTACTTTTTCCATAGGACCATATACATACACTGTTTTGTGCGATGTTACCGCCATGGATGCCACCCATATTCTGTTAGGGCGTCCTTGGCTATTTGACCGTCGCGTCTTCCATGATGGGTTTTTGAACAGTTACATGTTCACTCACCATGGCAAGCGCGTGACGCTCTTACCTATGACTCCGAATGAGATTTTACAGGACCATGCTATTAGACAGAGGAACAAGGCTATACAGGTTGCAAAGGAGGCAGGAAAACCCCCTCCAGAGTCCCCTACAGCCTTCCAGCCGAGTTCTCTACAACTTCCTGCATCATCTTCTTCGGGTACCCAGGGCAACTCAGGACAGGTAAGTGACCAGCCCATTAGTCTTAAATTTCCTCACTGTAGTGGTAATGGTCAACAGGTACCTTCTGGAGTCCATCATCAGAAGGGTGGAAAATGTAGTTCTGCGCTGAAAGGCACTTGTGAGCAGCGACTTCTCTTGGCGCGACGCCGTAAGGTTTCCAGCGTCATCCAAGACAAGTCTCCCTGTTTCCTACTCATTGATCTTCCTACTGCCCTATCTGTTTCAGAGTCCGCACTCCCCTCTTGTATTTTGTCAATTTTGCAGGAGTTTCAGGATGTGATGCCGGACGAGTTGCCAGATGGTCTTTCACCACTTCGTGGCATTGAGCACCAGATCGATTTTGTACCAGGAGCTACTCTTCCCAACCGAGCTGCCTACCGAACTTCTCCAGAGGAAACAAAGGAGTTGTAAAAGCAGGTGCAGGAACTGTTGGAGAAGGGGTATGTGCGTGAGTCTCTTAGCCCGTGCGCTGTTCCCGTCATATTGGTGCCTAAGAAGGGCGGTTCTTGGAGGATGTGCGTGGATTGCCGTGCCATCAACCAGATCATCGTCAAATACAGACATCCCATTCCTCGCCTCGACGACATGCTTGACGAGCTACATGGAGCGCAGTTCTTCAACAAGATTGATCTGAAGAGCGGCTATCATCAGATTCGCATGAAGGAGGGGGACGAGTGGAAGAATGCTTTCAAGACGAAGTATGGTCTGTATGAGTGGCTAGTCATGCCATTTGGACTGACCAATGCTCCTTCTACGTTCATGAGACTGATGAACCATGTCTTGAGAGCTTTTCTGGGTAAGTTTGTAGTTGTCTATTTTGATGATATTCTTATTTACTCTAGGACTTTAGATGACCATGCTGAGCATCTTCGCCTTGTTTTAGAGTGTTTGAGAGTAGAGAGCTTATACGCCAATCTTGGCAAGTGTGTATTTTGTTCTCCTTCTACAAACTTCCTAGGTTTCGTCATCAGCAAGGACGGCCTGCAGGTGGATGCAGAAAAGATCCGCGCTATCCAGGAGTGGCCGACGCCAACTACTCCTACTCAGGTACGTTCGTTTTTGGGTTTGGCTGGTTTTTATCGACGGTTTGTTCGTGATTTCAGCACTATAGCCGCCCCATTACACGAGCTGACCAAGAAGGCCGCGTCTATCACTTGGCTTCCCCGGCATGATGCTGTTTTTGCCGCCCTGAAGGATGCCTTGTGCCGCGCGCCACTGCTGCAGCTTCCTGACTTCACCCGTCGGTTCGAGGTGGAATGCGACGCTTCTGATTTCGGCATCGGAGGTGTCTTGCTGCAGGAGAAGAGGCCGATTGCCTATTTTTCAGAGAAGCTGTCAGGTGCACAGCTGAACTACCCGACGTATGACAAGGAGTTGTACGCGCTCATTCGGGTTCTGAAGACGTGGCAACACTATCTGTGGCCTGCAGAGTTTGTGATTCACTCAGATCATGCAGCTCTTAGTTATCTGCGCAGCCAGACGACTCTTAACAGACGCCACGCTCGCTGGGTTGAGTTCATGGAGACGTTCCCATATCTCATTGTGCACAAGAAAGGTAAGGAGAATGTGGTAGCCGATGCCCTTTCTCGCAGGTACGTCCTCATTACTCAGCTTCAGTCTCAGTTATTTGGGTTTGCATTAGGGGTGTTCATGGATGGACCGGACCAGATTTTCGGACCGGACCGGTAAAATTCTGGTCCGGTCTCCGGTCCACCATTTCCCCAAAATCGGTTTCCGGTCCGGTCCAAACCCGGAAAAAATCCGGACCGGAAGACCGGATTTTTTTATTTTATTTTTTTTGTAATTTATATGTTTTTTTTAAGAGATTTATATGTATTTTTTTGTAGATATTTTTTTAAATTTAATAAGTTAGGAGTATATATGTTTTATAAATATTTTTTTAGATATTTTTTTATAGATTTTAAATAAGAATTTAATTTTTTTATTTTTTAAAATTAAATCCGGTCCAATCCGGTCCAAGACCGGACCGGACCGGACCGGACCGGTCCGGTCCGGTCTTCGGTCCACATATGCCCAAAAATCCGGTCCATCGGACCGGACCGGACCGTAAATTCCGGACCGGATGAACACCCCTAGTTTGCATTGCTCAAGGATCTTTATGCTGTTGATCCTTTCTTTTCTACATTCTTTGAGCAATGTAAATCCACTGGCCGTGAACATGCTACGTATTTCCTTGATGACGGATTTCTGTACAAAGGTGGGAAGCTTTGCATCCCTTCATCCTCTGTCAGAAATTTGTTGATTGAGGAAGCACATAGTCGTGGTCACTTTGGCGTGTCTAAGACGCTGGCATCACTTCGCGAACACTTCTTCTGGCCTAAGATGGCCAACAATGTTACGAAGTATTGTCAGAGTTGTATGACATGCCATAAAGCTAAGGCCAGGTCTAGTCCGCATGGTCTCTACACGCCTCTACCGATTCCCGTTGGCCCGTGGGAAGATATTTCCATGGATTTTATCACTGGGTTGCCTATGTCTCGGCGTGGTAGAGATTCTATATTTGTGGTCGTAGACAGGTTCTCTAAGATGGCACACTTCATTGCCTGTAAGAACACTAGTAACGCCACGGACGTTGCTACTCTGTTCTTCGACAATGTCGTGAGACTGCACGGTATTCCGCGCACTATTGTTAGTGATCGGGACACCAAGTTCGTCGGCCATTTCTGGAGAACCTTGTGGGGTAAGCTCGGTACTAAACTCCTATTTTCTACGAGCTACCACCCACAGACGGATGGTCAGACAGAGGTGACCAACCGCACTCTTGGAGCCCTCCTTCGGACGGTTCTGAAGAGTAACCCACGCAGGTGGGAGGACTTACTGTCTACAGTGGAGTTTTCTTATAACAGGTCCAGGCACAGCGCGACTAAACTGACCCCGTTCGAAATTGTCTATGGACGGAACCCGCTGACGCCGCTGGACTTGACTCCCTATCCTCGGAAGGATACAGACAGCACCACAGGTGACAGATTGGCCGATCACATCAAGGAACTTCACACTCGGACGCGCAACCAGCTGGAGCGCAGAGCAGCACAGTATGCGGCCCAGAAGAACAAAGGACGACACAGGATTGTCTTTGCTCCTGGCGACTTGGTTTGGCTTCACTTGCGGAAGGAGCGTTTTCCTTCCAACCGCAAGTCTAAGCTCGACCAAAGGGGTGATGGACCATTTCGTGTTGTCAAGGTCATCAATGACAACGCCTACCAGCTAGAGCTCCCAGACAAGTATGGTGTTCACCCGACCTTCAATGTTGCTGATCTATCACCGTACGTGGAGCCAGAGTATGATGAGGGTGAAGCGGGGACGCTTCACACTCAAGTGGGGGAGGATGATGTGACCTCGCCTACCATGACAGCTACAGACGAGGAGGAGGCTATGAGTCTTAGGTCCTCAGGTCCCATTACTAGAGCACGAGCCAAAGCTATTCAAGCTGCGACTCAATCACTGGTGACCAGACTCGTAGCAGGTCATGGACGTCCAACTACAGATGAGGGATCCATTATGAGTTTAGTGACAGTTGGGACGTCTACACAGTCTGCAGAGATCCCGGATCTCACAGATTAGAGATATTGATCGCTATTCGCCTAGTTATCAATATTTCTGATTTATGACATTTTTAGTTTTTAGTCCGGATATTATTTATTATTATTTTCAGCATTTTTAAGGGAGTTTAGGAGGTCATTTCTATACTTAGAATGACCAGCCCCCTTAGAGTTATTTTTAGAGTTTTATTTGTTTTATTTTTAATCTTTTTGGTTAAGGAAAAGTAAGAGTCTTCCTTTTACTTAACCTAGCTTTGTAGCCCCCTTTCTCTTCCACGTTGATATTCATACTTTTATGTTGAGAGAAAACCTCCATTGAAGTTCCTTCAACGTCACCTTGAATCACCTAGTCGAGCTTGCTCCTTCGTCATTCTCACATCAAATCCTTTAGATCTAGGTCGAGCGTGCTCCCTTCATCTATCCCGCTTCCAAATCTCCATCTTTTCCAGCCATATACTGGCCGTGCACATCCCTTCATCCCTACGGCCATCCCCCTCAAATTCCTATCGCTTCCGCAATCGCTTCCGCCTCGCCGTCGTCTTGCAATCTCCATCAACGCAGACGCCTATTCAAGGAGTTGCTTCGCCCCACTACGGATTCATCACGATCTCATCCGGGACTTGAGACCTTCTTCATAGCAAGGTCACATCAAAATCCCAAACAACATACAAATTTCCAAGTGCAAGCAAATCAAATCAAGTTTCTTAGAATTAAGCACAAGAGAGTTGAAAATTTTCCCCTTTTCAATGAGAGTTACATAGAGACATGAAAGACGAGAAGATGGAGTATGACCGTATGGTGCGTTCTCTGTCTACTCTTTGTATTTTTTGTTTTGTTTTGTTTTTGAGGCTTCCGTCTTCCGAAACCTTTCTGTTTTTGTTTGATGGAAGGTGAGAATAGTATGTTTTTTTTGTTTATACGATCACACCTTGTTTTTGTTTTGTGCTGATATGATGGCGAATCAAGCAAGAAAGAACCACACAAGCAAGTGCAGGAAAAGCAAGAAGAGACAAACAACTAGGAGGGAATAAAATCTAACAACTAATCTAGCAATTAATCCAAAGGGAAGCAAGACTTGATCAACAAGAACAAGGAAATCAAATATGCAATCAAAGGAAACAAAAATTGCTAGAGGGTAGATGGTAGGATTGGGGAACAAGTAATCAAAACCTAAGGGAATTAAGGTTAATCGTGAAGGTGAGATAGGCGGCGGCGGACGGTGGTGGCGATCAGTGGTGGTGGCGAACGGTAATGGGTGGTGGCTAGAAATTTTTTTTTTCTAGGGTTTGCAAGCGGTAAAATTTCAGGAATCACAAAAGAGAGAAGAACAAACTTAGCTTGGAAAAGGCTCTGATACCAGTTGATGCAAACAACCCCTGAAGTGTTGTCTGCAACGCAGGATCTTGGATTCCTCAAGCGTGGATTTGATTTCTTCTCTTCCGTAGCCAAAGTGATGGCTTTCCTAGGGCTAAAGAGATAGCCTTCCAAACGCGTCAAAGAGATGACGAAGAGATCAAAGAGATGATCTTGAATACCGAAGGGACGGTGTATGATTGCTCGAAGCGATGAGCTACGGGATAGACGATACGTGGGATCGAAGAGCTGACGTTGGAACTCAAGGGAAGGAGTGTACTCAACTTTACTACTCAAATTCAACGTAACATTAAAAACTAGGGTTTCAAGGTTTATATAGCAACAAAGCAATAAGTAAAATAATAATAAAATTGTTCAGCAAACGACGGAAGGAGATCGCTGACGCGGACCAAAAGTGGGAAATGCGGCGGTCGCCGTAATTAAACGGCGATCGCCGTCATTTGCCGTAGGCAAGTCTTCGGATTCTCCATAGGCGGCGGGCGCCGGAAGGGGGGGCGGCGGGCGCCGGAAAGTGAGCGACGGTCGCCGTAAAGGGGGTGGCGGTTGACGCACCTCTGCTTCTTCTCTCGTGTTCTTGGTGGCCGGCGACGGTCGCCGTAAAGGGGGCGGCGGTCGCTGCCCTCCTTCTTCTTCCGTGAACTCGTCGTCTTCGCCCTCCTCGAGTGCACTCTCGTTGTTCCCTCTTCGTCCTTCGCCGTCAATGAGCGGGTCATGGAGCTATCAGTTGGCTTATTTTAAAACACAAAAGGAAAAAAATAAGAAGAAAAACTAAGGAAAAATAAAATAAATAGCATCAAAGTGATCCATTAGATCAACACAATGATGCCAAATTTAGATTATCAATGAAGATAAATAGCACAACCAAAACAATCATTCAATCAATTACAACTTCTGCCGAAAAATATGTCGGGTTCATAAATATAACCGAAATGTTCATAATTAAGCACATGAGGTTCATAATCTGTGCATATTTCAAGACAAACAGAGATATCATGCACTCACAATATCTCTCTCATGTATTTAATCGAACACCTTGTGTGCATCACTTAATTAATCTATCCTAACCAAATCAAAAGGTTCTCAAAGCTGGTAATGATACATCTCCACTAACAACAATTTAAACTCATCCAACAAAGTGGAATCAAAAGACAAGACATTGGATCAAAAGACAATTCAAACTCATGTTATAATCTAGAACATCAAATTCTGATTTTTTTTATGTAAAAGATCAACAAAACTGAGATTCTAGTAACAAAACATGACATTGCAACAATTCAAACTTCATAATAGTCATTAAAATCAGGCTCATTTGTTCTAGTCACATCAACACTCTAGACACTATTCTCATGAGACAAGTCACAACTATCAGCAATTGAAGTTGATGTACATGCTGAAATACATAGACAATTTAAACAAAATATTAAAGAACATGTCAAGTTTATTATTAACGCCATAATGTTCATTATTAATAGGATTATGTTCATAATGCGTGCATATTCGTAAACCAACAGAGAAGAAGAAGGATGGACTGTCAATGAAAAAAAAACGAATTTTGTAGTTCGATAAAATATTATACTGCATAAAAATGACGTTGCACAATGGAAGAAGCAAACAATCAATCAATCCTACAAGTAAACCTCGATCAAATTTCAATTTTTTTGAAGCAAATCAGTACCGGCATCCATGGAGGGTGGAAACGAAGAACACACCCTAAGAAACTACAATTTGATGCCAATATGAACGTATACAGATTGTACTGAAAAATCTAGTTCGATTTTGTAAAATCTAGTATAAAATCAACGAATTGAATCATGAAAGAGTAGATATCGCGTGAGAAGGAAGAACTCGACACATATGAACATGGAGAATGAGGAGGAAGAAAGACCTAGCACGCGTAATGACAAAATTGCCCTTCACTTAATTTGGGTTTCAGGTGAAGCACACCTCTATACCAGTCGTTGATCATCTACATCCGACGGTGCGAAATGTTTCGCATTTCACACAGTAAGAATGTTGTATGGGATCCGAAATCACACTTATATACCTCCGTGTCTAATTCCTCAAACCATTCTTCATTAATTTGTATCATACATGAACCGAAATCTGTATATTTGAAGCATCAAAATTGTACCATTTCCCCCCCATAGAATACTCATAATTTCATGGTCACCACTGCTAGAAACACGCAAAATAGTCCCGAAAATTTACCCATGAATTATTTCGAGCCTAAATTCGTGCCTATATAGGCACGTTTTTGCTCCGAATATTAATTCGTGTGTACATTCGAGGCCATTTTCGAGGTTAATTTCGTGGTTAAATTCGTGGTTAAATTTGAGGGTATGTTCGAGGTTAATTTCGTGGTTAAATTTGAGGGTATGTTCGAGGTTAATTTCGAGACTATTTCACGTGTTTCGAGCAGTGCATGTAGCATCATGTTTATCGGTTAAATTGGAAAAAGTAGGTTAACCAAAATTGTATCGATTAATAACTCTATAATTGGGGTAAATAACAGAACTCACAATTAATTAGCACCCGAAAGAATGAAATATTGCATGATCTGCATGTACGTAATTGTGTTGGTATGAAGTTACACATGTTTGGCTTCTGAAGACTCGCAAGAGCCTAGGATATAAACACAAGTTACCGAAAAAGTTAGTGATTAGGGTTTATTAGACTTAATTTCATGGTTTTTTTTTTGTTTTTCCTTTCTTGTCTAACTAGATGAAGTTTTCTTGGTCTTCCTGTAGTTCATGGTGATCACACCTTTAATTCCTACATGACTTCTCTACTTACAAGTAAAATTAAAAATACGTAGTCCGTATATATTAAATCAACATGAGCGTTTACTTTTGCGTGACGAGGTCGTCCATCATCATTGGCGCCAACCTGGCATCGATCCATCTTATAATTTCTAACAATATTTGAGAAGAGGGTTCGGCATTAATTAACGCCATTGTCGATCTCTTTTCCAGATGGAATTTATGGGCTTCGCATTTCTTCCATCTTGCTAGCTTTATTTATCCAAGCTGCATATATATATATATATATATATATATATATATTTACAGGTACGTATTCGATCGATTCTCTTGTTACTTAATTGCATTGCATTCATTCAAGGCTTAGTTGATATATATCGATCACATGCATTTTAATCTAGCTCCATCCAAATAAATATTACTTCTAATTTGCTCAGCTAGACCACGACATCTAGCTGATCGACCCAGTTTTACTTCATTTGTATGTGCATTATCGATCAACATTTTCCTGCAACGTCGATCCCCAATTATATCAACTATACATTAATTATGTCGATTTTATTTATTTGATTATTTTGTAATGTTGCATTATCGTTAAATATTTAGGTTTCATCTTTAAGGCCAGATTGAAATATATATTTCTTTAAATTATTTGTCAAACTCTGAACAAGAACTAATGACAAAATATTAATCAAACCAATTCCAAGAAGCAAGAACAATATAGCTTTGAGAATAATATAAACCCGAAATCTATGATAAGGTTTTCGAGTCTTCAAATCTGATTTTTTTAAATAAAAATTAAATGAATAAACAGACAAAATTACGGTTTAATTTGTAGTGACTTGGCCAAAAAAAAATGAACTAACACAAAAGCCTAAAAATATTTTTTTATTATGAAAGTGCTGAAATATCCATAGTATTTTGAAACGAGGGATACTGAATGGCTAGGATTACTACAAGGTTTCATTATGGCAGAGATCACACGTGGTTTTGGGGAGAGAGCAGAGAAAGATGAGAGCTGGGCAAGTGGGAAGGAGAGGAAGATTGGATACGAGCCATATCACTCAAAATTGGGGTGTATCAAAACAAGAATATTTCATATCACCTGATGGTATCTTTTGATATTCATACGAGGATATACCAAACAATAGATATGGATATGATTTATGTTGATGCATGCTTGGATATTAAATGATTTTTTTTAATCTCTATATTTCAAATCTTAGCGGTAGCGGTGAAAATAACGGTTAAAAGTAACTTAAATCGCTAATAAGAATATCATTGAAAAAAGTAGTGCTCTAAATACAACTAAATACTAAAAGCTACGTATGTTACTAGTTGTCAAGCACCCTTATTTAAAAAAAAAATAAGCGCTATCCCAAACACTACTTTTTTTAACCTTTGTCAAACACGCTTTAAGAGCTAAATTAAAAAAAAAGTACTAAGAGCATCCACAAAGGAGAAACTTTGAGTTTCTCCTTTTTACATTATAAAAAAGAAAATGAAATAGTTGAGGGAATTGTGTCATAAAAATCAGATTATAATTGCATTGGTTATTGTACTAGTTTCTTAAAGTAAAAACTAGCACAATGACCAAGGTAAATTTTATGACACATTTTCCGAATTTATTTATTTTACCTTTTTTTATTAAAAAAAAAAACCTTGGATTTCTCTCTTGTGGATACACTAAGCGCTACCCCCATCCACCCCCAAGGGTAAGGAAGAAGTAATTTCATCTTTTGCCCCTCATTTTTATTAGCTACATTAAGGGTATTTACAAGACTTTATATATATAAGTATATGAATGTATTACATTTATAATTTTTTATAATATTATACATATGTCTAATATAAGTATTGAGTTTATTAGAAAAATATATAAACTTGTTAAATTTAATACGTCATTTTTTTGTTCATAATTTTAAAAGTATTTTAAATATACATTGTTCATTTTAATATATCAGATAATACTTTTAAATATAAATTTAATGCATAAAATTGAGAGTTACAAAAATTAAATAATAACACATTAAACAACTTTAACATACAATCTAATTACAAAATTATATACATACCCATTTTCGCCATTTTACATTTTACTTTTAATAACTTCAACTTTCATAAACTTTGTTTAGCGAACACATCATTTGACGTTTGATATATTATCCTTCAAGTACGTAGCTTATGGACACCTTCAATCGATCTGATGTCTCTCGATCATTTGTCTTTTTTTCTTCTTTTTTTTGATACAGAAAGATTTAAAGATTCCAAAATAACTAATCTGAAATCTCAAAAAGCCGAAAATTCGGCGATCGAAACATCCGACACAAACAAGCAACAACAAGGGCAATAACAAAGAAAAAGCAAAACAGAAATGAAAAAACAACAACAAAAGTTTCATGAAAAACAAATACATCCGAGCAAGGTTAACCAAGAAGGCTTAATCGACGAGAGAGGCTTAAACATGAGTTGGAAATCACTAACAAGACATTGAAGCAGCAGAAGAACACAAATAAGACACAATCTGGAGACACTTCTTTAGTAGAAGCCGTCAGGGATCACACAATCACTATCTTGATCTCAAATCGGAACAACAGTCTCCAATCAAACCTAAAAGCAAACCCGCAACAGAAATGAGTGAATCACAACATGTTTCCAAGATGATTCAACTTTTGATTCGGGTCTGGGATACAAAGACCCAAGATCTGATCTTGACGTGGGGGATGAGTATCGTGTCGGAGATGGAGCTGTCAGTTTGGTCGGAGCCCGACAAAGGAAACGAGGGGAATCTTAAAAAAATTCGTTGGATCTTCTCGATTGGTGGTGGACGGAGGTACTCGCTCGGGGTGGCCGGAACTACTTGTTCGGGGGTGGTCGAAGCTTCTTTCTTGAACATCTCAAATCCCTTTGATGGGGCTGAAATTCTGACCGGGGTCGGTCTTGCCTTGGATCATTGTGGCGATTCAGCGACCATGGGGCAACTTGTGACGTTGGGCAAAGACTGGAAGAGGAGCGGACACCAGCAAGTCGGACATTGGCTCGGCGGTGGAGCAAACCACAACAGGGGCGAAGAGAACACCGGGTCGGGGCTGAGCCGTGGTACGGTGGCTTGCTGAGCGGGGATTGGGGATCAAGTCTGGGTCTGGTGCGGGCGGTAGGAGGTGCGCCGAGTTCGTGAATTCGATGGTATGGTGGTGCGCGGTCAGGCGAGGCGCGAAGGTCTTGGTGTGAACCGGTGATGGTTTAGGTTCAACAGAAAGGTGCGCGGACATGGGTGCGCAACCGTGGTGGTGAGAGAGGAGGGAAAGATGGTGAGGTCGCAGGGGGCGCGGCTTGAGTGGTTCTGATGTGGGTTCGGCTGGGCGGTCGTCGGTGGTTGGTGGTCGCCGGATCTGATGTGATAGTGTGGAGGGGAGTATCGGGTGGAAGCGGTTGGGTAATGGGTATAGGGTTTCATTGTTCAGCGGCGGAGGAGAGTTTTTTTTTTTAGGGTTTCGATCATTTCTGTCTTGATCTGCATGGCGCGCATATGGTTCACACATAGCTATTTACGTACGTAGCAGTACTATGCTAGCTGGAATCAATTAACTATCAGGACTTCCACGCGCTCCACGTCGACGTCGACCCTGTTATCTGTTAATTCTGGTCCCTTGATTTTAGCCCACATAATCGCGGACCATCCAACGATCATGACTAGTACGCTCAGCACACTATCAAATTAGCAAAGCAAAAAAAGATCGAGTAATGAATTTATCAGCCTCTAGCTAGTTATATAATTAGAAACTGATTGAACAGACCAGGAAAACAATAATTAAAAAGAATGTACGTTAATTCTTTTATAAATTAAATCACGTACCTTCCCAAGCCTAGTTTCCCGTTTGAAATAATAAGTGGAGCTGTGGAAGTGGAAATGATCAACATGACAGGGTTGAATCCAGATACAATTTCTGGGCCTATACGTTGCATACAAAATGCCGTTAGACCCATCATTATCCCTGAACATACCACACCCTGCAGCCATATATCTTGTGTTAGGATCCGAACGCACTAATGAGAGAAAAAACGAAACAAAAAGCACAAAAAATATTTATCCAGTTCGTAACACAATATCACTACGTTTGGGAGTATTACTAAGCCATGGTTTTTTCTTATTATTGTGATAATGATTGCAATGATCAATAAGATATTAAAGCTAATGAACGAAACCCTAATTAGATTCATTACACTATTGTATGGACGGGTCCAAAAAACCTTTAAAAGTCAGTGTATAGTCCATCAAACTTCATAACCTAACAATTAATATTTGAGGCATTAAATGTAACATGCAGCTTACCAAGTATGTGACAGCCAAGAGGTTAACGTCCAAACCCATCTTCCAACTCTCGAGGCGATTATCTATGCACAAGGCATATGCGGTTGCTTGGATCGCTCCCATAAAGTTCACCACAGTCATGTTAAGGAAGTAGTAGGGAAACCTCTCATACATATCTGCCTACAATATTTAGTAAAACACCCAACATACATTAATTCATATATGGGATCAGAGACAATATTTATGTGTACTCACTTATTTAATTTGATTCGATCATATAGAGATCGAGAGGATTTGTCCAAGAGCTAGGTTATAGGTGGCTTTTGGTATATATATAGATCATCAAATTTGAAGATATAATATAATCACCTGAAGAATGAGAGAAAGAGCAGTAGACACAGAGGCAGATATAGATATCAAAACCCCATGAATTCTGTTTGAGTAGGTTGGGGGCGGTGGTGCAGATTCGGCTACACGACTTTGGAGCAAGACGGGGCCTTCGTAGGACGAGTCAAGGTAAACAGCAGCTCCCCATATAAAGCATCCCATCATAATCACCCCCAGCAACTTCAACTTCCCAGTTATCTTGCCTTCTTTTAGGGCCAAGAGTTCCTTTCTGATCGAAGATATATGGTCAAAAATTAAAATATTATTCCTACTTATATCTTGGTACACATATTTCATGTATTAAAGAAATAAAGCAAAAAAGTTTGGTAAAACCGTACCTATAGATTATAGCAAGCGTTATGGAGCTGACGATAAGTGGACTGCAGTTGCTCATTATTGAAGCCAACTTAGGGTCTAATAAGGTAAGACTTGTTACATTCAGATTTTGCGGAAGGGACGCTCTGCCATAATATTCAAGCAAAGATTTAATAACGTGTGGTTCCAACAAATCAATTAAGTTGATGTATAGATTAAAGATAAGTTATACCCCAAGAGTCCACAGAGGAACCCCTCGCCGGCCAGTAAGATGAGCCCTCTCCACGTCAGCTTGGGCCAGTACTGTTCTCTGCGCAATGTATAGGGCAATATCATACGGAGTATTAAATAACATCTTAAAATCTGGATTTCATGATCGGATTATAAGCTGCTTTATAGATTATGGCTCCCTTCGGCAAAGCTTTTTTGAGATTAACGGAGTTTGATTTTCTTTCTAATCTAATTAATGAGTATTCGGTAAAAAAATGTCAATCTAGCTTAGGGAGATTATAGTAGATTAACGTAGCTTAATTTTTCCATTTTTTTAATGTGACTCCCCCTAGATTATTGAAGATTAACAAACTCAATTTTACATTTATATCATTTCAGCGTGTAATACCGAACACCAACTATAATTTTTAAATAATTAAGCTAATAAATTCAGCTCCAACTTCAGCTCCAGCTTCAACTACTTATTCAGCTCCAACTCTCATTTCAGTTGAATTTACCGAACATAGCCTATATCGCAAAATCTAAGATTTTACAAAATCACTAAACATAGTATAAATCAACCTAAAAAATAAAAAGTGATCAATGTCTTATATTTGAAGTAAAAACATAAAGAATATAATATATTAGTGACTTTATGATATAAAAATATTATATTTTCTACAATAATTTATTGATAATTTACGAATTAATCATATTATAATAGTTTTGAAAAATGCATATATTTTATAATTGAAGTATACATTTCATCTCATAATGAAATTATGTTACATAACAAATATGTTGCAGGATCAAAAGCAAGTTCATAAAATTGCGGGAATGGTATGCAGGATCCTACTGCTTTTATATTTCAATAAGATTCTACCCAAAATCGGAATCGTTACCCCACTTTAAATCAGGATCTTAACAACAATGATCTTAATAGATATATTAGGTGCTTGTTTGATTGGAAAGTAAATTATCATAATTTTAAATTATTTTAAAAGTGATATTAAATATATATGTTTGATTGACCTTTTTGTTTTTGAAAAATACAGATATTTAATTAATGAGATTTTCAATTCATATAAAAAAATCTCTAACAGCTAGCACTAACTTAATTAAGAGAATTATACGGAGGACACAGTCAAAGTACTTAAACATTATTAACCAACAGTATCGCTAACACGCCCCCTCAAGCTTGACGTCCGGCGGATAAGTCCGAGCTTGAAAACCAGTTCTTGAAAACGAGGCCGCAACAAAGGTTTAAGTGAACAACAATAGTGAAAGTAGAGGCTTTGTCAAATGGGTTGGGGAGATGAGTGCTGAGGTCTGCAGCCATTGAAGCAGGGAGAGAGACGTGTAGTTTGGTTTGTGTGGTACGTAGGCCAAGATCTTTAGGCTGATACCATGCATGTAGATTTGTAAGGGAAAGTTGTGATTGTATTATTCTTGAATTGTCTTACTTATACAGGAGATGTAACTGAATGACCTAGAATATCGATCTCTAACAGCTAGCGCAGCACTAACTTAATTAAGAGAATTATACGGAGGACACAGTCAAAGCACTTAAACACAATTAAACATAATTAACCAACAGTATCGCTAACACTAACAACACGCACACATGAACATGATCAGATATATATTGCGAGAAAATCCATAAAAATTAAAATTAGTTAGGGAGAAGTAATCGGGGATTAGTAATATGAATAAGGGTACCTTTGAAGAAGGCAAGCCATGATTGGAGGAGTAAGTGGAAGAGAAACACAGGAGGCGATGATCGGAGCAAGAAAAGAAGAAGAGAGAAAGAAGAGAAGGGTAGCACAACCCAAATCATAGCGGTAGGCAACTATAATCTGCGGTTCCATTTCGGCGAGGTCGTTGAAGACGTTAGACCAGGCTAGAAACAACTGAACCAGCCCCGCCACTACAAACGCTACCCACATCCCTGCTTTCATCGGCCGATCCGCCCGGAATTATCAGAAGCGAAAGAGGGGAGAAAGATGATGATGAGCAACTGATTGAAGCGAACTTAAACTAGGATTTCTGCGTCACTAAAAACTACTTACGTGACCTGCTTTCATAGCTCTTGATCGAGCTTATTTTATTCCCACGCACAGCTGGACTCAAATGGATAATTAAAAATGGCCCTACAAGTTTGAATTTACCCTTGTATGATTTCCTTATATGCAGTGGCGGATACTTAGCTGGTAAATATGGTTAATTACTTTACTACTTTTGAAATTTCAATTTAGGGTTTAATATTTAATAAACGACGACAATACAGTTTCGATAACAAGGTCTATTATAACATTAAAATTGTAATGGTTTATCTAATGTATTATCATAAATAATCTAAGATAATGATATGTAACTGATCATAACTCTATGGTAATAACAAGGTCTATTGTAATGGTTATTGGAATGCCAATAATTTAGGTAACACATAATATTATTATTGTAACGTTTGTAATATTAATAAAAAAAGGCAAGCTCATACAAACCTAATTATTTACGCTCAAAAGGGTTTTATTCTCTCTCCACCCTCACTTTCCTCCTCACCCACCGACGTCGCTGACACCCTTCTCCACTACGCCGCTTCCACCAATGCCACCGACCGCATGTTCGTTGTCGAGCTCTCCGCCGCTGCTCCTCCTGCAAGCTACAAACGACGACAATACAGTCCCGATAACAAGGCGGAAACAGTGGATGCATTTCTGAATCAGGTACGTACAAGGGTCAAGAGTATGGGATTTTCCACCATATGATTCCAAACCTAACTTCAATTTAAGGGTTTTCGAAGTTAATCGAACTTGAAATCGTGTTGAATCAACATGTGAATGTGGACTGAAATTGGAATTTAGGGTTTGTATAGTTGGAGCGAAGGCAAAATTGAACACACGGTTTGGGAATCAGAAGCGGTGTTAAGCTTCCACCCAATTCCAACAATGCTCCAATCGTCCCCGAAGATTTTGAATGGACATATGAAGGCGTCGTCACGGCCGTTAAGAACCAGGTTTTATTCTATCTTCTTCATTTCCTTCCTTCCTAGATATATCTTAATGGAAAGATGTATAGAAATATTGTTCTATGGCTGAAATTATGAAAAAGTGTCATGATTTTGATATTGGTTTGACTTCTAATGATGATGAAACAAAGATTGTAAAAATTTGGGATTTGGATTTATTTTTCTGAATCTATGTATTAATATAGAGCTAATAAATCTAGTTTGGCTGTTTTCGAATACAGATTATGGTGCTTTTGGTAAGGTTCTGAGGTCCACTTAGGTAAGCCCCGTTTTTTTTTTTTTCACTTTTTTTTTCTAGTGTTGATGCAATGTTCGACTAAATTGGGGTCTTAGTTCAAGAGTGTTGGTTTTACTAATTCTTATGTGGCTTGAAAGATTGATAGCAGTAATCATATTCACTTTGTCTTAGTAACACAAATACACTGTTAGATGTCTATGCAGAACCAAATTGCCAAGTTTCCTAATCCTCTGCAACGTGGTATCCTAAAATGATGATGCATATATAATAATATGTATAATATATAATAATCATCTACAACCTCACTTGCGCGCCAACAACATGACAAGAATTTGGATGAATGGTCATATTCTAACATTGTAGCATTCTACTTGTTCCTCCTGATTTTCTACTTGGTCTTACATGAAGCTTCTTCATGCTTTTTTTTTTATATATAAGTTGTGACTTGGACTAGTTCTCTTTTCTCATTGATGTGATGATCCACATCTATAGTTATGTAGTACTTAAACTCAGTGATGAAAAAGGCGTCCCATGAAAGAGTGATCTCCATGAATATGTGAGACTGTTATTCTTATCCACTAACGTGCTGCATGAATATGTGATTTCGTCGACATTGAACAAGTGCATTAAAGTGCACATATATTTTGTTACACTCTGCAGGGGATCCTCATCAATGTGACAGTTTCCAGGCCCAACAATTGACAGCGTGACCAATGACAATGTGATCGTTAACGTCATCAATCAGTTGGACGAGCCCTTCCTCATCTGTTGCTTCTGCTGCAGCTGATGAAAGTAATTATGTTTTCACTTACTCTACTTGTTTTCTGATTTCTTGGTTCATTTAAGCTATTTTGTGTCAAAAAGAAGAAAGAACAACTAATTACTGATGACACTGAAGTTTAGTGTTCTCATTCCATCAAATGCAGTATTTTAAAGCTTCCTTCATGTTCAATTGTGTTTTAGTCCTTTTATTTTGAGTTGAATAGCATCCTGAATTTTATCCCTTATAGATGGAAGTTAAGGTGATACTACTATTGAGATGATTCTATATATATATATTATATAACATGATGTTGCAAATATTATGCCTGAATGATTGCCTGAATGATTTTGATTATAGTTTCACTTTAGCTTGATTTGTTTTGTCATCACCATATGCAACTTTATGGACCAGTTGGAATGATAATGCTAAGAAGTAGATTAGAGGTTAATGAAATTTTTATGTGGCTTGACATTGTTGTTGAATTTGTTAGTTTCACTTAATCTTGTTTTGATTCGTCATTACTATATGCCACATTTTCTTATTCGCCACTTTCACTTTGTAATTTGTTAGTTTCACTTAATCTTGTTTTGTTGATCTATGATTTTTTCCTTAAATTGTAGGCGTCTTATGTTCAAGAAAGAGTTTGACACTAGCTATGCGGGTTTTGTCAAGGATGGGGCACAGTGGCTGGTAGATAACATAGACATCATTAAGTTTGTTTGTTGATCTATGATTTTTAGTTAGTATCATCCTTGTCGTGATATGCTCTTTCTACAGGGTGGAACCACCCAAATGAGGTTCCAGCCAAGACTCGGAAGATATATTGCTGCTGCTGTGGAGAATGTGATATCTATATTTGATGTTGAGACACAAGCTTGCCAAAACAGATTGCAGGTTGGGATTTTTCATACCCTTTTCTAATTATACTTGTTGATGGTTATTCACTTGTTCATATGACTTCTCTTTTTGCTGTTATCTAATCCTTTATGTCAGCTTTCACATCTTTGTGAATATGTTTAGGCTGTTGAGTATTGATTTCATTATCCTTCACTGTTAACTGACTGAGATGGTACTTATGCTAGATTGCTGAATCAATAAGACTTAGATCTAATCTTAAGTTTTTTAAATTGCAGGAAGATGATGTGGAAGATGATGAGGAAGATGATGTGGAAGATGTGAACTAGCTAGTTAGCAGGTCAATCAGATGTGGTTTTGAAGCTTTTTGGTATATAATATATATTTATCTAGCTATAGCATAGCTAAACGTGAAACTTCTATCATTTGATATATGATGAATATGGTTCGATCATAGAGAATTTCATATTCAGGACAAAACTTAGCGCACTTGAATGCATTTAAAGTATATATCATGCATCATTTTGTACTTAACTTTCATTTAAGTATTCATATATATATAATTTTATGATAAGTTTGTTGATATATATATTAATATATGTATTTTATATAACAGGTGTACGATATAATCTTGAATATATTATATATATATATATATATATAAATTATACATTCAAATGTAACAGATTTACTATCTAATGTAACAACTCTTTCATACGTAACATCTGTTATCATAGATAACTAAGGTAATGCGATTATGAAATGGTAATGGTTGTAACTAAGGTAATGCTATACAAGCAAATGTAATGCCTACACCAAATGTAATGGATTATGTCTACTGTAATGGATGTTATTGTAATGGATTTATATCTAAGGTAATGGTTGTAGCCAAAATCATAAAACTGTTACAGTAGATTAGGAAACCATTACAATAGACCTACGGCAGCGGCCTCTGCTGCAACGGTGTGACATCCATTACCTTAGCTCTAATGTAATGAATTTCGGCCTTATAGTAATAGTTTTTGGCCATTACACTAGGCCAAATATTTTGTAGTGAGAATAAACTCGAAATCGTGCGCAAATAATACTCCGTATTATTTTTAGGGTCAATTACCGAAAAGTACCCGTCCAATAGGTCATATTGCCCAAAACCACCTCTTTAATTCGATATTACCGAAAATCATCCGTGTATCACATGCCGTTAAACACTCGCCACCCGACGTCTAACTCCGTTTCAATTCTGTTAATTCTGATTTTTTTTATTTAAAAGTAATTAAAAAAAGAGTAACAAATTGGGTCTTCTTCCCCATTGCTCCTCGCTCGCCTCTGCTTCCTGGCACTACCGGTGGCTCCGAGGATAACGGTCGGATTTCGGTCTCCGGTGGATGGCTTTATCGACCGACGTCTTCTCTCCTTCGTTGCTTTCGTCGGAGGGTTTCCGTGGCTTCGATAATGTTGATTTCAAATCCAAATTACGTGCAAAATCAATCGAAATTGTGAACCGTTGTTTGCGCCACAGCCTCGCCGGGGCTTCACCGTTTCCTCCTTTCATATACACAGACCACCGGAGCATCACCGGCGCCACAGCCTCGCCGTCTCCGCGGCTCGTCCGTGTCTCTTTCACTGACTTCGACGCTACTGACTCCTCCAGCGACGATGACAACAACGGAAGAAGCTATGTCGGCCCCGGGTGAAGAAGCACATCACTGAGATCAGGATCGGGATAGATCGGGAGAAAAGAGAGCGGCCGAAACCGAATACAAAAGAGAAGGCTTTTCCGGCGGGGGATTTGTGTTGTGGCAAAACAGGGGAGGATCTGACTTCGGCGGGGGAGAGGAAGTTCCGGGGAGTTAGGCGGAGGAAGTGGGGGCGGTGGGCGACGGAAATTAGGGATCCGTCGAAGGGGGCTAGGATTTGGCTTGGGACTTATAACACGGCGGGGGATTCGTTGCTCGCCTCGCTCCCTCCATTCGATTCGGAGGTGAAGAGGTGGACGGGAGAGTGGCTGGCGAAGACGAGGTCGGAGGGGAACAGAGGGGAATCAAAGGAGAAGATGAGGAAGAGGGAGAGGAGGAAAAGGAAGAGGACGGAGGAGGACTCGAGGGAGGCGAATAGGTGGACGGGGGAGCGGCCGACGACGAGGGGGTCAGGGGTGGTGGCGGAGATGAGTTGCAGGGATGTGGGCTGCAGGGGACGAGTTGCAGGGATGTGGTTAGGGGTGGAATTAGGGTTAATTAATTTTCTTTTTCATTTTACTTAAAAAAAATTCAAAAATAGGGATGTGGGCCCGGGTTAAACGGATCTTAAACGAAAGTGAAGGATAGGTGACGAGTGTTTAACGGCACGTGATATACGGGTGGTTTCCGGTAATATCAAATTAAAGTGGTGATTTTGGGCAATATGGCCTATTGAACGGGTGATTTTCGGTAATTAACCCTTATTTTTATACCAACTGTGTAACGACTAACGAGGTTGTCACTAAAATTTTCAGTTTTGACATGCTATTTTAAATTTGTTGTAAAGTCTCTAATTGGTAAAATAATATTTCGTGATCATAAGAGCTCGATTTCTTATGGAATAAAGTTAATAGAAACTTTACACCACAAATTGGATAAAATTAATAGAAACTTCTTATGGAATAAAGAACAAACGTATAAACCCCTAATCGGTTGGGATAAAATTTGCAAAAACAAATCAAATGGAGGGATTGGAATCCGTAAAACGGAAGACATGAATAAAGCTCTCTAAATGAAACTCATCTGGAAACTCTTTGCTGAACCAAACAACATCTGAGTTAAAATCATAAATGAAAAATATCTTAAGAATTCAAATATTCTTAACTATACCAGGAAAACTAACCACTCATGGCAATGGAGACAACTCCTTAAACTCCACAATGAATTTAAAACTGGTCTGTAATGGCTTATTGGAGATGGTTGCTCTATTAACTTTTGGGAGGATCCCTGGACTCCTAATCTTAAACTCAAAGACTACATCATTCTGAATACCATCATCAACCCAAAGGCCAAAGTTAGTGATTTTATCACTAATAAAGAATGGAACTTCTCTAAACTTAAAGGCATGCTTCTTGATGAAGTCGTTGATAGTATTAATAATATCCAGTTACCACAAAACAATATCTCTGACCGACTGTATTGGGCTCCCAATAAGAATGGTTGGTTTTATACTAAAAGAGCATTTGAACTTATCACTAAACAAACTAACCCAACAACTAATGATCTCTCATGGTTGTGGAAACTTGATACCTACCCAAAAGTGAAGAATATCTTATGAAAAATATGTCATGATGGCCTACCCACTAAAGCTAGATTAGCGCATAAACATGTTATGGTTCCCCTTGCATGTGACTCTTGCAATAACCCTCATGGAGATCTAAATCACTTCCTTTTCAAGTGTACTAATACACTAAAGCAAATCAAAAACCAAAGTCAACCTATTGAAAACTTCATTAAAAATTTAAATACTAATAATAAAAAACCAATAAAATTAATCCGGAAACTTTAGTCCTTACTTTCCAAAAGTGAATGGGTCTGTCTAACTACCACTTGGTGGGACACCTGGATTAATCGAAACCAAATAATTTTTCAAACACCAAACCCGGACAAAATAAAAGACCTTACCTTATACATCAAAACCCTTATTCAGAATTGGAACAAAACTAAACAACTAGAAAAAGATGAACCTAAACAACAAAAACCCAATCCAGCGCAAAGACGTAAAGTCAAAAACATTAAATGGGATAAATCTCGCTCAGGATTCTGCAAAATAAACTTTGACGATACTAAAATACCAAATGGAAAAACAGGTATAGAATTTATTATCAGAAATGAAAAATGCTGAAATAATCCATATGTCCAACCAACAATATGGATGCCTATCTATTCTCATGGCGAACACCGTGACTTTAAAAAACAGTATTAAAAAAGCCATATCCCTAAACCTGAACAAAATTGAAATCGAATGAGATAACATATGTCTTATTAACTCTATTTTAGGCATTTGGACTTGCCCTTGGGAAACTGAAATGGTCATCGCTTATATTCTTATCGATCTCCGTTCTTTTTCAGGAAGTCCTCATCAAGCACGTTTTTCGGGAGGTGATCCGTTATGCTGATCAAATTGTTAAACTCAACTTCTCACCTTCGAGATATGCCTTGAATTCTATTCCAGAACTTTGTATTCTCATCCGCAAGAATGCTCTAGGCCGGACCTTGTACCGTTGCTAGGTCCCGTCTAATTATTTTCTCCTAAAAAAAAAAAAACTGGATTTCTCCTTTTCAATTTTATATAGCAAGCCATGTCCTTCCTTTTTCTTTATTTTGATAGAAAATAATAATAATAATAATAATAAGTTAATAACCCATAACCGTAAGAAATTTATTTATCATCAATAAAAGACTTTTCGTTTTAACATGCTATTTTTTGGCCTTTTCACCTTAAAAAATACAATAAATAACGTAGGAAGGAATCTCCCAAGATCCTGTATGTTAAGATTTAGAAAAATGAATAAACAAGTAGTTATAATATCGTATTCCCTCCGTCCCATAATATTTATCATGTTTCATTTTTGTACATTATTTATAGTTGAAGAGAATTTTTAAGATTTCTTCAAATATATAAGAAAAAACATAGTCATGTGGGGTCTTGTTTAACTCGTCTCAACGAGTACTTTGATAATATCAAAAAATTATAATTTTTATTAATATGTAATTAGAGATACAAAATCCGCCTCGACAAATGTGCCTAATCAAAACAGGATAAGCATAATGGGACGGAGGGAGTATTATTTTCTCATGTCGGTATCGTATTACTCCCTCCGTCCCGGTTTGTTTGTCCTATTTGATTTTTGGACATTGTTCACCGTTGAAGAGAATCTTCAAGATTTATTCCAATATATAAGAAAAAATATATTCGTGTGGGATCTTGTTTGATTCGTCTTAATGAGTACTTTATAATATCAAAAAATTATAATTTTTAGAATTATGTAATTAGAGATATTAACGATATAAAATTCAACTCGACAAATGTATCCGGTCAAAACAGGACCACCAAATCGGGACGGAGAGAATATTTTTTAAGGACAGGAACTCGTTTACACCGAGTGTAAACGAGAATCTTCTTACACCTTTTGTACTGTAAAATTAAAATCATAAATTTAACCCAAATTTCAAATTTGAAATTAAAACCCAAAATTTGGTTTGGCCCAAACACTCCGAATTTCCTCTGCCCACCCACCCAACCACCCACCCAAACTCGAAGCTCCACCCTCCCACCTCTCACCGGTCACCCCTCGCCGGTTTCCCCCTCTCACCCCTCGCTACTCTCTCGCCCTCCTATCCCTCACTCCACTTCCCGCCGCCGCTGCCACTATCCTCACCGCTGAAAATTCCGACGACGAAGCCGCCGAGGGCGGCGGCGATGACGGCCCCTTCTTCGACCTCGAGTTCGTTGGCGCCGACTCCGACGAAGAAGACGTGGCGGAGGTCGTCTGCGTCGACGGCGAAGACGGCAAGGTGGAGGTTGTGGAGGAGAGCAAAACGGAAAATTCCATGAAATATTAGACCGTAAACAATTTCTATGAATTTGGGCAAAATTACTCTGGTTTGGTTGTGAGATTCAGTAAATGTTCTTGTAAATTTGGCGGTGGTTGAAGATGTGTGTGGCAGAGAATAATTTGTTTGATGGGAGATTAGAATTTGTAGGATATGCTTCTATACACTTTGATGGGAGATTAGAATTGTGCCTAAAAGTCCCCTTTGTTGATATTAATTGTGAATTTGGGGCTAATTTTGAACGGTGAATTGTGCTCAAAAACAGGCATGTCAAATGAACGTGGCTAGTTTGATTTTGAATTGAATGCCCCCAATTAATTACAAAATTATCATTTGATGGAGTCTACTTTGGGTGGCTCGAACAACGACCATGTAGAGCGAGGTTGGTGCCTTTGGTTCGTGGCATTGTAAGGTTTCTCCGATGATGGGTCGCGGCGGCTGGGATTCGTCACCGGTGTCAGAGAAACGCTTCAAAATGGCATGGTTCCTCAGTTTTCTACGCACAACATAGGCAAGTTCGGGGGTGTTTCGATCTCGTTCGGAGATGGTTTGAGATGATTCAAGAGCCAACTTCAACTATCTTAAGCGTGAGGAAGATGGTGGTGTGGTCAGATTTTGAATTGAACGCCTCTAAAGGGGTGTTTATTGGGGTCAAACAAGGCTAGTTTGATTTTGGGAAATTATCTTAATTAATTAATTACAAAATTATCCTTTGATGGAGTCTACTTTGGGTGGCTCATTGACAGCTCGAACAACGACCATGTAGAGCGAGGTTGGTGCCTTTGGTCGCTGTTTGAGCTGCCAACGAGCCACCCAAAGTAGACTCTATCAAAGGATAATTTTGTAATTAATTAATTAAGATAATTTTCCAAAATCAAACTAGCCTTGTTTGACTCCAAGAAACACACCTTTGGAGGCATTCAATTCAAAATCTGACCATACCACCATCTTACTCAAGCTTAAGATAGTTGAAGCTGGCTCTTGAATCATCTCAAACCATCTCCAAACAATATCGAAACATCCCCAAACTTGCCTATGTTGTACGTAGAAAACTGAGGAACCATGCCATTTTGAAGCGTTTCTCCGACACCGGTGACGGATCCCAGCCGCCGCGACCCATCATCGGAGAAACCTTGCAACGCCACGAACCAAAGGCACCAACCTCGCTCTACATGGTCGTTGTTCAAGCCGCCAATGAGCCACCCAAAGTAGATATTTTACCATTCTTATAGTTAAATTTAACTATAAACAAATCATACTTTTTGCTGCACATTCTTATAGTTAAATTTTACATACTTTTTGCTGCACAAGGGAAGTTTGGATGTACAATAATGAAAGAAGTACTGAACCTACAGCAATGCTCTCTTTCGAAAATCCCCTGATACAGCAATGCCAAAATTTTAGATAGCTGGTAAAAAATGAAGGCAGCAGCACCAATAATGATAGCCATATTCAACCTGCTGCCGTGCTCGCTCAAGCTCCTGCTCCAATTGAGTTAGCTTCAGCCTACTACTCCCAAGTTGTTGCACATATGCCTACACCAAGTTAACAAAAAGGCACTCTGATCAATCAAAAACTCACAAGAAGATTGAACCATTGATGCTAGAGACACTCAAACACAATCCAAAAAAAGACATGAAAGAAATTCTGGAAATTGGTTCTCGTTCCAGAATTGGATCTGAAAATTCCCCATAACTAATTCTGGAAATTGGTTCTCGATCCAATTCTGGAAAGAAGTTCTCGTTCAATACCTATTCTCCTTCAATTCTGAAAAGAAATCAACAGATTTGGATTTTTATCATGCCAATTTCATTTACCTAAATCGGAGAGGGCGTGTGACTGCTAGAGGACCGCCGGCGGCAAGAAGAAATCACCGGCCACCGCTGGTGCAAGTGGAGGACCGCCGAGACCGAGGTGCTGCGAGAGGCCGCCGGAGACTAGTGCTGCGAGAGGCCGATGGTGTTGCGAGAGGCCGCCGGTGACGAGGAAGGTGGTGACTGGTGCTGCGAGAGGCCGCCGGTGAAGAAGGCGTCGACGAACCGCCGGGGAAGATGTCGTCGTCTCGTCGAGGAGGGTGGGTGAAACTGTGAGTGTGGGTCCCAAACTCCCAGCAACAACCAGTAACAACAGTACAATGAGGTGGGTCCCAAATTCCCCCCTTCTTCCCGCTCTCTGCCGCCCGTTCCCTCCCAGCAACAACTAGTACAGCTTCTGACCCTTCTTTTTGCTGGTTGGTCCACGTGGAAGTGTAAGAAAGAATCTCTTACACTTAGTTTATACGTATGAGCCCCATTTTTTAAACTTACTAACAAAACGATCGCAAGATGACAGTGCCGTCATTACTTATTCTCAATTTTTTTATTTTGAATCGTTCTGTACGTATTGTTTTTTTTGATGCTGACCAAAGACTTTTTCGTGCGTGCACGAGATGACTGATGATGTAATCATTGTCTTCCCATAAGTCCATAGAACCTGATGCTATCAGTGATCACATATTTGACTTCTGCTCTCCATAAATATTGGCAATGGTTAAATATAAGCTGAAAAATAGTTAAATGGACGCTATTCTACACGCTTAAGCTAGGCGTCTGGTTACACACCTAGATTAGGCGTGTATATGTAGCCGTTGTAGTAACGGCTATAATATAAACGCTTAGCTTAGGCGTGTATATTATAGTTGTTGCTTAACGATTATATTTCTTTCTATTTATAGTTGAAGGTCCATTTCATTTCCCAGAAATTGAAATTGTGTACTCCTAAATTTTAAAGATGTATCATAGTGGTGAGAATAGTAGTGACGAACAAAACGAGTGGGTTCAAAGTGAAGAAGAAGAAGAGGAGGGCGATGAATGGATGCAATCGAAATTTGTGTTAGACGAGGAAGCAGAAGGCGATTGGGACCCTAGCGGCGAATTTGTGGTTAGTGTTTAAAAAATTATTTTTTCGTTCATCGGTAATTTAATTCGTAATTAGTGTGTTAAATATTGTACTTAATTAGATAATCAATATTTAGCATGAATTTGTAGTTATATAATTGGAAATCATATGTAGTGTAATGATGTAGTCCTTAAAAAATTGAGTTCATTCGTTCATCGTTATTTTAATTCGTAATTAGTATCTTAAATATTACACTTAATTAGGTAGCCAATATTTAGCATGAATTCGTAGTTATATAATTGGAAATCATATGTAGTGTATAACATAGTTAACATAAACCGCTACATTTATAGGGGAAAGACTATAAAGAGCATTTTACTACGGACCTAGTGTGGAATAGTAAGGAAGAATTGTACAAACGGGTGAAAGAAAAAGGAAAGGAGCTTGTGATAGCTTTGGTGAAGCGTAACTCAAGTCCGTACCAAATTAGTATAGTGTGCGATAGGTTTGGGCCCTGGAGATCGAGGAGGCCGAAGGTGAACAAAGAGAATCCAGAGTTGCCGGTTCCTAAAATCCGAAAGTCGAGATCCAAAAAGTGTGGGTGTAAGTTTGAGATAATGGGTGTTCGCAAGAAGAAAGAGGCATGGACGGTTGGTGAAAAGTGGATGTTGGGTGTGATTGAAGGTCGACACAACCATAAGCTACGAACTAGCTTTGAAGGCCATGCATTCATGGGTCGAATGACCGAGGCGGAGCAGGTGTGCGCTAGGAGGTGGGGAGACGGTCGCAAGACGCCGAATCAAATTGTTTCGGAATTGAGGCAAAACTTCCCGGGAAATGTGACTTCCAGGAATCAAGTGGCCAACTTCTTGCAGAAGCTGCAGTACGAGGATTTGAGAGACTTAACGGTTACACAGTGGTCCATAAGGTTTATGGTTGAGCAGAATTACATAGTTCATCCTTTGAGGGATGCAAAGACTGATGAGGTTACAATATTATTTTTTGCTAATCCGGAGTCGCTGCGGTTGTTGAAGAAGTTCCCGTACGTGATAATCATTGACGCGACATACAAGACAAACAAGTAAGTCATTAATTGTAATAATGTGTAGTTTATTATGACATAAATTGTTATAGTATTTCATTTAAAAATGTGTATTGTATTTTGAAATGTTTTCCGTAGATATGGAATGCCACTTGTGGAGATTGTTGGTTTCACCAACACTCATAAGACGTTCAACATTGCTTATGCATTCACCCGGGCGGAACAGATTTACCATTACACGTGGATAATGAGGAAAGTTCGAGCATTGTGTTTGGATTTGGGAGTGATGCCTACTGCAATAATGACAGATTGTGAGAAGACCCTCATAACTGCTATCCGGAGTGTTTTCGGCACCGAAGTTCAACACCTCTTGTGCTGGGTGCATACAAAGCACAACATCGAGGCACGTGCCTCGTCCATCTTGAAGAGGAAGGAAAGTGTGGATGCCTTTGCAAACCAATGTTGGGCACTTTTTTGCTCAGCTAGTGAAGAAAGCTATGAAGAGAGGCTTGCCGTATTACGGACATCGTGGAAGAAAGGCCTTGTCGGATACGTGGAGGGCACATGGCTTATTCCGTACAAGACGAGCATAGTAAGGGCGTGGACGGATCATCATCTTCACTTCTTCACGAGGACTTCAAACAGGTATGACGTGCACAATATGTTGTTTTTTGTACTCATAGTTGTTAATGTCGTACTAACGTCATGTGATTTGACAGGGTTGAGGGGATGCACAAGGTTTTGAAAGATATTATTGGCTCTAGCAGAGGGGGCTTCAACAGAGTGATCGTGAGGATTCACCATGCCATCATCCTTCAAGTAGATCAGATTAGGGAGAGCATGAACCTTTCACTTTCCAAACGACCAACGGATTTCGATGATGCATCGATGCCGGCAGTTGTACGAGCTACTTTTTCTAGGCTCTTCTACCAAGTGTCTGATAGGTGCTTTGATATGTTATTGGGATATTACGATATGTTAAAGAAGGGGGAGTTATCAGAAGAATGCAACGACCATTGGGTGAGAGATTGCCTCGGGTTGCCTTGCGTGCACAGTATTGCAAGAGCCATCATTTCAAGAACACCTCTCATTCCGTCAGACGTTCACGAGTTCTGGAGGGACTTGGAATGGGAAGAGACTCCAACCACAACACTTGGCCCTTCTGCCTATGTTCGAATGGACATTACAGAGATTAGACTTTGTGAAATGTTTGCCAAGTTAGAGGTTGGGACATTGAAGAAAGGCACGGCATTCCTACTAGGTGAGTTGTACGACGACTTGGAGCATCCAGAAGAGAGTACTTTGTTGGAGCCGACGGGAATCAAGTCAAAAGGAAGGCCAAGTGGTGCTAGGAACAAGGAGAAGGTGGATGAGAAGGCGGAGAAGAGGGATAAGTGCTTGTTTGAGCATAGACGGGATGAGCTCCACGAGAATGAGAAGAAGGCGGGGCCGAAGACAAAGGGGAAGACAAGTGCGAGCACTGGTAGAGGCCCAAGTCGACCTAAAAACCAAGCAGGTGCATCTACTGTAGTAGTGATGGACTTTGACGACTTGCAATCCCAACCCATACTAGAAGAATCACAACCAGAAGATTTGCAGTGGCCTCAAGAACCAATTTTTCCCCTTGTTCATATGGGGGTGAACTTTGGGATTGACAATGTGGATGACTTCTGGATTCCGTACATCAAGAATGTTAGAGATGTACGCCCCGACGGACATTGTGGATATCGGTCGATGGCTGTATTGTTGGGGAGGCAAGAGCATGAATATGCCAACATCCGACGCGAGATGGTAACAAAGTTGCTTGACAATCGAGAGCTATACGAGCCGATACGTTGTCGTCTTCGACAAGGGTCTTGGGAGGATCTTATCTTGCAAGTGAACCATTGCAGAAGCCCTTGCTCAGAATTATACTGGCTTCACATGCCATTGATGGGTTTAGTGTTTGCCACACTCTATCAGGTTGGTCTCGTCTTATTAACGTGGGAAGTTCCGACATTTTGCTTACCGTTGAGGAATAGGACATCAATCATGGGACCTCCAAACAAGATTCTCGCCATGGCACACGTAGGCAATCATGATTACTTCATACCGGTAAAGGTTTTTTCTAATAAAAATATTTATGAAATTAGGTTACATTGTTTTCACTACTAAAATAGTTTGTGTGTGTATATGTAGGTGGTGCTTAAGGAAGGGTCGCCAATACCGCACACACCTGGTGCGTGGCGTAGAAACGCAGATCGAAACATTCTGTGGTGGACAACAAAGTTTGAGTTGAATTTGAAGATGTATCGAGATTACCGCATTGCATATTGTCGGGCACCAGATCCTTTTATGTATGTGGGAGACAGATCTGTTCATGTACTTGATTGATTACACGATTATGTAATGTAATATTTAGACAGCTTTGATGTGTTCATATCATTAATTTGATGTGTTTTTATTTAAGTTCGAAGTAGTTCAAACTCGCTTTTTTATCTCGATTTAATGGGCATATACTGGCGCAAAGTAGTACAAAACATAACAAATCACATCCCTTATTTCGTTAATTCTGATTGATTCATTTTGGAGCTAATTCTGCTTGATTCATTATCGATCTCCCTCTTTCGCTAATTCCGCTTGCTTCCTACAAAACATGACAAATAGTTACTTCTATCTTTCTAACACCTATAACGTTTATTTGTTAATTTTCGGAAACAATACCTACAAAGACCCTCATTCTGCTTTATAAGTTGTTTTCTTTCCTTCCACAACTCCATAATGACCTCGTATGCCCTCGCGTCGTATGGTGGATCGAACCACGCAAAGAAATCGCATCCCCCTTTATTATCAGGTTTGTGGACATCGTACATCCCCAATTCTGGGCATCCCCAATACCTTCTTCCGTATTGCCACTGTCGGTCACAAGTGTGTATGACCGCCTTAAAATTACAGAAGCAAAATCTCTCTCCTGTACTTGAACTCGAACTCGACGAAGATGCCATACTAACATGTAACGAGTTTTTTGTAGGGATAGAGAAGGGTGTACAAGGCTTAGGACGACATTGTATGTTGGTATTTGTAGGATGAAATAGAGTCGTTGGACGGTTAGCCATTGAAGAATGACCGTTACCAGACTACACGTATAAGCTAAGCGTGTATCTACACGTATAAGCTAAGCGTGTAGATACACGTATAACCTAAGCGTGTATCTACACGCTTAGCTTATACGTGTATCTACACGCTTAGCTTATACGTGTAGATACACGCTTAGCTTATACAAACACTTAGACCTTGTCTTAGCTAATCTAATTTTGTGTTTTAACTAGGCCCAATGTTACAAAAACAATCTAAACCCTAAGTATACTAGATAAGTCTAAGTGTAGTAGATATAATGAAATACTATAGTACATAAGTCTAAGTGTACTAGATATAATGAAATACTATAGTACATAAGTGTAACTATACTATATATAATGAAATACTATAGTATATAAGTGTAACTATATGAAATATAATGAAATACTATAGTACATAAGTGTAACTATACTAGATATAATGAAATACTATAGTATATAAGTGTAACTATATGAAATATAATGAAATACTATAGTACATAAGTCTAAGTGTACTAGATATAATGAAATACTATAGTACATAAGTCTAAGTATACTAGATATAATGAAATACTATAGTACATAAGTCTAAGTGTACTAGATATAATGAAATACTATAGTACATAAGTGTAACTATACTAGATATAATGAAATACTATAGTATATAAGTATAACTATATGAAATATAATGAAATACTATAGTACATAAGTTTAAGTGTACTAGATATAATGAAATACTATAGTACATAAGTCTAAGTGTACTAGATATAATGAAATACTATAGTACATAAGTCTAAGTGTACTAGATATAATGAAATACTATAGTACATAAGTCTAAGTGTACTAGATATAATGAAATACTATAGTACATAAGTGTAACTATACTAGATATAATGAAATACTATAGTACATAAGTGTAACTATACTAGATATAATGAAATACTATAGTATATAAGTGTAACTATATGAAATATAATGAAATACTATAGTACATAAGTCTAAGTGTACTAGATATAATGAAATACTATAGTACATAAGTCTAAGTGTACTAGATATAATGAAATACTATAGTACATAAGTCTAAGTGTACTAGATATAATGAAATACTATAGTACATAAGTGTAACTATACTAGATATAATGAAATACTATAGTATATAAGTGTAACTATATGAAATATAATGAAATACTATAGTACATAAGTCTAAGTGTACTAGATATAATGAAATACTATAGTACATAAGTCTAAGTGTACTAGATATAATGAAATACTATAATACATAAGTCTAAGTGTACTAGATATAATGAAATACTATAGTACATAAGTGTAACTATACTAGATATAATGAAATACTATAGTACATAAGTGTAACTATACTAGATATAATGAAATACTATAGTATATAAGTGTAACTATATGAAATATAATGAAATACTATAATACATAAGTCTAAGTGTACTAGATATAATGAAATACTATAGTACATAAGTGTAACTATACTAGATATAATAAAATACTATAGTATATAAGTGTAACTATATGAAATATAATGAAATACTATAGTACATAAGTCTAAGTGTACTAGATATAATGAAATACTATAGTATATAAGTCTAAGTATACTAGATATAATGAAATACTATAGTACATAAGTGTAACTATAGTAGATATAATGAAATACTATAGTATATAAGTGTAACTATATGAAATATAATGAAATACTATAGTACATAAGTCTAAGTGTACTAGATATAATAAAATACTATAGTACATAAGTCTAAGTGTACTAGATATAATGAAATACTATAGTACATAAGTCTAAGTGTACTAGATATAATGAAATACTATAGTATATAAGTGTAATTATATGAAATATAATGAAATACTATAGTACATAAGTATAAGTGTAACGAGTTTTTTGTAGGGATAGATAAGGGTGTACAAGGCTTAGGACGACATTGTATGTTGGTATTTGTAGGATGAAATAGAGTGTAACTATACTAGATTGTTAGGGTATTGGGTTCTTAGGGTTTAGACATCACGCGCTTAAGCTAAGCTTGTTCATCACACGCTTAAGCTAAGCTTGTGACTACACGCTTAAGCTATGCGTCTAGGAACACGCTTAGCTTAAGCGAGTTATTATGCATGGTGATTCATGGGACTGCCATGCATTCCCCATGCAGGTACGTTCAGAACGACTGGAATTAATGAGCTCCCAACCACCGTACGTTGTCCTTCTATTTTATGGTTCGATAACGTTATGTTGCTCTCTCGTACACATAGGTAAGCATCAAACCACATAATAAACATGAACAAACATAGTAAACCAAATAAGATAAATACATAACTTTTACATAAATACTATGTACATATGAATCATGTCTAATCCAAAACATAAAAACTACTGTGGCTGCGAGCCACTACCTTCGCCAGGTTCCGTGACAGAATCACGAAACATCTGGGACTGGCGAGGTGGGGGTGGGGCCATGGGGGGAGGCTGCCCAATCAGCATATGCATCCATAACGCCGCGTGTTGCTCGAACGTCCGTGTCGCCGCCTCAGGTGTGTGTAAATAAGTGCGGATATCACCGGCAACCACCTGAATGCGCTGTATAGAAAGCAAGTAATATTTGTCAAAATATTGCAAAATATAAAATTATAGATAAATCATTCAAATAATTCGACAAAAGTTAGCGTACCGCGACTGCGTCAACGCCTGGAGGGACGTGAATAAGGTCGATCGGACGATCACGTCTGACTGAACCGGGATCGACCAATGGATGAGAACACTCGTCATACCAATCTAAATAATCGGCAGACATGTCCCACCCATGTGTCGCAACCGATCCCTGGAGGTCAATCAGGGGTCTCGGGTCTGCATCCCAAGCCAGTAGAAGCTCATCCGCAAAACTCACCTCGTATCCCTTGATTTCCGCTTTCCTGACGACCTTGGCCGGCTGAATGGGCAGAACTGGGATAGGCTGCATCATCCCAAACTGCCTGAGGACTCTGTCCGGGTGGTACGGCTCTTGAACATCTACAATGCGCAGTATACCGCGAAACCTGGCAGAAGCTACCTCAGGAGCCTGGAAGTCCAACCCCACCCAGGGGGTCCAGATAACCTGTAAAGTCAAAAAGGCAAAGTGAATACATATATACTAAAATAAATTAAAGACTAAGATATCGAAAATTACGTGTACTATTCTACCTCCTCGTATCTCATGCGGTCCAACATGCGGCGTATGGCGATCAAACGACCGGTGTCTCTACTATTTGGCACCTCCGCGACACCAGAAACATCTCCTCCAAAAGCCTGAGGGTTCGTGACATATTGTTCCCGAAAATGTGGAAAATATGCCCAAACCCAGCACTGTAAATGAATAACTAAGGACATTAATGACCAAAATATTAAAACGTAACTTAATATTTGACTAATCTATCTAATATCTTACCCTGATCAGAATCCCGCACGATGCAATGCCCTATGCTCCACGCCTAGACGCATGTCCCAAGTTGCGGTAGACGTACGCTAGAATCCCAGCTCCCCATGCAGTGTCGCATGTGACGTCGTGGTCAAACAAAAGCGCCAACCACTTCTGCTTCGCGGCGTTAGTGGACTTGTCCACCAGTACAGTCGAGCCGAGAAGCAAGAAGAGGTAGTACGTAGCAATAACGCCCTCGTCACGAACCTCACTCCTCATCCAGGCCTCCAGTACTGTAGTCTCTAAATGCCCCAAAGGAATACCATCAGCTGTGTGTCATCTCCTCACCTCCTCCTCAGCAACGCCCAGATCAGCACATATGCGCTGTCTCACTGTCGGCTCATCGAGGTCTGAAGTGCAGCTCCTCCCACGTATGGGAACCTGTAAGATCTGGTGAATATCAGCAAGGGTGATGGTCATCTCTCCGAAGGGCATATGAAATGTGTTCATCTCGGGATGCCATCTCTCCACAAATGCCGAAATCAACGCCGCATCCATGCTGCATGCTATGCCTAGTGTGCGTAGACCGGTAAGCCCGCTCCGCTCCGCCAGCCTAAACCACATATGTGGCTCAGGGCTAATGTAATGCTCGTGTGTAGAACAATGGGCTGTGCGGAAATGGATCCTCAGAATCTTACGACTCTGAATTAACGGTATTTAAAATTAGTATACAATTTCGAATAAAAAACATTTATAGGTAAAACACATAAACTAAAAAACCTAAAACATACCAGGTCCTGCTCCGCCTGACGACGGGCTACCCCGCTACGACGAGGCTCCGCCTGCTCGGCAATCTGAGGAACAAGAGCATCCTCAACAACTGCAACGTCTCCTCTACGTCTTCGTCTCCTCTGCTGTATATGAGGCGGCATCTGCGGAAGTGCCTCAGGAGCGGGCTGAGGTATAGGATGGTCAAATATGGCCCGAGCAATGTGTGTCTCGTAGCTAGAGAGAAGAATCGGACACCTTGGGCCTCCAGGCATCCAAGGATGGTAAGTATGTACAACAAATGGACCGGGAGGAGGTGGAGAAGAAGGATCAACATGAGGTGGAGAAGAAGGACCAGCATGAGGTGGAGAAGAAGGACCGGCAGAAAGTGGAGAAGAAATATCGGCAGAAGGTGTAGAAGAAGGACCAGCATGGGATGGAGAGGGGACAGGAGTAGGTATCGACCCAAAAAAAGGCGGGGAATGAAAAAATGGAATGTCGTCCGTACTCAACTCCTGCGTCGGTAATGTAGGCTCCACAGACTCAACAAAGTCATACCCTGCCCCATGACGCGACTGCTCCTCAACAGTCTCATCATCAACCGTCATGGGCTCAGCTACCAAGTCCTCGGCGTCCTCCAAATAGTCATCATCAGCGGTGCCGGTCATAGGCGGCTGTGAAGATACCGCACTAGACGACAATATATCAGTACTCACAGTACCGGCGCGGCGACGAATAGACTCCGATATACCAACACGCCGGGTGCGGTCAGCAACAACAGGTGTCGGCTCCGTCCGCCCAGTAGGGGTGATGACCGCCAATATACTCTAATTTTTTAGATACTATTTTAATTAGGGACTAATTAATACATTTAGGAACTTAAATGATTAATTATAGAATTTATTATACTTGTTATTTTCTAAATATACTATACGAGCCAATAATTCTAATCTATAACTACCTAATTTACGAAAATTAGGGACTAATTATTTACTAAATTTTTCTATTTCAAATTAACAACATTATTTACTAAATTAATTTTAGAATTTACTAAATTATTTAATAAATTATTTGCTAAATTAGAGACTAATTATTTACAAAAACAATTACGATAATAATGATCAATTTAAAATTTAAAATAATACCGCTCGTAGACCGATTTGACTCGATCCAGGCGTCATCGGAGTTGTATCCGCTAGGTCCCTAGCTCGACCTCCCCTTCCACCACGGGTCCGAGCTCCGCCGGAAACCACCAAGCTCTCCTCCTCTACCGCCATCCACGCAGACATTCCGCCGGAGCTCGCACCACCGGCGCCGGAACTACCTCCGCCGCCTGCAGTCGCCTCTGCGCCTCCTCCAGTAGCCTCCGCGTCTCTCGGCGTCGCGCCCTCGGTCGCCCCTTGCTCCAGATTTCCGGCTGCCGCTCCGCCGCCGCTTTTGGACCTCTCTCCGCCACCAATGAACTCGCCCAAACCATCCCAATCACAATCCATGCCTAATTTCAAACAATCGAAGCAAATGGAGGAGAGATTTCGTCGAAATCGTTTTCGAATTTTTTAGGTTTTGAACGCGTCGGGAGGAAGAAGACGAAGTGGAAACTTAAGCGTCTAAAACAAGACGCCTAACTTAGGCGTCTGGTTTTACTGGGGAATGGGCAAAGGCGGCCGGCCCAATAACCCATATAACCACACGCCTAGATTAGGCGTCTGGACAGACGCCTAAGTTAGGCGTCTGGGTTTACTGGGGAATGGGCAAAGGCTATTGGGCCGGCCCAATAACCCATATAACCAGACGCCTAATCTAGGCGTGTGGTTAAACGCCTAAGCTAAGCGTGTGGTTCATACATGTTTTCGAAAATGGAAAGAATACCCCTCCACGCTTAGATTAGACGTGTAAAATCAGACGCTTACCTTAAGCGTGTAGAATAGCGTCCATTTAGACAATTTTCCGCGTGTATTTAGCATGTCCGTAAATATTACTCCCTCTAACAGTAATATTTATCATTTTAACCTTTGATTTTTGTTAAAAAATATTTGTCATTTTAGAATTTTAGGTAATGATTTTTTGTCACTTACGAGGTACGGAATATGTTAATGAAAATATTTGTCATTTTAGAATTTTAGGTAATATTTTTTTGTCACTTACGAGGTACGGAATATGTTATTGAAAATTGCACGTATTGTTATTTTTTATGCAAATTTTTTTCATTTATTTGTTAAAAATAATATGAGTAATTATTAAATTGTAAATTTTCACTAATAGAAAAAAGGCCATTTTCGACACCTTGTATTCGACACTCTTTCTTTGTGTCGAAAAAAATATGTGGCGTGCAGGCTGGATGACAATTGTCGACACCATTCTCTGTCGAAAACATTATCAAACACTATAACTTGTCAACATAAGGCAAATATCAATTACCAACTCTTCTAGGTGTCATTAATGACTAGTACATAAAAGCCATTTTCGACACCTTTATTTGTCTGTATATTTAACCCTAATAAATCTAACACCTCGATCGATCAGTGCCTCTTCAGCTAGTCCTCCTCAGTCTTCTTCCTCATCCCTCTCACGCTTTCCTCTTCCCAACCGATGCCGGCGACAGCCCCGACCCACCGCATCCCCAACCCTCACGACTGACACACCCCCGCTTGTGGGAATCATCCATACTGAGCTGCAACGGGATCCTCTTGATCCCCCTCCGTGTCCGCGATTAATCTAGGTTACGCTCGGATTTCGCCTCAAAAACTAGCGATCGACTCTCAAATTTACAGTCTCCCAAGGTAGAATTACAAGCCCTAATTTGGCTTCCCAATTCAGTTTTGGTTATATTTGTGTGAGATGCGGGAGTTTTCTGATTGTTCACTTCATGCTTCTGTAAAATTGATTTCCGTCTTTTCGTGCATTTTAGACTGAAAGGAATTCCCATTGGAATCATCTTATGGATGGTTCTTATGTGCACTTCACTTCACTTAAAAAATGTTGTCGTGTTCCTATGTTTTTCCTGTGTTAAGGCTTATAATCTTAGTGACTTTTATGATGACAAAATTCATCTCTTGGCATGTAGATCCTGCAATATATTAGTGTCCCTGGCGAGCTTTCAAAAGGAAGGATAAGAGACAGGTTGAAGAACTTAACATTGAGTTCGAGGAACATATACACAAGCTATCAGAGTTCTTTGAGGGGGAAATCTCTGTTGAACAGAGGCGGTAACAAATTCCATTAATTATTAGCATGATATAGCTTCTTGATTGTTAATATTATATTTAGTTCAGCTCAATCCTAGCTTGAACCAGTTTGTTTCATTATTTGTACAAAGCAGCTAAGGTCATCATGTTTGAACGCACATGAGTAATCAATTAAAGTGTTTTGTTATAAGTGGTGGAAAGTAGTTGATAATGGGGAGTACTTTGTTCTGGATTTTAAATCAACATGTGTGTGATTTACCAGCTGATGCTTTGTTAAGCTTGAGTCTATTTTGTTCTCGTTTTTAATATTGACGAGGCTATTCTATCTAGATTGAAAGAAATAATGGGCCATAGAGGAATTATTGGTGTTTTTCTGATTTCTGTAAATTTATCATCCACAAAGATAGAGAAATTTAGGTCACAGTTCAGTTAGGAAGAATAGATTCAATGTGAGATTCTCTACCTCTGCCAAGTGGTTTCTGCATGGATTTCTTGCTAGAATACCAAACTGCTGATATGTGTTAATTTGATTTGAACTTATACAATACCAAAATCCTGATAAAAAAAAGACAATTTTGTAGAATTCCTGATCCTGAAGGAAAGCTACCTGAAGAATCTTTGGATGCCTCTGGACTAAAGGAAGCATTTCAGATAAAAGGCTTCTCGTAAGTGCATATTTCTTCTGAAAAGACTACTTCTCTCCTTTCGTTCTATCCTGGAATGTAGTTTGAAACTATTACCTGTATGGCTGTATTAGCTTTATTGTCTTCTCTAGCTTCAGTTTTGAGGCTGTTTTTTTACCTTTGATTTTCTCCTCTGTTTTTGTTTTATCTTTATTTCTCTTGAAATTTCACTCACCCTTTTTTCTGGCTTATTGCTTTGCATAGGTGCTGTTTTCTTCTTCTTTATTGATATCTTTAGATGCTTCATTGCTTGTTGTCTTAGAAGCCTTTTGTTGTTTATTGATATATTTAGAAGCCTTTTGCCTGATTGAGTATTTGAGTCCTTGCATTTTAATATTTTGTAGCAGAAGTTTAAGTCTCTATGCGACTAATGTGAACTTTCAACCTTCATAGATGGAGTTCTATGTCATTTCTGTGATCATCGTTTACTGTCTCTATCTTTGTTTTGTAGCAGAAGTTTAAGTCTCTATCTTTGTTTTGTTCTGCCTGGTTTGGAGTTTGAATCATGTTGATTCATTTTCTTGTTTGAATATAGAATCTGCTGTTATTTTCCTTCAATCAATGGAATCCTTGTGCTAACTGATTTTATTCCTATGTTTCCAAAGGTCAAATGATGGTCAGCATTTAGCATTCAGTGTCCGTCTTGATGAGGTATGACATGGTCTAAAGATTCTCTAGTCAGCTTACAGTAGATCATGTTTTTTTGAGTTTCCATTTGGCAGATTAAGTTTGTTCCCAAGGCTTGAAAGCGAAGATTTGATCAAAGAATTGTTAGTGAGTAAAGCATAATAATAATAATAACTCATTTCTCTTTATGGTCACCGGACTCCTGTAAACAGATTTGTGGGATGCGCTTGTTGAAGTTGTAGCAGCATTGCAACGTGCCGAAGGAAGAGTCAAAAGACAGTGGCTTCTTGACATTCTGGAAATTAGCTGCATAACAAAGCATCCCTCAACTGTAAGAAATTTACCTGTCAAACTCTGTCCCAATTGTATGCCCTTCTGAGATGCCCATGTCGACGTCTTGTGCTCAAACTTTTTTCAATGCATGTTGATAGTTGATACATCCTCCGGTCAGTTTCATGATAAATTGATAATGCTATTTGATTCTAGTTCAACTTTGCTTAACTGTCTCTAGAGAATTCAACCTTTCAGATAGAATGATAGATACACCCGCGTTTCTGTGAACTTACATAGTATTAGTATAATTTGAATGAGAAATGGAATTTTTTTCTTCTGGTTTAAGTGCAAATATTTGTGTGTGCCTAATATGGGGGGAGGAGTTGCTGGAGTGGAATATGAAAATAAGGGAGTGTGAGTTGAGGCCTTAAATTAGAATTAATGCATAATAACAACAACAAATGAACCTAATTCATTAAATTTTCGTTCCCGGTACCATGATTTAGAACCTAATAGTGATTTATTCTTGTTATTCACCATCCCTTCAGGCACTGCAGTTCATTGCACTGCTATCTGGTAGCTGCTGCAAGTACATGCCACTGCTGGTGCTGGACTCGAGCAATCTTACAGCAGATCATGTTATTTTCACAGTTGCCAAAAAAATTTGAAAATTACTGACAATTTCTGGATGTTTGTCTGTATAGGTGGCGCATGGTGTGTTTGCAAAGCTGGGTCTGATGCAGTTCTTCAGAAGACTCTAGATTATGTCTGTGGGCATGGTGCAGATTGCAACCCTATCAAGGCAACTGGATCTGAAAAGTTTTGACTGGGGCTTGTGTTTTGGATTGAAAAACAGGTGTTTCTGGCTGCTCATATCCAGCTAGTGCAAGGTAATTGATAGTGATGTTGTCTTTACCTCTCTCATTGATTAGTTTTTTATTGATAATTGTTAAATTTGTTTGCAAAAGTGTTGATGATATAAATTAGAATTAACTGCATAAGAATCTTGTAGTTGTGGTGTGAGATTTAACTACATTTCTTAAAACCTGACAGAACCAGAAAGTTTTCTACTTAAGCATGTTGCAATAATTGTTGTAATTATATTGTCAAGTCTGGCGAAACCGAATCTGGAGTTTGAAAGAAGAAACATGTTGCAATACATTTCATGAATTTCTTCTTCCCCTTGCATGCAGAAATTATCATTTTCTTGTCTAATGCTGGCTAGTTGCTACAAGTAACTAAATTCTGAACTAGTGCTATGCTTTGAAGATGAATTATAGAAGCAGGAAAGCAAAAAGTGTCCATGATCAAGGGCTAATCAGACTTTTAGCTGGCATTGTTGACTTTGTTAAATATGCCAAAGATCTGATTTGACTGAGATTTATATTATGCTTTTTTGGCTGCATACTTATGTTTCTCAGTTGTTTGATGAAGTTCCTTAATTCTGGTTTTCAGGTTCATATGGTTTTCAGGTTCATTAGCTTGGGATCTTGTCTCTAAGAAGTGTGTTGCTACAATGGAAAAGCATTTCTCTGCTGTGACTTCTTTGGCTATAGAAGACACAATTTGTCTAAAAGTCCTTTATGACTTAAAATGACCTTTTGTAACTAAACACTAGAGAGCTTAAACTGACCTTTTGTAACTAAGTAGAGAGCTTGGTTTGATTATTTTGCCCTCTTATAACTAAGCCACTTCCCTTGTTAGTTCCTCCACTTTATGATACATTATATATAATTATTGGTTTGGCTTCGGTTTGTCTATATTTATTTTCATTATTTTGAATACGTTATATATATAAATAATAGGGAAAATGAAATGGCAAATGGTTGGCTAATATAAATTGACAAAAATCGACACTTTAAGGTGTCGTTATTAGCTCCGAAAATGGCTACAAATATAGACACCTTAGAATGTCACAAATGACATAGACACTCGAAATTGGCGAAAATGGATGTTGAAAGTGACACCTTAATGTGTCAAAAATGGCTTTAAATAACGACACTTCAGAGTGTCCATGTTGATACAGACACCGAAAGGTGTCAAAAATGGTTGTCAAGTTGGACAGTATAAGGTGTCGAAAATGGATAACAATACCGATACCTTAATGTGTCAAAACGGTCACTGACACTTAAAAGTGTCAAAAATGGCTATTGACCATTTCTGACAGCGATTATTTATGGTCATAAAATGTGTCGAAAATGGTCCATTTTTCTAGTAGTGTTTAGAAAAAGTTGGTAGTATGTTAACTTAATAACTGAATTCCTTAATAATTGTGTCAAAGTCTAAAATGACAAATATTGCTTATCGGAGAGTGTATATTATTTGTTGAAAAACATTGACAAAATAACAACAAATCCTCAAATATCAGTTTTTTTCTTTCTTATTTGATACTGAAGTTATGTTTTAATGAGCTATAAACTTATATGCATGTTTCGTGAACTTCAATAGCAATATGTAATTGAAGCAGGGAATGTGACAATCAGCAACGCAATCCAATTGGGTTTGACCTTCACATATGCATGTTTCTTCTTTGATATTGAAGTTTAATTTTCATTGATGCAACATGTTGGTGACTTAATTGGTGATTGTGCATAATTAGATTAATTGCTGGGTTTTGTGTTTGATGGAAGCTTGATCAATCTGACTACATTGTTAGAAGTTTGATTACTGTGAAGTTGAACCTTCATTTAACATGTGTGATAGAGTCCACTCTAGGTAAAAATCTCATCCAAAGAATTGTGTTACAAGAATCTCACAAACACAACGTTTTGTGATATTACTAATTGAAAGATGATGCTTACAAAGTAGGCCTAGACTATTTAAAGGGGAAACTAATAACTGTAATGGAAACTATTACGACCACTAATGCAAACAACTCATCCCACTAACTAATAACGCAATAAACAAGCATTAATAAACAAACAAAAGCTAGAATTCAAAAGTGGAGCCTTTACTTCTTCCTACTGATTTGTTCTAAGTGGTGGAACCGTATCAATGTGGATTACTGAAGTTCAACTTGTTTCGGAAGCTAAGGTTATAGTAGCTAGGACTACTATAAATAATTGGTCCCTGAATCCTTGTTTGGGTGTATAGCTGAATTTAATGTGTCAAATTGCAATATCATGACATGGGTTTCTACAGAATTTGTTAATTATGAGTACTCCTTTATTTCCTTTTCAACTATCCTTGTTTGATCTGAAAAACCTTCAAGACTTAGTTATGTATTGCATCATGCTTGTTAATTTTCTGTCTAGATGTGTCTAATGTGTTTGGGAGCTAATGGCTGGTCCAATTAGAATTTGTACTCTGAGCATTACTAGAAACTTTCTACTCATGTTAACCAGAGAGATGTTTGAACAACTACAAATATCTCTATGGAGATTGAGTAAGCCCACAAGTTATAAGATCTTGATTTTTATGGTTTATTAGTCAAAATTCTCTATATTATAGTGTTTTGGTTTTCTTCTTTGGTGATAAGTCAACTTTCCTGACTCCTGACCCATTAATACTGCTATGGCAATGAATAGATGAAAACATGTATTGCACTCTTAAGATTCAAGATCCAGACATCATATATCCTGTTCTTTCTTCCAACCTATTTCTCATTTAACAAAACAAACAAAACATTTTAAAAATGTATACATGCAGCATAACAATTGTAGGTTTGTAACAAGCTCAGAATGCAACTCTTTTGGTCCATTCATAAACACAATCCTTTGGCTTCAGAAGACTTAATAATCCTCAACCTCTTGCAAGATGACACAAACATCTCCCATGGCACATCTCCTACAAGCATCCAATCTCCATCCTTATCTTCATAGCTTGGCGTGTACTCAGATTCTCCATAGCCTTCTTTCTCCGAGTATCGCCCCATTTTCACCTTAAACATGTTCTCCAACATCCCTAGCAATTCACCATAGCCCTTGCAAGATTTGAGATCAATCTTTCTCAAATATGGAGCTCCATCCATGTTTACTTTCACATATAACCCGGACCCATCAGATCTCTTCGTCTGGAGATTGCTCTTCCTGTATGATTGCACTGGTGGCCACCCTACAATTTGTGTCCTGTTATCATTTATACACAAAAGCATGTAAGTGTTTGTAGGAATAAATTTATGTTAAACTTATGTACAAGTCTAATTCGGTATAAATATCTAGATATGGGTATGAATGATATCAAGTATGAGTATTGATATGAGTGATATTTTAGATATATCCGTTTGTGAGAGATATCAAAATAACACTATGATAGCACTCATACTCATACCTTGATACCTATATCTAATATCATATCGATATTATACCAAACACAGATATGGATATAAGCAATATGGATACCTATACCTGATATTCTGACATCAATATCAAACAGATATATTAACTTACTTTGTAGGAGGAGGAGAAATGGTGTCGTCATCGCGGGAGTTTCTCTTCTTACTTGCAATGCAAGTAAAAGAAGTTGTTGGTTGCTCTGGCTCGTCGTCACTCCCAGGAAGGGCTAATCTCAACTCGGTTGCCTTGAGATTCAGACCACATTCATAGCTCTCTTGCCTTGCCATTGCTTCCTTCTCAAGCTATCAAAATCTCTTTGAATTGAACACCTCTTTTGATGAATCTTGTTCCTTGTGTGGTGGCTGATTTGGGAATTGTGAAGGGAAAGTATGTTATATATAGGAGAATTGTACAAAGGGAGACAATATAAAGCAAGTATCTAATTGAACAAATTCTGAATGGTTCAAGAAATTAAAGGGTTGTTCTTTATTGAGATGTTGTTGTCATCAGTCATCACACGTGGGTTTTTGGACCCGAACCCAGCCAGCCAATCGGGGCGTGCCAGCAAGGATTGATCAGAACTGTCCTTTGGTTGTTGCTCTTTGGTTAGGGGACCATTGAAAGACACTAGATGTGGCAGTTGATTAGTGGCGAAATGGACGGTGTGGATGCATCAGTGGATGGATCGACAGCCGTTGGATCAAAATGAGATGATAAGAATTGAGTTTATTGTGCTTTTTCAAGTACAAACAGGGATGATTAAGATGATGGTGATGAGGTTGTGTTGGGGCCAAATATGCCTGCACACAAGACAACATCTCCATGTGAAGGTTTTGATGGAAGGAGGAAGGCAACTTCTTAATACAAGTGGGGTTATATTAGGTATTATTACACGCGTTAATATGGTTGAGTATGTCCTCAAATTTTAGGGTTTGAGATCAGGCTATATATGAATTTTGAATCACAAATTAAAAAGATAGTCAATAGTAACTATAATATCTCCAATTTGAGTATGATATGTTGAGGTCATTTTGGTGATTCAGTTTGACTCTTATTTTTGTCAACAACAAGATTATGAGATTTTGTTTGGAAATTTGTTGGAGTATCCCACATGGATACAAATTTACCAATATATAAGAAAGGGAAAAGTCTCTACATATTAGCTTAAGATTTTGTATAGTAACGTGAAACCCAACTTTATATATGCATTAAAATGATTAATCTCAATACCGTTCCTGTTATATCGGCCCGTTGAAATTTGATATGGTATCATAACAGGTTCGGTCTGCGGATTCGAATTTACAAACAAAAACAAAAAAAAACGGGTTAGCTATAAAGAAATTGAGATGCTAGACCTATAAAAACAAATAGATCAAGTGTTAACCTGCGTGTTAGAGTATTCCACATCTATAAGAATGATACAAATGAACCAATATATAAGAAAGGGAAAGTCCCTAGATATTAGATTTTTTGTGTAATAAGGTGAAACCCAACTTTATATATGCGTTAAAATGATTAATCCTAATACTATCGGACAGTTGGAATTTTACAGAATTTGTTGTACATGCAAATTCTGAATGTTTTTTGTGGTATTATATCCAGTCTTCATTAGGAAGTGGTAAATGGTAATTGTACAAGAAGTGCAGAACTATAAATTCTGATTACACATTCTGTGACAGCAGAGTGTTTATCCATTGTTATTCTAGGGGATGATTAACGCGTAAAATGTAATTATAGCTAATCAAAAGACTAATTTCATAAGGAAGAATTTGGAAAAGTTGGGAAACTAAACACTTAAATGAAGTTCAAAACTATTAATTCCTAGTCTCCCAAACCAACCATTTTCATATGGAATTAAGAAGACCCCATGTTGACATTGACAATACAACTACTGAATTCCAATGCATCATCAAATTTATAGTTGATTGAAGGGAAAATATATGGATTAATATAAATGATGAATGCCAAATAATGAGCCTTTGCACCTCCTCCTATAAATGAAAAATAGGGGAAAAGAAACCACAAGACGCATTATGAAATATATGATCTCAATGAATATATGTTGGAGAGTGAGGCTAATTGTCAATCAATCAACCATGAGATTTCGTCGAACTCCTAATTTAGCATTTACTTGGAAGTTACAATCTTCCACTTGAACTCCTGAAGGCATGCCACATAATTTAGTGGAAATTGCAGATGATTAGATTAATTGCAAGATAAGTGAGATTGTGGATAGGAAAACCAAGGATACAATAAGCACACCAGGTGAAGCTTGAAAGACGCCATCATGATCCCAAGCAGATACTTTAGCATATGAGAGGTGGTGATTGATAATAACCCATAATCTTTAGAATGCTTTGAATTTGTTGAAAAATAGTTCTTATTTGCAAACTTAATTAAAGGAAGCCGTAATCTTTAGATATTAATTCATATTTCCAAACTGGATAATGGGCAAAGTAATGGGCCATAACAATTAAGAGAGATGGGCTGAATTTCAGAGAAGCAATTAGTCCATCACTTCTGCTAAGTGGGCCAAGTCATCAAGGCCTATTGAAGCTTCGGAAAGAAACAAGAAATTGGTAAGAAAGTGATGGAGAAGTTTAGAATTGTGTCTGAAAATTAGTGGGATTATATAGGTTATTTTAGAATAAATTAGAATTAGGTGATTTATCTTTAAACCTATAATATTTTAAGGAAAGTTTTGTGAATATCAACTAACCTTGTAAGTTCATAAATATGCATGTGTGGTAGTATTTTGGAGCAAAATCAAGCAATTAAGAGAGTAAGGTGTGACCTGGAGTGTATATGAGTGGTCCCATATATAAGAGTGTAGTGAGTTACTCATAAAAAATGCTTTGTATTATATATTTTCATTATATAATACAAAGCATTTTTGAAAATTGTCTTTATTTTGATGAGTTCCTGTGAGTATACAAGAATACCAGGTTGATTCCCTAACAATAAGTCTTTTATATTTGTATTCCATTCACATGTTTATATGTTTGTGATAATTTCCCACTATTTTTTATGCAATCCCTTCAAAAGTGGAGATGGAAGAAGAACCATGAACTCGGCAAGTTCTAAACAGTTACAATACATTGCTTGGCTTTACTTCTTCATCAACGATGGTGTTTTCTGTTTAATCTAGGATAAAAAATGTCTTAAGCCGCAAAAGAATCAAGGGTTTACTCGAATAGAATTAGGTACCTTGAGGAACAAAAAAAAAAAAAAAAAAAGGGTTGATAATAGCAAGGATTGAAGGAAAGATCAAAAGGGGAAAAAAGGAAAAGAAAAGGCTCTCACAAGCAAAGGTTGCACTTTAAAAAAAAAAAATGAAAGTTATATTTGCAATGGAAGAAAGGGGGATTAAACTTATAATGAATGTTAGTACAATCGCACCCTTATATACTTTGTACTAAGTTTGATACCAAATTCCAATGAACATGTACACCAAAAATGCCCAATCAGGAGTTTAAAGGAAATGTTTGATGTTCATACGAGGGCATGAAAATGTGAATCCAAATTGACGTAGCAACACATGGGAAACGAAAGGGATATGAGCAAGCAAGATAGAAATGGCTGACTTTACACGTAAAGATGAGCAAATTCCCATTAATGAACTCATAATTTGAGTGAAAAATAAGCACTTTTTAGTTTTTTTTGTTGCCCAATTACAAAATTAGAAAGGAAAAAAGGATTCTCCTTTTCTTGCCTTTTCATACTATTTCCCCTGTCTACAAAACAATTACCTGCACCCATGTGATGAGCAGCTGACCATACCCAAATCTCATTTTGCTTCATTTTCAATCTTCTTTGGCCCTCTTTCTCTCTCTCCCCCTTCCACCAAAACCGCCATGGGAGATGCACTGAGAAAGTGGAGAGAGATCTGGAAAAATGAATTGAATAACAAGAGAAAAATAGGGCCTTTTTTTTAGGGGTTAGTGGTGAAGTAGAGGTGATGAGGTGTGAACCAGATGGATCAGACATTTAACCCATCAAACCCACATTGCTTGTAAGTGAGAGACTGCTTCAATGGGCTAATTACTATTGCACAATCCACCGACACCTGCAAATTTCACATCCCGTTCTTCTCAGTTTCATGAAAGTACAAAATAATATCACAAGAAATCCAAAAAAATGTCACAAGATGATAGAGTATATCAGAGTATGATTAGAAACCTCACCTACTAAACAACAAAACAAGTGCTCTAAGAGTCAAAATGGGCAAAAATAAGTTCTCACTTTGGGTGAAGCTGTCAACTTTTTCTAGCGTTGCTACTTATTCTTATGTCAGTAAATCATTATAACATGAGATGGAAGAAAATTTTCCACTAGGTTTCAGATTTTCACAAAACGTCAGATACTATTTATTTGCATTTATATGTAGTTAAACAATCAATCTGTAACCAACTACTATCAGTATCACTATCAAGCATCAAGCATCACCTCCATTTTTCTCTACTACAGAGATGGGTAATGCGCCAATAAAAGGGGCAATAGGCATCCAAAACTAAGAAATTACCAAACACAAATTTCAAAGAAAAACATTAATAATAGCCTGCAAGATAAAAGCTCTAGGGATTATCATGTCTATTGCTTTTTGTCCAACTAAAACAGAAACTGGCTCAATCTTTTCTCAACATTTTAGACTTTTATGCTTGGAATTTGGTACAGTAGAATTATGTTACGGCAGAAGTAGTGAGTGACCCAGTTGATATGTGCTCAGACAGAAAATTTGATCTAGTAATGACTTGTAAATTGTAATAGATCTAATGTGGGTATTTATTTGGTCTGAAAAAATGGGTCATTTCAGATTATTTTTGTAAGTCACGTTTATTTAGATTTAAGTAAAAAATTACTTGCCAAAAACCAATATTACGTTAGGTTATTGGAAGCCACCTTTTGAGAATCCTAGGCATCATAGGTAGCTTGCCAGAGCCACCTTGTTTTTCCTATTGTTCATAAAAGGCACATATACTGGAAGAGAGTTCAAACATGACTTTAATCTTACTCTTACCATTAGACTAATATATTATTTGTTCAGAAATATTCCTATACATAACATGCACTTATATAACAAATCAAGGTTCACAGAAATCATAAACAACCTAATAGGTTAATACACCAGTCTCCAGAGGAGCTAAATCTACTCTCCTAATGAACCCAACACAGTTAAAACCAACACATCCGAGTCACTTCACAGCTCAATTTACCATTCAATTAATTTTTCATATATTTATTCTTTTACTTTGCATGACTAGATGTTTTTAATATGGTTGCCATTTGGATTTTACTTCATATATAACCAGCAATTAACCATTTTAACCCCATATTTTCTATAATTCCATAGGCGCACGTTAGCAAAAGCAATAAATAAGAACCCGTTATTTTTCTAAAAATAACAAAAAAAAAGGCGGTGTGGGCACTGTCTAGAGTACAGACAGAAGTGAGAAGAGGTGGACCGTGGCGTGGTGTGTCTGTATTCCACAGATTTCCCGGAAACGGTGCCGTTTAAGTCTCATCTATGTCGCCGGCGACCGGAAACGTAAAGCAGATAAGCTAAAAAGCTGAGAGAGAGAGAGAGATAACCTGAACGCTGGGAGAATCGAAAGTCGTGATCCGAATCTTAGCGCGGACGTCGCCAAGAACCCTAAGCTCCACCCTGTCGTTAAGCGACGCGTCTCTGACCAGATCGGTGGCGTCCGCCTGCTGGAGATTAACCCGATCGACGGCGACGATCGTCTCCACCTGCCGAACGCTGTGCGCCGGCTGGTAAAACCCCGGCACGATCCCCTCCCCTAGCGGGATCCCCCTGTACATAACTGTAAACCTAGACTCGCCGTACTTGATTCCGACCTTATTCGGATTCGCAGCCGTAAACAGGAGGCGGATGTTGAGTGAGAGCGACGCCGACGAGGCTGCAGCGGCGGCAGTAGCGGCGGAGGCCGCGGGATTGGCGGTGATGCCGACGTACTGAACGCCGACCTGCTGGAGGTCGAATTGGGGCTTTTTCGGCTTGACGGCGAGAACGACTACGAGGAGAATGGCGAGGGCGAGGAGAGCGAGGAAAGATAAGAGGAGGAAAAGGCAGCAGCAACAGCCTTTAATTGAAGGAGAGGAGGAGAGGGAAGACGAAGAGTAGTAGGGATGGTAGTGTCCGTTGGCGGTGGTCGACCGGCTCGTCATTTCTCGGCGGCGGCGGCGGTGGAAACAGTTCTCCGATCTGGTCAGGCTTGGAGCCCCTCAATTTCCGATCCACGGTTTTGCTCCGCCTTCAACAGTCAACACCCTTTCTTTTTATGAGTTTGTCCACCCCAACTCATCTTAAAATCTGATACCACCATACATTTTTATCTACAACTGTAAAATTAACTTTAGCAATATGTATTCACTTTTGTTTTTATATAGAAAATACTTGTATGTATGAACTATCCAGAAATGATAAATTCACTTTAGCAATAAGTTGCTTCAAACGCTTATAAAATAAAAAAAAGTTGCTTAAGAACAAATTTGATCTATTCCAAATAAATGTATCACGTTTGCTTTCTACGTTTTAAAGTTTGCAGTTACATTGTAAAATATTACTCCCTCGGTCCCTTTTTCTTTTTTCTGTTCCCCTTTGGATATCTATCCAGATATTTAGAAATTCTGACATTTCAAAATCTTAAAATGAAAGTACAATTCTGAAAGTAAATATTCAAAATTTGAAGTATAAAATCTAAAAATACAATTTTGGAGGGATTAAAAATCTGAAAAAAAATCTAAACCTAAATATACTAAATATTCAAGATCTGCAAATTACATTAATCAATGATATTTCAGCATTCAAGACACATAGATTGGGGATTTTATTTATCCCCAATCTGAGAAAAATATAAAGACAGACAGGAAATCATTTACTCTCATTTCAGAAAACATTCAAAGCTTTCTGAAAAACTAAGCCTAAACAAAGAATTAAATACCTAAAAGAGCATCATTGACTGCTGGTGATGGCTTCAGCCTTAGACTTAAAAGAGGCTCCATTTCCAGTTGATGCAGACTGTGAGGATGACACTGTTATGGAAGAAATTGGGGACATGGAAGAAAGTCTTCTTTTTGATCTAAATCAGGAGCCAGAGAATGAAGACACTGACCAGGAATCAACAGGTCATCACTAGTACACACATCAAGCAGAAACAGAGCATGGAACAGGGGCAGCAGGTAGGGGTGAGCAAACGGATCGATCCGATCCGATCCGTTATACCGGATATCCGATTCAAAAAATTTACAAAACCTCGATCCGTATCCGGTCCATTTTGAAACGGATATCCGGTAAAAAGGACCCGGATCAGATCGGATATCTGAGCCGAATATCCGAATTATCCGGTTACTACAAATCTATTAAAAATAAATCAATATATTCATTTTTTAAATTCAAAAGTAATAAATTTGTAAATTAAGAAATAAAATTTGTAGGTTGTTTCTTAATTTGTTCGTACGATTTAAATTATATACACACTTATTATTCATATGAAAATGTATTTACGATATTTTACTTGGACAACAATATAAATATGTGATTAAGGATGTAAAATTTATTAATATATTACTCAATATATTAGTTATAATAAACAAATTTATGATTATAAATATTATATGAATAGTACCGGATATTTTCGGATATCCGGTAAGCTAAATATCTCGATCCGTATCCGGTTCAAGTATCCGACAAAATCACTCGGATCGGATACGGATAAAAACTTCAAGGATATTTTCGGATACGAATTTTTAGGATACGGATCGGCGGATTTTCGGATCGGATCAGCCGGATCAGATATATTTGCTCACCCCTAGCAGCAAGTCATCATCAACCATCACACAGAAGGATCAGCAGTGAAAGGAGATTGCACATCTTGGTATGACTTCTACAACGAGCAAATGAAGGAAATCTTGAACGGGGGACAATCAAGGCAGTTGCACAAGAGTTCAAATTGTCAACAAGAACCATAAGCAAGCTATGGGACACAACAAAAAAGCAGAAGATTGATGGACAGAACTACAATGTGAGTACACACTTTCACAACTGTGGTAGAAAGAGAGTACAAGTGTCAAATCAAACAATTACAGCATTGCAAATGGGGGAGAGGACATGCATCAGAGATTTATCTACCAAACTGGATATTTCAAAAAGCACAGTCCATAGAATGATAAAAAGGGGACATCTAAGGCCACATATAAATTCACTCCATCCTGGCTTGAAGGATCCCAACAGAATCACAAGGTTGGAATGGGTTTTAATGCTATTGCAAGGGAACACAGCAGCACAGAAGAGAGAATACTATACAATGTATGATTTTGTTCATCTAGATGAAAAATGGTTTTATCTCAGCAAGAAATCACAGAGGATTTACTTAGCATCCAATGAAAGGGTGCAATACAGATCAGCAAGTAACAGCAAATTCATACCAAAAATGATGTTTACAGCAGTGGTAGCTAGGCCTAGATACAACCAAGAGGGAGAATGCACCTTTGATGGGAAGATAGGTATCTTCCCATTCACATATCAAGAGCTAGTAAAAAGAAGTTCAAAAAACAGAGACAAGGGGACAATGATCACAAAGATTGTTGAATCTGTAAATCAAGCAGTCACAAGGGACATGCTCATCAACCAAATCATACCAGCAATCAAGCAGAAATGGACAAAAGATGGGGGACACAAGACTATATTCATACAACAGGATAATGCAAAGACACACATCACTCAATCAGATCCAAAATGGCAGCAGGTATATCAACAAGATGATTTCACTTTCATTCTAATTCAGCAGCCATCAAACAGTCCAGATTTAAACATATTAGACCTAGGGTTTTTTAAATCTATCCAATCATTAATACATAAGAAAATACCCAAGGATGTTGAGAAAATGCTAGATGCAGTGAATGAGGTCTTTTATGAGTTAGATCCAGAGACTCTAAGCAGTGTGTGGATGACATTACAATTTGTAATGAATGAAATACTAAAGGTAAATGGGACAAATGATTATGATTTGCCACATGTGGGCAAGAAGAAATTGAAACCAGCGGGAAATCTACACACTCAAGTCAAGGCACCAATGTGGACAGTAATAGAAGCATGGGACATTGTCAAAAATGGTGCACAGCTACCTCCACATCAACCAAGAACAAATGGAGTACAAGACAATCATCAACCATCAATACAGATTGTAACACAAGACATTCATCAACCATCAACACAGATTGCAGCACAAGACAATCATCAACACATATTGCAAAAATAGAGACTCAGAGAGCAAACACTTTAAATTGTTCACAAGACAGTGAAGAACAGATCATCATAGAATAGCACATTATTGTGCTATTCTACAATGATCTACAATAGCCTAGGATGGAAAATATTTTGGAAAAGGTATGCATTTTGGGATTATATATTTTGGGGACAAATGGGATAGGATGACAAATAGGAGGACTTTGGATGCCACATATTTTGTGTACAGCTATATATGACTGCAAATTTAAGTTTTATTATGCTTACTATTATTTATCCTAAATCATGACAATGGGACATGAATGCATCAAACATAGTCACATAGTACAAACACATAGCATTAAAGTATTCAAAGCACACAGAGAATTTGTTTGAAATAATACTTGTCTCAGTTGTCCCTAAACATCACTGATAATCACTCTTTCAATAAACCCTAACTGCAATCGAAAGTCCCTTCAGTCACAATGTAACCGGTGGCTCAGCACAGATAGGATTTATTGAAGTTTTGGGAGTGATTATCTCAGCTTTCAGGATTCATCATTGACATCACAGTATAGTAAAAATCAGAAACAAGAACAACATAACAGGATACCTGAACATGGAAGGAAGAAGATGAAAAAGGGATGGAGGGAGTACATAGCTACAAGGGGACATGTATTTTGGTCATTTGAGGCCAACAGTTCAAGGGGACATTATTAGTTTCTATATTAAGTTCCACAGGAAATCACTACAATCTGCACAATGAAATCAACACAGGAAATCACTACAGATATCAAGTTCAACACAGGAAATCACAACATATAAGGGACTGGGGCCAACACATGAAATCACAATAGATAGCATCATCAAGTATCAAGTTCAACAGTAACATGCAAGCAACCTGCATAATGAAATCATGTAGTATGAAGTTCAACATCACCCAAAAACTCAAGAACAAGAATCTGCAATATCAAGTTAACATGCAAGGCATAAGAAATCATCATAAGGTAACATGCAAGGCATAAGAAATCATCATAAGATAACATGCAATGCATAAGAAATCACCATAAGATAACATGCAAGGCATAACATGTTGTAATTTAAAAAACAGAGGACAAATAGAGGCGCAGGGGAGTTAGTTACGCATCATCATCGGAATCGGAGATTTCCACCACTTCAACTGGGGGCTTTGCATCAACTCTTCCACATCACCCGATCTCCGGGGACTTAGAGTCGGGTCCTACAGAGGGTTCGCCTTCATCGTCGCAATCGTCGAGGACAATCACCAAAGAGCCCTCCACAGTAGGTTCTTCAGATCGATTGGGGCTGAAAGTGTGATTGCCCTTGCATTCACGAGGCATCTCACAGTAGGGATTCATTGAGCAATTGAAGGAACCTTCAGATTCCAATGGAGTAGTGGAATCCTTCTAGAAAGAATCAGAGGAGTGACTCATCTCGCCGAAACCCTAGATCGAAATCCACAGAAACCCTAGAAACCAAAAGGGACAAATCAACCGCTGAAAAAGGGGACAATCAGATGATACAAGCCAACCCAACTCAAATCCACCCAGGGATTCAAACGAGAGTCAGAGAAGATCGAGATCTAGGGTTTTTTTGAGGGGCCGATTCAAGATCCAACAAATAAGACCACTAAACTCTTTATATAGTGCCCCATAGAGAGAAGATCGAGAGAGAGAGAGGATGATCGAGAGAGAGGATGATCGAGCACTTGAACAGATCGAGAGAAGAGATCAGAGAAGAGATCAGAGAAGAGATCGAGGGAGTGAAGGGAGGGAGTGAAGGGAGAGGTTCCTAGGGTTTCCTAAAAAAAATCTTTATATAGTGCCCCGATTTAGAGCCGTAATTTCGTAGTGGCATGAGGGTATTTTGGTCATTTTGCATTATCCCAAATTAGAAACAAGAACAACAAAACGGGATACCGGATAAGGAAATGGAGAAGATGAAAAAGGGACGGAGGGAGTATGAATCAATTCAATTGGACAACTAAAGATTTGTTTGGCTTTATCATTTATAAAAATGTTTATCGAGGATAAATATTTGTGATGCTATTTTGTAAAATAAATACTTCACAATTTACTATAAAAAGGATTTATAACTATATTTTACCAAATATTATTATATCAAAAAAAACTTTAACTACAAAAATGTCATTATAAATGAGTATAATAAACAAACCCTAAGTTTTTTTTGCAAGATACTTAAATGCATAAGGTTTTTTTTTTATGCCCATAAACATATAGATAAGATATATTTTACAACAATAAAATGGATAATATAAGAGGATAACGTGAAGGAATGAAATTATTATTTATTTTGGTCCAAAGAATGAAATTATTATTATATGTTTGAACACACCACAAAGCCTTTAATATTTTGAATCTTTGATAACTAACATGAAAAATATACAGATTTTATAATATATATTTTGAATTGACTTTGTAGTAAAATTAATCATAAATAAGTAAATCACCATCAACTTTTTCCCATAAAATTACTATAATTTTGTCTAAATTTCACACCTATAAAACAACAGTTATATCCTTTTATCTTTTTTGAATAAATACATTTGCGCCCCCTCAGCATATGGTCGCTATTGCTCATTTGCTCTAAGCAGTTGAATGCGCGGTGAGTTAAGTAAATGACAATTTTACAAACATTTTTTTAAATTAATGGACCATATTCTTTCTCTCTAAACCCTACTCCCTACCCTCTAAACTCTACCCCTTAAACCTTAAACCCAAAAAACAATATTTTAGAGAGAGAAAAAACAAAAAACAAAAATAATAATAAAATAAGCTAGTAGGAATAGAAAAAATACATAAAAATTAATAGGGATCTCTTTTATTAATTGAAAATTCTTAAAGGATCAATGAGTCTAAAATACCCGTAAACGTGCCTTATTCGCTCTTCTTAGTGCAAGATAAGCCCATTATAAGCCCAATACAAAAAATGAAGTAGATCGGCCCAATAACAAAATGCACAACTGCTGAGCTGTCTCCGAAGATCACAAAACACTCGCGCTATCCTCAGGCACAAGACCCGCGCATCAACGCAGGTTCTCCATCGTCTCTCTCTCTCTCGTCCGAAAATGGCGTTTGAGAACGCAATAATCAATTTCGCTCCGATCACCGATGCCATTGCTTCTAAATCATTCGACAAGCTTTCTGATATCTGCGACAATCTTATGATTTATGTAAAACCAAAATCCGGTTCCCCTTTTACTTTCCTCTCTTCTTTATGTAGTTAATACTAATACCCTAGTTCTCTTCTTCGTATCTCTGCATAGGTTGCTGCTGAAGGCGTCTCTTTTCAGGCTGATTGGCCCTACTCGATTCATTTACTCGCCCACCTCTACGCTGATGATATGTAAGTTTGTGTTCCCCTCCCGGTTCTTGTTTGTGGATTACATTGTTGGTTATTATATTAGTGCGGGAATGTATGATCTGAATTATAATACTTCTATGAAAATTGAAATCGTGGTGGTGGTGACGGTATTGCCGTTGCAGTAATAGTGCCAGATTTCTGTGGAAGTCGATACCTGTGGATGTGAAGGAAAGCCAGCCAGAAGTTGCGGCTGCTTGGAGAATCGGTCAGAAGCTCTGGACACGGGATTATGCCGGTGTTTACGAAGCAGTTAGGGGTTTTGATTGGAGTCCAGAAGCTCAAGCTATAGTTCAATCCTTCTCAGGCTAGTTTTTGGTTCCTATATTTCTCAACCTCTTTTTCTTATCTCCCTGTCTCGTAAATTGGATTGAATGTGGTTGCCATGGCTGATGTTTTTTACATTTGAATGAGAGAACACCAGTCACCCTTTGTGGATATTATAGCTGATGTTGATAACTTTCAGATTCTTCTTTGAGGGATTTTTCATGTCCTCCATTGGATGACACATATCATCTTTTCTCAACCTTACAACTGTATGCAATTTATTTCAAGGAGGTTTTTTTCTTACTCTCGGCCCCTTTACAAGTCTCTCTGTTGCCATTTTGTTTGTTGGGGGATATATCAAAATTACAGTTTGTTTGATAATGAATCCATATATCTTCATTTTTTCCCATTGATTACAGAATGGTGCCTACATCATGTTGCTGTCCCTCTAGATTCTCTCAGTAATGTTATGGTTATAACTGGAATAGAGTCTCAAATCTCTATTTAACGATCCACCTTATTGTTCGTATGAGTTCCCTTGTTTTTGTTAACTGGATCTCATTTATTTCCTCATCAAGTGTCCCTTGCGTTGGGAATTCCTGGACATGGAATATGCATTTCCCTCCTTATATTTCTAGTAGTGATATATATATTTCAGGCTTTAATAGTTCGATAAGTATTTGGATTTTGTTTATGATTAGTTACTTCATTTTGCAGACCTTTACACTATGAAGATGTTTCATCTACTGCTTTCTGCTTATTCAACAATAGATGTCAAAGAAGCAGCAATTTTCTTGGGACTGAGTGAGGATGAGGCTACAAAATGTAATGTCCTGATTCCTTCCTTGAGATGTTTTATCCCACTTTTTATATATCTTTCAACTTTTTCCATCCAAGTAAACTCTCTGGTGTTGGTGTAGAATTTATAATCTTTCTTAATGGTTGAGACTCCTAATTCTGCTACAGGCTTGTCCATGAATTCATATTTACAGATAAAATTATTGCTCTGGTTTTGATTTAGGACCATCTTGTTTTGAATATTCAGTACAGGTGTACAACAATTTAGTTTATGGTTCTGTCTGATGTGATTCGGTCTTATTAAATTTGTTATGATATTCGTAGTAAAATGTTATGTTGGGGCTCCCACCCTGTAATTTGACACTATTATCATCTCAACCTGGATTGACTCCTAGTAACTTGGTCATATTAGATGACTTACTATCTTTCTAGCCTTTGTTCATACGACTAGTGGCTAGTAAAGTTGGATACACACTAAGCACAGCTGCAGAAAGTAACTTCTTTTTCTTGTAATGTACACACATACTTTTGATATGAATGTTAAAATTTTCTATATTTTGGTAATGCTTATCTGTGATGTTATTATATGAATTGTGGCTCATGAGTCAATTATCTGAAGCTTTGGTAACTTTGGTTATCTAGCAGATTGAGGGTCCTTTTTATATTTACATCTTCTGGTCAATAATTCTTACCTTTTACTGGTATTTTAGATGTTTTGCAGGAGGGTTGGACCCTGGACCCTGATTCTCAAATGCTGACCGTGCAGAAGCAGCCTGTCGTTACAGAGCAGAAACTAGACCAGAGCAAATTGCAGCGCCTGACAGAATATGTCTTCCACCTCGAGCATTAGTTTATTCCACGGTCACAACTACCAGAATGTAACTTCAATGTCCAGAAGAATCTCAAGAACATGCCTTCGGATCAAGAACAGGCGGGAGGTTTGATCATAGCATGAAATTGGACGTCTCAGAATTTGAAACCCTTCATGGAAAATCTCAATTCTAAAAGGGGGCTTTCAAAAGTAAAACTTAGTGTTTTTGTAGTTTTGCCCAATAGGTTTAGACTTTCCACTTGAATTTAATGTTCCGCTTCCCTACTTTGATAATGGTTCTCTCCTGTTCAAATCGGACAGTCCGCTTATGTTTTATAGACTTTTGATGAAAGAATGGATATCCAGTTTGTACTTGAGAAACGGCACACCAAAAGCAAGGGACAATAATCGGATATCCGATCCAGTAACATGTTCATAAGGTAATCTAATTTGTTCCGGTTACAATGAAAACAGATTTCCGTTACTATTATGACCGGATATCCGAATTAACGTCAAGTATGAAATATCCTATCCATTTTCAAGTTAATTGGATATGCTGTCATGATATTATGTAAATGTCTAAATGGATACCCGATCCAACAGATATGCAATCGGATACCCCTCAAGTTATACCAATCGGGATTGATCCAGACATCCAGTTGCTACGTAATCAGATATCCCTCAAGTTATACAACATATGGATATCCGTTGTCCAATATCCGGTTTTCCATTCCGGATATACCACAATCCAATATCCGTTTCCGATAAAGCATTAAATAATCGGATAATAGATCAAGATTCAAAATCGGATACCCGATTTGATAATACTATAATTGGATATCTGATCATGACATTCTGTATTTTTTTACGCCTTCGTTCTTGCAGACAATATACATAACATATGGCAAATTACAGATACAATCAGATCCGATTCCGATCCAGTGATCAAATCCAATTATGAACAATACTTTCAGACGCACTTATGGTGAATGCTCATGGATTTCAAGGGACTCGCAGCAGGAGGAAAAAGGACATTGCAATCTAACAAATTGGTCAATTATTTTGAAGCACTTACATAAAGATCCAAGATGTTAAACTGTCATTTATCAAATTCCAAGTATTTACACGGATAAATACATGTAGCGCTCAGTTCCGACAACCTTGTCCAGACACTAGGATTTCTTCTTTGTTCTGCAGCTCACATTTACAATCATACATCAAATATAGTACTTTCATACCAGCGCAAATCAGATGTAAAACAGGCTACTGTATTTTATGAATGTATCCTCCATATGCTGGGGGCTATACTTCTTTCAATGTAATGTAAGCGTCTCCCATGGTATGCAATGCTTCATGCTAGCAGAGTTAATCCAATTACCCAAATCCTCCATGGCTCATATAGTTATATAGGATAGTTGCTTACCAGCCCATGGAATTAACTCTGCGAAGTGGACGTGGAGGCCTTTGCTTCTCTGTAACCGGTATCAGGTTTACCATAAGCTGCAAACAGCAAAACCAGTTCATAATGAATTAAACCAAAGGGTTAATCTTTGCTGCAAGCAGCACAACATACAAAAGTTCCACATCAGCTCCATGCTCATTTACATACTTTAATCTATAACATGAACTGAACTTTACCCACAGGACTCACTCATGTGCACAAATTCAGAGGCCAGAATCATAGAAATGGTTTTTGCAAACGTAGAATATGCACATTAATGGTGACAAGCGAGGCACTAGTTTGTCAAGAACCTTCATGATGGATCATGAAGGATTGGTGCTACAGCACATTTATGCATTAGCTGCTGGCATAAGTTGGGACATATCTGTTCTCTATATTGGTGCTGGTGATAGGTAAAAAAGCACTGCTTGTAATTAATTACCTTTTATGTTGTAGCTTGTTGGTGACAGCAATAGAAGCAGACAAAATGGTCATGCAAAAAAAAGAGTGGTGGTGCAGGCGATTCAATAGTGGAGAAAAAGCAAAACAGCTGGTAGGATTTGAGTGAAGAAAGAATATGAATTTGTTTCTAATCTAAAAACTCAGGGTACTACAGCAAATAGGTTGTAGAGTAGGCTTACTATATGAATCTTGATAAAAATTGCGGATGAATACCATGTAGGAACTGCGAGTACAAGGGCTACTTGAACAAATTCTAGAAAGAGTATCTGGTTTTGAAGTGATTCCATCAGTAATCACATGTGCTTTCGACTTGAAAGCAATGTCACGACATCTCAACCCTAAAACAACTATTTTTTCACTAACCTACATCGATCTCATCCACAACAAATTCTATCTCCACATATTAACCAGAAGCACAGATTTCAGAAGTTATACATCCATCATAAGTTTAAGCTTTTCATAATGGCCACTCCAATCCAGTCAGAGTCACTTATGGAAAAGAATAGAAGTATCCAATAAACATGATAGCAAATCCATGCTCACTAAACAATATGACACACTTATACCTAATCATCTTGAGATTCAGCTTGTTATTAAGGTTGTTATTTGGTTAGTACAATCGAAGAAGAGGCTTGTTAAGGTAACCAAAAACAAAGGTTTTAACTGGTAACAGGTTATATGGAAAATAGCAGTAGCATACTTGTGCAATCACTTCTACTGTTCTACATATTGTTGAATGTGCTACTTCATGATCAAATATCTTGTTTTTTACAGTAACCCTCTATAAATTTGTAACCGAAGTCCCAACACCATTTAAATCCACTGGAAATTTAATATAAAAAAATCAAAATATTTTCGTTCCCACAGCTGCACCTAAAGAAGTGATATATTTCACATCTTATTTTCTGGTTTGTTTTCACATTAAGACTACACAAAATTTACATTATAGTTAAGTATATGAGAGAGGATAAGTTGGTGTCAACTAGTACCTGTTTGAACCTCTCCCTCATCTCCTGAACCTGAACATGAAACACAGTATGTCAGGAATACAGGGGTGATTAGGGAAATAAAATAAAGAGCAAAAGTTATTACAGAAATTACTATAGTATGAAACACCACACTATACAAGCCTCTACCTAGTCATCTCTATATCATGTCCCATAAATAACTTCTAAAAACATTACTGTACTTCAAGTTACTAAACCAAAAGAACCCAGCATTAATCTTTCTTTTATTTATTATATGTCCTCAAGGACCTCAAAGATCAAGTAATTACATGTCACATCCCCTCTTGATCTCTTTGTTTTTTACTTAAATACAATCTGGAGAATGGATTGAATAAGCCTATAAGAATTATATATACATATATTAAGGGAATAATATGACAATCCATCTCCCAGTGGAATACTTAGACATTGTGCAGAAGGCCCCATTCCGTGAAACAAATTCCTAATGGATTAAGAATTCAATGATTAATTCAGCTTATAGATAGGCTTGCATGTACATATCTCACAAATCATTATATGGTTTGACTGTTGTTCCTAATCCTTGAAATTCATCAAAGGCAGGGAAGTAAAAAAATAATCAGATTGAGGCAAAAAAATGACGAATTACCTCTTCTTTCTGCAAGTGAGTATTCTCCTCTTCCAGCTGTGCCACCATTGATTCCAGTTCCACTGTGTAAGCCTAAAACCAATCAAAAGCCAAAGACTAAGACTAAACAAATCAATCGTCTCCGATCGCAAAAGGAAAGGATAATTCATGATAGATTGTCGGTGATCAAACCTGCTTTCGCTCTCTGGATCTGGCAGCTGACTCTCTGTTCTTGATCATCCTTCTCTGCCTCTGCTGCGTCGCCTTATCCACCACAGGCTCCTCCATCGCTCTTCTCTTCGCTCTCCCTCCTCCTACGATCGCGCCACCATTGCCAAACCCTTCAACAGTCGGGAACTGACCATTTGCCACCGCCACACCAGGTACGACTCCAAATCCTCCACTAATCATCGAGTTCGTGACATTCACGGAAGGAGCGAAGCACTGAGGAGGCGGAGGCTGAGGCGGCGGCAGAGCGGGAACCGACGGCACCGCCGGGATCCTCATCTCTTCGTCCCTCACAGCGCCGGCAGCTCTGGTGAGGAAATCCTCCAAGGTCATTTCAGCTTCCTTCCACACCTCATCCATCCCGTTCGCCACCGCACCTCTCGTCGAAATCTCTCCCCCGCCGTCTTCGGCAGTCGCAGGGTGTACGAAAGCGGACGCGGAGATGTGAGGGTTGTGGGAGGAGGAAGAGTCGCCGTACATGTTCTTAAGAAAATCGTCCATGGAGGTGGCGGTGGAGGTCGAAATGGCGGGATGATCGGGCTGGAGATCAGGAGGAATAGGGAAAGAGAGTTGGTGAGTGAGATCCGAATTCGGGGCGGAACTGGTAGACGGCATCACCTTTGAAGACGCCATGGTCCCTTCCTGCTTCCCTCCGAATCTCTAGGGTTCTTCTCTCTCTTGCCCTATTTCGCGCAGAAACTTCGGATTGCAGAGGGAATGGGGCAAATTGGATTGGGGGAAATTTGGCGTAACAGAATTTGGGATTTCGAAAAATTCACGAAACTCGAAGGGATTAGAAGCATACAAAATTGATGATAAATTCAAACAGACAAACACAGGAATACTAGAAAAAGAAGGCTACGGAAGGAGGACCTTTTTGTGGTGCATCATTATCATCAGACCAATCTAGAACACTAGATTAATATATGAATTATCAATAAATAATTGTAATAATTAAGTGATTATCGTTAGGAGGGGAGTAGATAATTTTAATAGTACTAGATAAAAGTAGAAACTTGAATACCCTGATACTTCTAGATCTAGATTCCCAACCGATATGTGATAAGCCACGAGATTCTCACTGATGTAGTTATAGACGTGCTATAAATTCGTTACAAATTATTTATAATTTTGTCCGAGAATCAGTTACAAATTCTTTAGAAAACCATTTTAAACAAATAATAATAAATTTTTACTATAAGTAGAAGTATTTTAAACAACTAGTTTTAAAAACATAAACACCAATCTGACGAACAAAAAGACAAATACATGAGCAAAAAACAGAAGAATAAAAACCCACAAATTGATGTAAGATATTAAACAAGAGGTTGGATGACTAGCCTACTCAAATGGCATGTGACCTACCCTTCAAAATGAAAGGCAAACATTTTGTCTTTGACCATATACACAAATTATTGTTCAGTTTGTTTCAATCTGTGTTGACCAAACAATTTGATGCCATTATGTTACACAAGGGTGAAGGATGGATTCAATGTAGTTTTAGGACTCATATCAAACATAGGAGATATCGGATATGAATATCGATATGAGTAATATAAAGGTATCAAATATGGATATAAATATGAGTGATATTTTTAATATACTCATTATATGAAAGATATCAAAATAACACTATGATATCACTCTGAATCACTGACATCACTCATACACATATCCTGATATCCATAACCCATATCAAACAGTAGATATCAGTTTGATATCAATATCAGAATTATACCAAACACAGGTATGGGTATGAGTGATATCCATACCTATACCTGATATTCTGATATCAATACCAAACGGGCCCTTAAGGTCTATAGTCGATGAAAAAACATCTCCCGAATGTATTATGCTGCATAACGCTTAAAGCAGAAACCAATAGCAGAAGAAAATTAGAACATAAATTGCACGATTGGCAATAGGTACCCAGAAAGAAGGATGTATAACATAATAGGCCGGTTTTCAGGGACAACCCGGAAAAAGAAGCAGAAACAGCATAAACTTGTCCAGCAAGAACATCATAGGGTATATTATATAGATGAGGATCTCATTGCAAATACTAGTTCCTATATTTATTTCAATCTTCGGCATTTTCCACTTGCAATGGAGTTCCACTGGGGTTTACCCAAACCTGCATGCAGAGATTCAGAGGGAAATTAGAGCATTATTATGAAACTGGGTAAAATGACCTGATCACAATTAGGGCAGTAAAATGACTTGAATATTCCAATTATAGTTATATAGAAGAATCATTTCTGAGGTTGGAGGCAATCTGGAGGCACCAATTAAAAATCTCATGCCTATGTTAAGCTCTTTTGATATAAGAAGAGAAAGCACCAGTTGCCAAGCTTCACTTACAATTTTAGGCATTAAGTTTTGCTCTGAGATCTGCTGCCACAGCATCAATGAACTCCTCTGTGTTGAGGTAATTGTCCCTGGAAAGCCTGCAACATCAGCACAAAAGAAAGGCAGGTTAAAGTCGTATTCAAACAGAAGATTAAGCTAAACAATTCAAAATATGACAAGACGATTACTTGGATCCGTGGATAATAAGTGCAAGATCCTTGGTCATCTTTCCAGACTCAACAGTACCGATGCAGGCTGCTTCCAACTTCTCGGTGAAATCAATGAGTCTCGAATTGTCATCCAACTTAGCCCTGTTCAACGGGACCATATCATAAGATATCCACTTTCTATTTGTAAAATCAAAAGCTAAACAAATAAAAATTGGTTGATGATGGTGGAGTTACCTGTGTGCTAGTCCCCTAGTCCAAGCAAAGATGGAAGCGATACTGTTAGTGCTCGTCTCACCTCCCTTCTGGTGAACTCTGTAGTGGCGGGTCACTGTGCCATGGGCAGCTTCAGCTTCAATGGTCTTGCCATCAGGACATATCTGAATTTGACCAATAATGCATCAGCTTGGACAAATTGGAGAACAAAATAGGCTTTCATTCCTTGAATCTGACTATCCTATAGTGTATCCTCATTCCTAGGAAAAATTGAATCTTTTATTTCGGAGAGAACGAAAGGCTTTCCTATCAAAGACGGCTAGGTCCAAAGAAATTCAAGCAGATATTTCCAGTACAAAGAGAGTAAGACATATACGGTATACCAGTAGGATCATTTACTAGACTAGTAACATAAAATGCTCCTGAACCACAGCTTATCATGCTCAGCAGATTTATAAATGCATAGTATAAAATACAGGGAACAAAAAATGTAGTAGTCGCAGAAGATGCATACCAGCACTGATGTCATGAGTCCAAGAGATCCAAAACCTGTAATCACAAAACAGAAAATTAACTTGTAAATGCTAAATCAGCTTTTTCAAGAATCACTCCATAAGAATGCATCAACATTATCATAAAAGCCATCTATCGAACTAGTTTTGCACTTTGACCATTGATAATGGTCACTAGTCAAAGTGTCAAACAAACCTTGAGCCAAGAAGTCACTCTGCACATCTCCATCATAGTTCTTGCAAGCCCAAACATAGGCACCCTCGCTCTTGAGAGCATACGCAACCATATCGTCAATGAGACGGTGTTCATACCTATAATTTCATCAACAAAAGTTAGCTTAACTGTTATAGTGTTGACACGTAGAGTTACGGACCCATGATAAATCTTACACACCATATTCCAGCTTCCTCATACTTCGATTTCCACTTGGCCTCATAAACTTCTTGGAATATGTCCTTAAACCTTTACAAAAAGATAAAATAGACTTGAATGAGTGTCAGCAACAAAGATATCCACTAGAAAGATACAGATCCTCAGTCACAATTATACAAATACATGAAAGGAGCCAGCAGAATGATAGCACACACTTAACATCAAACAAAGTGATTTGAGGACAAATAGGTAATTACCTCCCGTCATATTTCTTCAGAATAGTATTCTTTGTGCTAAGGTACAGTGGCCACTTTTTCTCAAATGCCATAGCCATTGAAGCCTCGGCAAAAGAATATATGGACTGAAAGCAAAGTTCAAAGGAAACATTTAACTCTCTGATTACGATGGATGGACCAAATTCATAGTCATAAATATATAAAAAAAAACAGCTCCTTTTTTACAATTCAGCAATAAAACCTCAAACACCCACCTCATCAGTATTGTACATAGCCATAGAAACTCCTCCATTGCCAGTAAAATTGAAAACCTCATATTCTTGTTCCGCATCATTTCCCTCAGGAACTGCAAAAAAAATGTCATCATTCATTCACACGAAAGCAATCAGAAACATACTTATTTTTGTATACCTCACGCAAAGCTGTATGGTAATAAAACAGGCATGACAATAGTAGTCATGTATCATGTAAGCATAATAAGTATCATATAAGATGGGAACAAGGGCCTGAGAGATTACACAATTTTTCACAAGTAGGCAGTAGAATATAAAGTGAAAGTGGTTACCAAACACTAGCTTAAGCTTGCCAGCTCCCTTGATGACAGTGTCAGTGGCCTTATATTGATCTCCAAATGCATGTCTTCCAATACATATTGGCTTTGTCCAACCTGATGCCACAAATGTCATTTCAGGATCACTTGAAATAAGAGTGCACATCAAAAATTTACTAATCAATCAAATCACCTGGAACAAGTCGAGGAACATTCTTGCACATGATGGGTTCTCTAAAGACAGTGCCTGATGAATAGAAGCATACATTAAAAATGAAAGAAGCTATAAATTCATATCAGAAAGGAACCATTGAGCTATAATGACCATTGAAAGAGAAACAGAAAAGCAGTGAATGTGAAGAAGACTTGAGTTGAAACATTGAATTCAAAAGCTTTGATGCAAAATACCAACCATTTAAAATGTTTCTGATGGTCCCATTTGGACTCTTCCACATGTGTTTTAGATTAAATTCTTTAACACGGCCTTCATCTGTCAATTATATAACCATAAATACAATCATCAGAACGCAAACTGGAGAGAAGGAGATTAAATCTAAATTTCCAAATGCATCAAGCCTAATACCTGGAGTAATAGTTGCACACTTGATTGCCACATTGTACCTGCATATATATGACTCCCAAAATTAGATGATGAAGAGTGAAAAGACAAGTCACTCCCCTTTCTTTACCTTATCTGTTTCCAAAAATTCCAAAGACTTAACATTGACATTGTGTATCATACACCAATTGATTTCTCTACAGACAGCAAACTTACTTAAGGGTTGCTTCTGCACTTTCAATGGTAACTTTGTCATCGGTAGCATCACGGTGTGGAAGGCCGAGATCAAAGTACTTTATGTCCAACTCTAGAAAAGGGAGTACAAGCTGCACTCCAAACAAACAAACACTTTTAGTACTCTTCTATAAATAGAGCTGTGTTGAAAAGGGTGTGATTCATGAGCAGAACAATCACCTTATCCTTTATGTATTTCCAGATAACACGGGTCATTTCATCACCTATGCCACAGAAATTGAATATCAATTATATTAAAAAAACCTCATCTGTTTACACATAGATGACTTTTTCTATACAAAAACCAACTGGTTTATGAAAACTATGTTCCCTTAAAAATAACCCTAGAACAGATACAGTTAAACACAACTAAGAGGGCTTTTCCATGCTCAGAAGACTTAGATTCATAGAAGAGAAAACAGATAAAGAAAATGCCATGACAATTTCAATTTAATATAGTTATTTACTTCACCTATCAAACAAAAAAAACTGAGGATCCGATCATATGCCTCAAAAGAGACAAAAGTTCTTAAAATATCCAATACCAATGATGATGTGAAACAATTGGAAGGAATAATGTCACTGTATCCCTCAACTACTTCCATCTTATTCTAAATGTTGAGAAAGACACAAGTATCTGTTGATTTACTAGGGACAGACACGTTTGCTCAGAATCAAGGGTACCAGACACCAGAAACAAATAAATAATAGATAATGAACAAAATAAGAGAACATGATAAGATTCAAAATAAGATCAAATTAATAAATCATGTGCGCCTTGTAAAACTAGTTACTAACCGACTAACATAACACATGCAACTATCCGTGCCCCCCCCCCCCCCCCCCCCTGAAACTGAGCATGGTCAATGACAGACAAAAGTAAACAAACAGATCGAGTTGACTGGAACGGGAAACCAATTTAATGAACAAATTTTAACAGCAAAACACAAGAGTAAAGCGAGTAAGATCCCGAAGCTACGACAAAGCTCTGTTTTTTCACAGATCTACATAACAGGAGCAAATAGATAGCCGAGAAAATCGAAGTAATGACCGTCAAACTCAGCATAACATTAAAGACAAACAGCACCGTCGGATTCCAAAGGAAGACGAACACGAACAAGCAAGAGGTAAAGAAGAATGAAAGCGATTGAAATGGGAGGAGATGACGTTACCATCCATCTCAACGATGGGGTTGGCGACCTTGATCTTCTCGAAAGCCATGGCGAAGCGAGGGAAGCGGCGGCGGAGCGATTAGGGGTAGGTGAGACTTGCGTCGTAACTCCGACGAAGAAGAAAGAAAAATCAAATGAAAGAAGGCAATATGAATGACAGCTCTCTCCGACTCCCAAACCTCATGTATATATATTACTCGGGAATGGTAGTGGAAAGTTGGTGGTTCGGCGCGTGCCCTTTTTTCTTTTTCAAAATGGGAATATTGTTTGTGATATGAGATTTCGAAATAAACCGGTTCAGAAAAATAATTTCACATGCTTTAAAAACATAAAATGTCGCAAATATAACTCAAAATTTATAAATATTGAATATTCAGTTAATAATTTCACATGCTTTAATTTTTATTAAACAAAAATTATTATTTAATTTATTGGTAAATTACAATGTTAAAATTGCAAAATTGATATAATTTATACGAAATTTTTATTTAATAATTAAAAAAAAAATTATTAAATTAAAAACTAAAAATTTAAAAAATTGTAATATTTTAATTATATATATTTTTTTAATAATTATATCGATTTTTTAATAATTATATCGATGACTAAAATAACATGCAATAAATGAGAATCGATGGTACATAAATGCCGCTTAATTATAACCTATGTGCGTGGGCGGATTCGGAACAGAGTCGCTACTAAAAAAATCGTTCCATATGATCTATTCATAATAAAGTTAAATTATTTTTGCATCAAAAGCCAACCACTTAATTATTTAATTGTATATGTGTCCAAATAAATGGAGTCATGGAAATGTTGTCAAAGAACAGTTAAAAAATTCGGAAATTTCGTGTAGTGACCTCAAGAATAAGGCAAATTCGTGTGGTGTCCCGTTTTTTCACTTTTTCGCTAGGTAACCCCAAATTTCACAAAATTTTCATACCGTAACCAACCATCAGTGTAACCCTCAAAAAGCGTTAAAGTTGGGTTAAACAAAAGATTTACGCGTGTAAAAAACATTTCATGGGTGTTCTTCTCCTCTTCCCCGATGTCCTCGTTTTAGTTCTCACTTCTCAGTTCTCACCACTCTAATTGAAGATTGACGGTGGACGGTTTCGCACGGAGAACGACGATGGTGGATGGCTTCGCGTGGAGAACGTCGACGGAGGACGACGCCGGTGAACTGGGAAGGACGACTGATGCGTTCCGAGGTGGCTCGGAGCGCAAGGGCGGTCCGATCTAGGCAGGAGCGGCCGTGGATCCTTCTCCGTCGGTAACCGGGATAAGTACGAACCACTTAGGTGATGGTTCGCGGGTCTCTAGTGCTCGCTTTGGGGCGAGGGCGAGACGCTCGAAGCGACGATGATACGGGGTTGGCCGTGTAGAAGATGGATCTAGGCAACGGATCTCAAAACAAAAGAAAACACAAGATTAGAACAATAGCGGAAGTGAAACTAATGGATAGGATAATAGATAGAACCAATAGAAACGACGAGAAAATCCGCTTGCTTGATAGCAAGGAACCTTGTCGAACGATCTACCAACCCGATCTCTACAACGCCACACAACCAAGAATCGCGGACGAACTTGGAGCACGGAGAGGATTGCTTATGAAGTACGAAATCACCAACTCCAGAGGGACTTGACAAAGACGAAAACAACTAAGCAGGAAAGAACAATCGATTGAGACTCTCACGGGGAGCCGAGTTTCAAAGCAAAACCCAAGCTCTGTTTTTGTGTTTTAACAATATGAGAAATCTAACTAATGAAGAAGACAAGGGAGGCCTTAAATACCCTAGGAGGGCCGGCCCTAGCTTCCCAAAACGGGTTACACTTAATCCCGAAATATCCGAAAATAGAAAGCTGAAAATAAATAAATAATAATCCTAAAAATATCCAATGCAGAAATTAATAAGATTAAACATATGTAACGTTGACCAATAAAGTCAACGCCCTGACTTTGGACTTGTCCTCTTCGTCACGTGATACATCATGTGCCATAAACGTCTCCAACTCTTGACGTAGTTCCTTCAATCTTGACCTAGTAATCGGTCCATCAAAGGTTGGCACTAATGGCGGGGATGATTCCTCACCATTCTCCCCTTCTTGAAAAGGACTCGTCCTCGAGTCATCAACATCAGCGGCTGCATAAGGGGTAAGATCACCGACATTGAATATCGGGCTCACGCCATAGTCATCGGGCAGCTCCAACACATAGGCATTGTCGCCTACTCTCTTCAGCACCTTGAACGGTCCATCACCTCTGGGAGACAGCTTCGACTTCAACCGCTCCGGGAACCGCTCTAGGCCAAAGATAGTGTTGCCAAGTTTTCAGCACTCTTCCTGCATGAGGACTCCTCCAATACCAATGCCAGAGGCATCACACTCTACTTCAAAGGGGCGAGTGAAGTCAGGCAGAACCAGCAATGGCGCGTGTGTCAAACGATCCTTGAGAGTCTGGAATGCCTTTTCTTGAGCTTCACCCCAACGGAACGGAGTATTCTTCTTTGTGATCTCTGTCAGCGGGGCTGCAATGGTGCTAAAATCTCGAACGAACCTCCTGTAGAAGCCAGCCAGGCCGTGGAAACTGCGCACGTCACCTAGGTTCCTCGGGGTCGGCCAGTCACGGATGGCTTGCACCTTCTCTTGATCCACTTGCAGTCCATGAGCACTCACTACAAAACCAAGAAACACAACTCTGTCAGTGCAAAAATCACACTTCTTCAGATTTCCATACAACTGTACAGCTCTGAGAGTGGATAAAACTTCCCTGAGGTGCTCTGCATGTGCTTCCAAAGATTTACTGTAGATCAGAATATCATCAAAGTAAACTACAACAAATCTACCAATAAAAGATCTCAAGACATGATTCATAAGACGCATAAAAGTAGAGGGGGCATTAGTCAAACCGAAAGGCATAACAAGCCACTCATACAAACCAAACTTCGTCTTGAATGTTGTCTTCCATTCGTCTCCTTCCTTCATCCGGATTTGATGGTATCCACTGCGAAGATCGATCTTGGAGAAGGTGGAGGCGCCATGGAGCTCATCCAACATGTCATCGAGCTTGGGGATCGGGTGCCTGTACTTGATCGTGATGTTATTAATAGCCCTGCAATCAACACACATACGCCAAGTATTGTCCTTTTTGGGGACGAGTAAGACAGGCACAGCACACTGGGATCGGCTCTCTCTAACATACCCTTTATCTAGAAGGTCCTGGACTTGGTTCTAGATTTCCTGGGTCTCAGTAGGGTTCATCCTATAGGCAGGCCGGTTGGGTAGGGTAGCACCGGGAATCAGGTCTATTTGGTGCTCAATGCCTCTAATAGGGGGTAGGCCAGGGGGTATCTCATCCGGGAAAACATCAAGGAACTCAGCTAAAAGGGTCTGGACAGCAGCTGGGAGTGTAGCTCGGTCTTCGTCACCTAACAGGGTATAGGCCTGATAAAGGGACATGAGGGCGACGTCTGGGGGAAGGTAATCTACCAGGTGGTCTCTGCTGGATGCTAAGAGCACTCGGCTAGGGGTAGAGGCGAGGGTGAGGTCGGTCCGTGTGGAGGCAGTGGATGGTTCGGCTGGGGACTTACCCTTACGCTCGACCTCTCTTTTCTTATCATAAGCCTCAGCCACTTGAAGCGGCGTCATCGGTTTCAACACCACTTTCCTACCACGAAACTCAAAGGCGTGTTGGTTAGTACGTCCATCATGAATAACATGTCTATCAAATTGCCAAGGACGACCTAACAAAATATGACAAGCTTGCATAGGAACAATATCACATAAAATTTCATCCTCATAAGTTCCTAGCTTAAGTGTAATCTTAGCTTGCTTATTCACCTTGAGTTCACCACAATCATTCATCCAATGAAGTCTATAAGGTCTAGGATGCAAAAAGGTAGGGAGTTGCAGTTTATTAACTAATTCAACACTAGCAATGTTACAACAACTACCACCATCAATAATCATGTTGCAAACTTTCCCTTTAACAAGACATCTTGTATGAAACAAATTCTCACGTTGATTATCATCACAAGGAGCCTGATTAACATGCAAAGTCCTCCTAACAATCAATGAATCACCATGCTCATATTCAATAAAATCCAAATCATCATCATTGGCATGCTCATTCATATCATGGCTAGCAACTAAATTTTCATGCTCAGTGTCAGACTCAGACTCTAACTCACCCAAATGATTAATCATCAAAACACGAGTATTAGGACAATCCTTCATGTAATGACCCTTTCCTTGACATTTAAAGCAAGTGATATCTCTAGCTCTAGGAGGAGGGTCAGCATGGTTACCTCGTGTAACTGCAGGGGCGGGCCGTGTGGGCTGTTGTGGTGCGGTGGAGGTAGAGGGGTGCGCACCACGGAAATTCTGCTCATTGCCGCGAGGCGGACCGGTTGCTGGGCGGGGTCTCTGGTGTCCGGTGCGGCCCTGCTGCTGGTCGGGACGCCAGCTTTGGCGTTGTGGCACCGTGCGGTGTTGTTGGGTATAGCTGGACTTGAATTGTCTCTCCACTTTAATTGCTTGGTGTAGCAAATCTGTCATGGTAGAATAGGGATACAATTCTATAGTGTCAGCTAAATGAGGATGCAAGATACGTAGATACCTGGACATAGTGGCCTCTTCATCTTCGACGACGTTGCCGCGTGCCATGGCTATCTCCAAACGGTTGCGGAGAACTCTATTGTGGTGGTGGGGAACGAAGCGGGCCCTCATCATAGCTCTCATCTGGTTCCATGTGTTGATCGGAGGGTCCATGACTTGTCTTCGAGCCTTCACAACAGAATCCCACCAAACCAAAGCATAACCAGTAAATTCAAGAGCAGCGAGTTGTACCTTTTTATGTTCAGGAAAATTGTGGCAACCCCAAATCTGCTCAATCTTCGTCTCCCATTCAAGGTAGACGTCTGGATCACACTTTCCATCAAAAGCCGGGATCTTCACTTTGATCCGTCCAATGCCGTCTTGTTCGGCTTCACGGCGGCGGGGCTGTCCGCGGTCATTCCGGGGGCGGTAAGGACGCCACTCATTACGCTCCTCGCGCTCATAGTCCTGCATATCATCATCACCCCATAAACTAGAACGTATCGACATAGGAGGGGACTCAGACCTATCACGAGGTGCGGGATGCCGAATCGGGCGTATGCGATCGGTGCCAGTGGCTCTCGGTTGGCGATGCTCGTCCATCGCCGCTTGGTAGGCCGTGGCTTGGTCGACCAAGGGCTCGGTGGCGGGAAGCGGTGCGCTATGCGATGGACCAATGTGTTCCTGCGCAGCCGGGAGTGGGTTGGAGCGGGTCTCCAATGAGTCAAACTTCGCAGACAACTGCGCGACTGTAGAAGCCAACTGTTGTAGCATCGCCTGCATATCGACATGGGAACCAGTTGCAGTAACTTGTTCATCACCGGAACCTGTCATGATCACCACTTAGACGAACACAGAAAGACGTTAAGGTTAGGAAAACCAAAAAAAAAACTCTCAAGTGTTTGCACTCGGTGATTGTACAACCTGCGAAGTTAGGCTCGTAAATGACAAGTTCTCTATGTGCTCAAGATACGCAGCAAATCAAGGTCAAGCAGAGATGTAGTAGACAAGACAAGTAGATGTACGACGAAAAATGACTCAAACAAAAGCGAGACTAGAGAACGACTCAACAAGGAAAGCGACACAACTATAGTCACAAGAATGAAATGCAACTAAAGATGGGGCTATATATGTGTTTCGAACTCAAGAAATGCGAATTGCAAGTCAGAAAGACGTACCTTTGTCGACTCGGAACGAAGCCAATTGGAGCCGAGAGTGACCCGAGGGAACGGAAGGGAGAAGGGGTTCGGGCAAGAGAGGGTAGTGCTCGACTGAGGGCAACCCGGGGTGGGACCCGGTCGGGTTGGGGTCGGGTGGGGTGGACTGAGAGCAACCCGGGGTGGGACCCGGTCGGGTTGGGGTCGGGTGGGGTGGACTGAGAGCAACCCGGGGTGGGACCCGGTCGGGTTGGGGTCGGGTGGGGTGGACTGAGGGCAACCCGGGGTGGGACCCGGTCGGGTTGGGGTCGGGTGGGGATAGGCCGGGTGGGGCTCGACTGAGCGGAACCCGGGCAGGATCCGGTCGGGTGTAGGCCGGGTGGTGGCGACTGAGCGCAACCCGGGGTGGGACCCGGTCGGGTTGGGGCCGGGTCGGTGGCAGGTACGTGAGGGCTGGGTTAACTGAGGCTCACCCGGTCTGGACCCGGTCGGGTTGTGGCCGGGTACTGTTGCGGCGACAAAGAGGTCCGAAAAAAAATCTGAAACGGAACCCTAATTTTTTTTATTTTTTTTTTGAATTTCGATAATGCTTTTTTTTTTTTTGATATAATTTTCTTTTAGGCAACTTGTTTTTCCTGGGATATTACACTATAAAGATAAAATAAAATCTCTAGACAATCAAGCAAGTATCTTTGAAGATTACCAAAATTGAACAACCGGATCTCTGGCGCGCACGAACCTGGACGCCGTCGTGTCTTGCTCGCCAAGCTAGGGTTCGAACAACAATGGTGGAAGGGGGGGGGGGGGGGGGGGGCGAAATTTTTTGTTGATTTTTGGATGGTTTTGGTATGTTTTTGTGGATCCTCGTAGTCACAATCAACCGCAACGAACTCCTTTCCAAGACAAACAAGAGCAAACAATCAGTCAGACTAACAATTCACTAATGTGACTCAAACAAAGAAATTCAATTGACGATTGAAAACAGGAAGATCCAATTTTTATGATGAATCTGGAATCGTCAAAGGCGATCCGAAGCCGCAAAGCTCTTGATACCAATTGATACGAGGTTGGCCGTGTAGAAGATGGATCTAGGCAACGGATCTCAAAACAAAAGAAAACACAAGATTAGAACAATAGCGGAAGTGAAACTAATGGATAGGATAATAGATAGAACCAATAGAAACGACGAGAAAACCCGCTTGCTTGATAGCAAGGAACATTGTCGAACGATCTACCAACCCGATCTCTACAACGCCACACAACCAAGAATCGCGGACGAACTTGGAGCACGGAGAGGATTGCTTATGAAGTACGAAATCACCAACTCCAGAGGGACTTGACAAAGACGAAAACAACTAAGCAGGAAAGAACAATCGATTGAGACTCTCACGGGGAGCCGAGTTTCAAAGCAAAACCCAAGCTCTGTTTTTGTGTTTTAACAATATGAGAAATCTAACTAATGAAGAAGACAAGAGAGGCCTTAAATACCCTAGGAGGGCCGGCCCTAGCTTCCCAAAACGGGTTACACTTAATCCCGAAATATCCGAAAATAGAAAGCTGAAAATAAATAAATAATAATCCTAAAAATATCCAATGCAGAAATTAATAAGATTAAACATATGTAACGTTGACCAATAAAGTCAACGCCCTGACTTTGGACTTGTCCTCTTCGTCATGTGATACATCATGTGTCATAAACGTCTCCAGCTCTTGACGTAGTTCCTTCAATCTTGACCTAGTAATCGGTCCATCAAAGGTTGGCACTAATGGCGGGGATGATTCCTCATCAGACGAGCTACGGAATGAAGGGTGATGCGAAGTGAGAACGTGTTTGACGCTCGAACCCGAAGAAGAAGGAAAACTCGACTCGTACTTTACTTGGGTTAAATTGAACGTGCTTTGAAAGGAATACAAGAGCGCCTATTTAAAGGCACATGGCTCGGCCAAGAACCCTAATGGGCTTGGACCGAGTAACAAGCGAATGGGCTAGCCCACTATGCAATAATGGGCACACGTCCGAAATAGAAATGACTGAAATGGAAATGCTAAAACGGGAAATATACTAAAACGGGAAATAACATAAATTAGGCTAACTAGACTAAGTCTTCAACCAAGGAGGACGCCTTGGTCTTGGGCGCCTCGGGCTCGTTGGAGCCCGACTTGAGTCGATGTCGGGTCGCATCAACGACGTTGGCTCCCGCAGACTTGCTAGAGAAGAACTTGGTCTTTGACGGTAAAGTGGACGACGTTGACTACGACGACGGCTTCTACAAAGCTTTTTGAGGTACATTTGTCATGATTTCAACACTCAATTTCACAAATTTTAGGGTTTTATATTCTAGGTTTAACTGTTTAAGGGTTAAATTTCAGAAATTTTTAGGACTTAAAAAGTTAGGGATTCATACTTGAAATTCATTGTGACTGATTGGACGAGTAAAAAACCTACTATGAAAAAGGGTACTTGTTTAGATTGACCGTTTTTGTCTCTCTTGTTGGTAGTCATTTTTAAAGTCACTGAAAAAATTGAATTATGGGTGCCACTAGTAGAAAAAAGGTCATTGGCTACGATTGCTTTTACCACGGTTGTGTGTTTTTTCGTGGTAAATGAGAATATTTGGTAATATTACCTCGGTTTTGAGACAACCGTGGTAATATCCTATAGTTGTTTTACCACGGTTTTGTGTTTTTTCGTGGTAAATGAGCATGCTCGGCATTATTACCTCGGTTATAGAAACAACCGTGGTAATTGTCTATGATTGTTTTTACCACGGTTGCGTGTTTTTTCATGGTAAATGAGCATGCTCGGCATTATTACTTCGGTTGTAGAAACAACCCTGGTAATTGTCTATGATTGTTTTTACCACGGTTTCGTGTTTTTCGTGATAAATGAACATGTTTGACATTATTACTTTGGTTCTAGAAACAACCGTGATAATTGTTATTGTTGCTTTTACCATGATTTCGTGTTTTTCGTGGTAAATAAGAATGCTTGGCATTTTTACCTCGGTTCTTGAGGCCCAAAAGTTATAGCTCCCGTTGAAACAATCCTTTTTTTCTCAAACACAGCCGGCCCTAATTTTTTTCATCTTCCTCTCGCAGTCTCACCTCTCTAGACTCCAGATCTCTCTTCATCTTCCCAAAGGACCATCTTCCCAAACCATCTCGGCTCCTTCTTCTGGGTCCAGCCGGTGCTGCTGACCTGCTGCGCAACCCGTGACGACTCCACAGCGGGGCGACTGAGTGCGGGGGCCGCGGGGCGACCGGCGACGAGACATTGAATGTTATCTAGAGTTCTGTGGGTCCATACCATTTTCATCTACTTGAAATTGTTGTGAAATTTGCAAGTATTTCTGGATTTTCCTCGCGCCTGACCCTGGTTACTTTGTCCTTTCTGCTTTTGCATTGCTAATCCTTTGTCTTTGATTCTGTTTGTTCATAATACTTTTCATTCGGCTCCTTGCAGGACCTGGAGCTCCAACTGTTTTCAACTGTGTAAGTTTTGTTACTCATCAAATGTATTCCTAATGCTTATGTTGTGCAAGGAGCTTTGGAGTATTGCATGTGAAATTATCAGTGTTAGATAGTCTCATATTTCAATCCGGATGACATCGATGTGCCATAAGTTTCTTAGGAAATACAACACCTTAGCGGATACCAACTTGAATTGGTGCTTTCTTGTTTCACATTGTAACTGATTCATAAACTTTATTTTTCCCCAAAGATGTCCTGTCTGAATTTTGTAAGAAGATTACATGTCTATGATTATGTGATTGGATTTTTCAGTCATTACTTAATTTACTTTGTATTCAAAATAGCAAAGTCAAGGTGTTAAAGTTTGATATGAGACTTTGTTTCTGTTTGGGGGGAGTATGTTCTTCTGGGAAATATCATTGGACTTTCTCATTTCTTGCCATTTGCTTCACTGTACTGTTGTTTTCTTGAACCCATGAAAACACTTATTGGAGCTCAGTTGTGCAAAATTATTACTGATGTAACAGGTGATGGAGATCAACAACGGAAGCAAGGTCAAGTATGAGCTGGACAAGACCAGTGGTTTGATCAAAGTACATCTCTTTCTTGTTTGCTTGACAATTCTACCTTATCTTAAATTTCAAATTTCTTAACTCATGTCTAGACTTCCAAATGCATCATGTTGTAGTCAATGAGCTGTTTCTTTGATACTAGTCACTGGACAAATTGTTGTTTTTGTATGCCATCTTAAATCTTGTTAGTAGATGAAGTTGTTCCCAGTAAGTCTCAACCCTCAAGGTGCCAGTGTGGAAGTTACTCTCTTATGCTTGTATTTTTATGTCAGTATAGGGCCTACCTGCATCTAATACTTACATATCAGTCTAATGGACATTTTGTTACATAGGTTGATCGGGTCCTTTACTCGTCTGTTGTTTACCCACACAACTATGGTTTCATCCCAAGGACTCTTTGTGAAGATAGCGATCCCATGGATGTTCTTGTTCTGATGCAGGTATTTTGTCTTCATAAGCTTAGAATATAGTTTCTTATCATGCATACGAAATTACCACTTTCTTGATGCAAAAGAAGTCGTGAGGGAATTTATCAATTAATCATCCGCTAATGACATGGTTGCTACTTCGCAGGAATCTGTTTACCCTGGTTCTTTCCTTCGTGCTCAAGTCATTGGCCTTATGCCTGATTGATCAGGTAAATTGATTAATAGTATGTCATACTTGTAGATTATTCTTTCGACCGGCGACGAGACATTGGATGTTATCCAGAGTTCGGGGCGACTGAGTGCTGGGTACTTAAAGAAGAGCGTGCAACAGAACGAGCACGATATATTGCAATGGCAATGGGAATTGCAAAGATAAATCAATTTTTTTTGCTCAATATAATTCCAAGTTAAACTTATTCATTTTCTTTTTTGATTGGATAATATGTTTATCATAAATTAGTTTGATGTAAATATCTTCTTATCATGTAGGAGACATTGGATGTTATCCAGAGTTCGGTGGGTCCATACCATTTTCAGAGGAGAAGATAGATGAGATTCGAGATCAATAGACAACGTTTGTGCAGAGCTTCATAGATTAGTTAGTACGTAGAACACTTGTGCAACGTTTCATACTTCTTTTGCAACATTTTGCACTTAATTTAGTAGAATATATTATTAAGTTTTTCAAATAATGCTTGTGAGACTTCAACCTTTTGAATATATGACATACATTGATGTATGATATTTTCACATTATTAGATCCATTTTAATAATTGACGATTATGTGTATGGTAATATATATATATATTATAAATCACATTTACCTTGGTTTATACGTTTGTAATGATTTACCACAGTTTGATCAAATTTACTACGATTGAATATACCGCGATTATACAGTTTTACCACGGTTCAGAAAAATTAATGCGATTCGAGTTTAATGCGGTTTTGCAATTTTTATTACGGTTGTTTCTATTATTATTTCGTTACACATTTACCACGGTTGTCTCATTTACAACGGTTCACGAACCATGGTAAATGTGAAACTGTAATACCCCTCATTTTTAGTAAAGATATTTGAGTAATTTTCCCAACCTTCGTTCAATAATTATTTCGCTTTCAGTGGAGTTCGAAATTTTCATAACATCCATGATCTCCGAAATAATTCTCTGAGTGGAATAAAATACATTCAACGTATTTTGGAGGCTTGGAAATACGTGTTCGGGTACGAATATATTTAACCCGGGGTTAAAACCCATAATTAAGATTCCTCTCGGTAGAAAATGGGTTTCCCAGTCAAAAAGGGAAAAAGGGCTCAAATTTAGCCTTGATTGCACCCGCGGCAGTGTCACCGCACCCCGCGGTCAGAACCTGGGCAACACCGCACCCCGCGGCAATACCCACCGCACCCCGCGGTGTGATGATGGCTATGTGCTTCGCTGTTCGCCGCCTGAGCAGTTTCGCCTCTTGTCGGTCGGTGTTGGAGGCGGTGGAGTACTGGCCAGCTAGCCCCAACTGACTTCTTAGTGGCCTATATAAGGGAGGAGGCATAGGACAGAGAGAGGACTCCAGATCTCTCCCTCAAAGCACTCTCTTTTGCTGTCATTGTCGCCGGAGTTCTTCGTTCGTCGCCGGAGCTACCAAGGGAAAGAGGAGGTGCCTCAAGGTGGTGGCTAGTGGTCCAAGGTGTTTGGAAGTCGGAGCAACCACGGATTAACACCCGATCGTCTTCCTCGGTGAGTTCTTGCCGTTGTGGTTCTCGCCACTGTCGCCCCACCGCACCCGCGGTCAAGGCCACCGCACCCGCGGTGAGGCCTGGGCGAGTGTGGTTTGGCTTGGGCTTTTGTGATTTCGTTTGGGACTTTTGTTCCTTCGATTTCGTTCGTTTTTCTTTAGATTCGTACTATTAATTGTCGAATCTAACTTAGGATTTCGTTATGGGTCATTCCGTAGGAAAACATAATTTGAGTTCTTCCTCGTTTGGACCCGGAAATCCGTCATCTCTAAGCTTGTTCAAGCTTTCGTCGGATCTAAGGCAAGTGGCGGTTCGCTCTTGCTCATCATTCCATATTTCCATTAATTATCAATTGTTTAATTATTAATTAGTTTGGGATGATTTACTGTTGTCGTTGGGAACAGTTGATAATTGTTTGTGATTTTAAAAGATATTATAATAGGTTGTATATCTGCTAGAACAACGCTATTATATATATATATTTATATGTGATTAATTACAGATATTATGATAGGTTGTATATCGTTAGAACAACGCTATTTTATCTGTTACTGGCCGCGATGGCTTTGTTGTGATTGATTACCGTGTTGAACTGTTTAGTTAGCACGAGTATTCGTAAGAACGCTACTGTGTATCTCATTGCGAGTGCTAGTCGTTTCTTGATAACCTGGTGGTTAGGATTTAGTTCCTACCATCCTTCTCTGGTCTTGACCATACCCTTACTCAGGGTTTGTGCACACAGCTGGTGCCGCTTTTAGGGATTTAGTTCCCGACTCCGTTATTAGGGATTTAGTTCCCTAGGGATTTAGTTCCCGACTCCGTTGTTTGGGATTTAGTTCCCAAGGGATTTAGTTCCCGGTTCGACTTTAGGGATTTAGTTCCCGAGTCAACTCCGGCTTAGGGATTTAGTTCCCGACGGTATCTCTTTATCCCGTGTGGATGAGATTTTAAAAGCTTATAACATGATGCGCGTTTTGGAATTTAATAAGATAAGTGTCGTTGTTGCACATGATTAATATACCCTTTGGGCGAGTAGTGCAACTAGGCTATAGTGCAACTAGGAAAGCTCGTCTTGATTTTTAAAACGCTTGTGTGTAATTATAATGTTCCCCAACATTTGTCATGTTTCCGATAAGGCTCATTTTGTTGGAGTCTTCTTTTGGGATTGATTGCTGTGAGACTCGGTCTCCAGAATCTTCTCTTGATCATGTCTTTTTATGTATTCTAGTAGAAGTATGGTGGTTGACTATCGTTATCGGTTTTGATTCGAGAAACGATGAGTCTAACCTAATACGACTACTTCGAACCACTCTGCTTTGTACCCTTGCTTAGTCTTTCATTAGACTAACCAACCGTAATTGTTCTCTGCATGGTTGACTGGTGTCATCCGTTCGATTCGGCACATCAGATAAGTTGCCATCCTATGAAGGCTAGAACGACTAAGAAGGCAAACAGTGTTTTTGATAAGTTTATTCAGATTGAGATCCTTGGCGGGTGATCATTGCGATCAAGACCCTTTTGTTGGTTATTTAAATACTTCCGATGTGTTAAATATATTTTGTATTAAGTCTTTCGCTGTATTTTGATTGTCTTTCGGATTATGGATGTAATGCCGATGCAATGATTTTTAAATGAAAGTTATGATATTTTGTATCATAATTGTTGTTTGATGATTTAAATCAACTAGTAAAGCCTTGGGTGACATCGGACAGAACGTCTGAGGTCACTGGCGGCAATGCCTTCAAGGTTATATATTTGGGGGTGTTACAAAAACCGTGGTAAACATGCAACCGTGGTAAACATGTTTACCACGGCCAAGTTTACCACGGTTCAACAACCGTGGTAACCGTTGCAAAATAACCGTGGTAAAAAGCCTTTTTTCCACTAGTGTGCAGTGAATAATTAATAGGTTATGAGTTTGATTTCAATAATGCCGCTTGTTTAACCAATTATAACCTATGTGCGTGGGCAGATTCTGAACTGAGTCGCTGCTAAAAAACCCGCTCCATATGATCTATTTATAATAAATTACCCGAAAAATGACTCTTGAAAAAACGCTCCTTTTCAAGCCTTCAAACTTGCCTCCCCAAACCCTAAATTTTGAACAGTCGCCACTCTTAGATCCCTTGAACCTCATCGATCCGAATTGCAATGTCTCCTATCACACTGCCAACTACACCAATCGATCCTCCTTCCTCTCGACTGACTTCTCTCTTTCTGAATCGGTGGAGAAAATCAGGTCGAAGATGGAAGAGTTTCTTGCCCTTCTTCTCAGTTTCACCTACTTCTGCTGCAACTTGCCTCTGAATTTGAAGCTGCAATCGATCCTCCGTGCCCTAAGATCCTTGCTCAAGGAAGCCACCTGACATCCTTCTGGATCCCGATTCCCATGGACATAAGCTTCACCGTCGGGATCTGGGATGATGAAGATCGTGTTGGCCGGTGCTCGTTCCCTTCCTTTCCTTCCCTTGTCTTTTGGATCTGGGATGGGGGTGGGGACGGCTCTACGTTCCAACCGGAGCCTTCGAATCCTCAAAATCTACAGACCCCTGATTCCATCGCTGGTGCTGACAAAGCTCACCGCCGTGCTCCAGAGCTCGCCGCCGACAGAGTTTTTCAGCCCCGATGTGGCGAGAATAAGCGACGACCCGCACGACACGGCAATGTTCAGCTCTTGTTCTCTGCCTTGCGCCCTCTTCATTGCGATTCCAGGTGTAGTCGCTCTAATCTTCCCTCTTCCTTTCCTCTCTTTGATAACTTTCCTTTTGACAATCTTAGTTACTTTGTGGTTGATGTTTGGCTTAATTTGTTGCAAGCTGCAGATCTGCATTTCTTGAACCCTAATATGAAATTTTACTTATTGCTGAATTTGAATAACTATAACTCCTTTATTGCTTGCTGTTTCAAGATCTCCTATGATAAGAGATTTAAGTACTTGTTGTACTTTGTGCTTTGTTGCTGTGTCATTGATCACCATAAAACTGAAATTCTTACCCCTAGTTTCATGCATAATGTGTTGGTGACATTATGGTGTGAAGTGAATTTGGATATATGGATTTGTTGGCATTTTTTGTGTTCATTTGTCCATGTTTCTAACCTTGCATGGACTTATATGGTGAACAAGTACTTCTTGAATGGTGAACAAGTGCTTCTTGACTGGATTATTATCCCTAGAAATGGTGATTATAATCTCAGCATCAGGGCCCCTGAAGGGATTTGGTATGACTACACTAATCACATTCTGAGCATTCATAATCTGAACAATCATATATGGCTTTTAATGCCACATATTCACTGCTTTTTAAAGTGGCTTGAGCACATGAGTATGAAATATAAACCCCAGAACCTATTGAACAATCATTTGTTGAAATCTAGAGTTGGCTCTCAAGACAATACACCAAGAAAATGTTATCTTATGGGAATCATACATAGTATGACAACCTACCCCATGAACATTTTTGACTGGAGGTTGACCTCTATGTCTTACTATGCTATAACTGAAAATTTGAGATACTTATTGCTTAAGGCTGAGACAAGTGAAAAAACTTATTCTAACCCTGTGTGTTACGCATACCTTGATATTTTTTTTATCTATTAATCATAATGATCATCCTATTAGAAATATGAACAATGTGCACCATCATAGAACAAATTGTTATCCTTATTGGATTTACCTTGATGATATACATACTGAAAACTGGCTGCATGATAAATTAAAATTATACTCTTACACTGACTTTGGTTGTAATTTTGAAACTGAATAGCTGAACTTGGCTTTTTCTTACTATGGTTCCTGGTGTTGCATGTTTTGGATATTGTGTGTCTTGTGCTTCCTTTTCTTGCCTCCTTGTTTCTTTTTGTGGTGTCCTCTCTTTCCCTTCCAGGTTTTCCATTTTTTCAAACCTCTCTGGTGTGCTCTTTCTGCCCCCCTCCTCTCTTTCAGTTTATTGGTTTATCCCTTGTTTTCTTTCGACTGGATTGAATTGACTAATTTGCAACTCTTGAATACTTTACAAGAACAAGTAAAGCTCGAACAAACTCTCAACCAAATCCTTGAAGGGGAATACAAGATACTGCTTGCAAAAAACTTTTTTCTACTGAACAAAAACTTCCTGCTAAACCCTCACCATCTGAACAAACATTCTGCTATGTAGAAATTCTTGAATTATGGTGCCTTGAAACACCAAAATAAAGTGGATAAAGCTTATGGCTTTTGGAAACCACAATGGAGATACAAGGACAAATCATATTTGATTGTTGTATCTGTAGTAGACTTTTCATGAATAAATCCAAAAACGAAAAAAAGGATTTTGGATTACAACTGCTGGAATCCATGTCCATTTTTCAAGCTCAGGCTTTCTGTTAAACCTTTGAATTGTATTTGGTGGGACAATGTGACCTTGTGATACCCCGTATTTCTATAAGGGTATTTTGGAAATTATCTGAACGTCTGTTGTGTACGTCGATTTAATTTCGGAGACAGAAAAACATTCTGTAATGTTCTTAATCTCTGTAATATTTTTCTAAGTGAAATAATATATAGTCGACGTATTTTGGGACTTAATACTCGTTCGTGTACGATTATTATTTATCCCGGATTAAGACCTTGTTGTTCCAAGCTTAACAGACAAAAAATGGGCTTGGCGGCGAACGCCATAAGGCAGGCGGCGACCGCCGCCTGACAGGCTCTGACATCGTTATCTTCCTATGCAAGTGGCCTAGGAATGCGGCGACCGCCGCCAGAAATGCGGCGACCGCCGCCAGAGACCCATAAGGGTGGCGACCTCTTGCCGGTCGCGGCGACCGCCGCCACTGCTGCAGGGCAAGTTGCAGGGGCTTGCCGGCGATCGGGGGACGGCTTGATCTCGGCCCTACACGTGCATGGCTTGTCATTTCTTGTTCCCTTGGCTTGAGGCTATAAAAGGAGATGAATTGGGATCGAATTGAGCACAGAAACGAAGCTCAAATCCCTCACAATCATCTCGTCGGAATATTAAGCTCTCGCCAGAGACTTTGAGATCGATCGCCGGAGCTCCATTTGTTGTTATTCCAGTTGCAAAGTGAAGCTTTGGAGGCCTTGGAAGCTTAGAATCCAAAGCAAGGCAAAGGAGAGGCAAAACGATCGTCGTCGGTGAGTTTGGTGCTTCTCGTAAATTTTCCCAGTGTTCGTAGCGGCGCCCGCCGCCACGAACAGGCGGCGCCCGTCGTAAGGCAGGCAGCGACCGCCGCCCAGAAGCTCTTGGCTTGTTTCAGCCTTGGCTTATGTGGTTTCGATCGGGCTTTATTCCTTTCGATTCCTTTCGTTATTTATTTAGATTCGTACTCGTTGTAGAATCTAACTTAGGGTTTCTTTATGGGTCAATCCGAAGGAATCTGTGTTGCCAGATCTGTCCCTGCTTCGAGCTCGGAAACCAGTTGTCGTCGTACCTAGCTTCGTTTAAGCTTCTGTGGATTTAAGACAAGTGGCGGTTCGCTCTTGCTCATCATTCCATGTTTCCATTAATTATCAGTTGTTTAATTGAGTAATTAATTTGGAATGAATACTGTGTTCGTCTGGAAACAGTTTTGTTAATTGTTTTGGAGAACTAAAACACGATATTATAATAGGTTGTATATCTGTTAGAACAACGCTATTATGAATATATATTTATGTTGATGGCCTTGAGGGCGGTTATGTTGATGTTTGTGGACTATTGTTGTGCTTGGACTGTTTAGTTAGCACTAGTAGTTAGGAACGTTGGACTCGTTGGAATCCAGTCGTTTCTTTATAATTTGGTAGAGAGGTGGCTAGACCCCACCTAATACCATATGGACGGTCATGACCTAACCTCTGATACACGAGTATAGAGGGGGTGCACATAGCTGGTGTCACAAATCTCGGAATCTAGTAGAGAGGTGGCTAAGCCCCACCTAATACTATATGTATAGGATCCATGGGATATATACATTTAAAAGCTTATAACGTGTTGTGCGTTTGAGAATATCATAAGATAAGTGCCGTTGTCGCACATAATTAATATACCCTGGGCGAGTAGTGCAGCTAGGCGCTAGTGCAGCTAGGAAAACTCGTCTTAACTTTTAGTCGCTCGAATGCGATACTGTAATTCTGTGTTGTTCCAGACTTTGTCATATCTTCCTATAAGACTCATTTCGTTGGAGTCTTCTTTCTAGTTGATTTCTGGGAAGACTCGGTCTTCCAGAATCTTCTCTCGTGCATGCCTTTTGCTGTATTCCAGTAGCAGTATGGTGGTTGACTATCGTACTCGACTGTTATTCGAGAGACGATGAGTCTAACCTAATATGACTACTTCGAACCTTCTGCTTTGTGCCATTGCATGGTCTTTCATTAGACTAACCAACCAAAATTGTTCTCTGCATGGTTGGCTTGTGTCATCCGTTCGATTCGGCACATCAGATAGAGCGCAGATTTGAGGAGACTAGAATGACTATGAAGACGATGATGGTTTTTGGATGTTTTTAATGTTTTAATCAGGTTGAGAACCTTGGGCAGGTGATCATGGCGATCACAACCCATTTTTGTATATTTTAAGAAAGACTTCCGATGTATTTTGTTTAACTCGGTATTTAGTCCTATTCGGAATTGTGATGTAATTCCGGGACTCATGCTTTAATCGAATATTATGATGATTTTGTATCATAAGTGTTTCATGGATTGTATTTAAACGGTAAAACCTTGGGTGTCTTCGGTGAGGAAAACCGAGGTCACTGACGGTAATACCTTTTCCAAATGGGTTAAGATTTGGGGGTTACAGACCTCTTGTATCTGCATTAGTGCAGTCATGAACAAAATTAGACATACAAGGTGGATTATTACAAATCTCTATATCATTCCTTTCTATGAGACACTTTATGACAGGTATCACCTCTATGAAATTAATAGCATATGTGATTTGAATCTAGGAAATTTAACTCTCGTTGAACAAATGAAATGGATGTACTGCGTTTGTTGGCGTTGGTTAATGACCACGATTGTACAAAATGAAAACTTACAGGACATTCATAGAAAAAAGGCACTAAGCTGGAGTAACACTTGTTATGAAACTATATCTGTAAAGGGGGGAAACATTCGTTATCTGGCTGAACAAAAACTAAACCTAGATGAACCAACTAAAAATAAGGGAATTAAACCTCCTTTATCTATTACATTTATTCAAAACATTACTCTAATTAGAAATTATAATAAGTCCCCTAGATGTCTTATGATATGGGGCAAAATTAAAATTGGTTTTTTATAAAGATCACAACCTGGAATTGCCGTGGAATCAGGAAGAAAACTTTTTGGATGGATGTTGAATCCTTCTGTAAAATTGAACGAATTCAATTAATTGCACTCTTTGAAACAAAAACAAACAAAGAACCAAGTGAAAACGTGTGAAAAAAAGCGGGTTTTGATCAATTCTACTTTATCCCGGCTACGGGTTTCTCGAGTGACATTTGTGTAATGTGGAAGACTTACCAACTTACAAATGAAATTTTCAAAATTGACCAAATTGAAACAAGATTTGTGATGTGACCTTGCTATGAAGAAGGTCTCAAGTCCCGGATGAGATCGTGATGAATCCGTAGTGGGGCGAAACAACTCCTTGAATAGGCGTCTGCGTTGATGGAGATTGCAAGACGACGGCGAGGCAGAAGCGATTGCGGGAGCGATAGGATTTGAGGGAGTTGGCTGTAGGATGAGGTGATGTGCACGACCAGATTAGGGCTGGAAAGAGGTGGAGGTTTTGGAAGCGGAATAGACGAAGGGAGCAAGCTCGACCTAGATCTAAAGGAATTAATGGCAGAAACGCGAGGGAGCAAGCTCAACCAAGAGAATCAAGGAGGACGTTAATGGAGGCTCAATTGGAGTTTCTCTCAACAATAAAGTCTGTATAATTAACGTAAAGAAGAAAGGGGGCTACAAGCTAGGTTAAGTAAAAGGAAGACTCTTCCTTTTCCTTAACCAAAAAGATTAAAAATAAAACAAATAAAATACTAAAAAAAAACCCTAAGGAATTTCGGTCATTCTAAGTATAGAAATGACCTCCTAAACTCCCTAAAAATGCTGAAAATAATAATAAATAATATCCGGGAAAAATACTGATAAATGTCATAAATCAGAAATATCGATAACTAGGCGAATAGCGATCAATATCTCTACTCTGTAAGCTCCGGGATCTCTGCAGACTGTGTAGACGTCCCAACTGTCACTAAACTCAGAATGGATCCCTCATCTGTAGTTGGACGTCCCTGACCTGCTACGAGTCTGGTCACCAGTGATTGAGTCGCAGCTTGAATAGCTTTGGCTCGTGCTCTAGTAATGGGACCTGAGGACCTAAGACTCATAGCCTCCTCCTCGTCTGCAGCTGTCATGGTAGACGAGGTCACATCATCCTCCCCCACTTGAGTGTGAAGCGTCCCCGCTTCACCCTCATCATACGCTGGCTCCACGTACGGTGATAGATCAGCAACATTGAAGGTTGGGTGAACACCATACTTGTCTGGGAGCTCTAGCTGGTAGGCGTTGTCATTGATGGCCTTGACAACACGGAATGGTCCATCACCCCTTTGGTCGAGCTTAGACTTGTGGTTGGAAGGAAAACGCTCCTTCCGCAAGTGAAGCCAAACCAAGTCGCCAGGAGCAAAGACAATCCTGCGTCGTCCTTTGTTCTTCTGGGCCGCATACTGTGCTGCTCTGCGCTCCAGCTGGTTGCGCGTCCGAGTGTGCAGTTCCTTGATGTGATCGGCCAATCTGTCAGCTGTGGTGTTGTCTGTATCCTTCCGAGGATAGGGAGTCAAGTCCAGCGGCGTCAGCGGGTTCCGTCCATAGACAACTTCGAACGGGGTCAGTTTAGTCGCGCTGTGCCTGCACCTGTTATAAGAAAACTCCACAGTAGACAGTAAGTCCTCCCACCTGCGTGGGTTACTCTTCAGAACCGTCCGAAGGAGGGCTCCAAGAGTGCGGTTGGTCACCTCTGTTTGACCATCCGTCTGTGGGTGGTAGCTCGTAGAAAATAGGAGTTTAGTACCGAGCTTACCCCACAAGGTTCTCCAGAAATGGCCGACAAACTTGGTGTCCCGATCACTAACAATAGTGCGCGGAATACCATGCAGTCTCACGACATTGTCGAAGAACAAATTAGCAACGTCAGTGGCGTTACTAGTGTTCTTACAGGCAATGAAGTGTGCCATCTTAGAGAACCTGTCTACGACCACAAATATAGAATCTCTACCACGCCGAGACAGAGGTAACCCAGTGATAAAATCCATGGATAGATCTTCCCACGGGCCAGCTGGAATCGGCAGAGGCGTGTAGAGACCATGCGGACTAGACCTGGCCTTAGCCTTATGGCATGTCACACAACTCTGACAATACTTCGTAACATTGTTGGCCATCTTAGGCCAGAAGAAGTGTTCGCGAAGTGTTGCCAGCGTCTTAGACACGCCAAAGTGACCACGACTATGTGCTTCTTCAATCAACAAATTTCTGACAGAGGATGAAGGGATGCAAAGCTTCCCACCTTTGTACAGAAATCCGTCATCAAGGAAATACGTAGCATGTTCACGACCAGTGGATTTACATTGCTCAAAGAATGTAGAAAAGAAAGGATCAACAGCATAAAGATCCTTGAGCAATGCAAACCCAAATAACTGAGACTGAAGCTGAGTAATGAGGACGTACCTGCGAGAAAGGGCGTCGGCTACCACATTCTCCTTACCTTTCTTGTGAACAATGAGATAGGGGAACGTCTCCATGAACTCAACCCAGCGAGCGTGGCGTCTGTTAAGAGTCGTCTGGCTGCGCAGATAACTAAGAGCTGCATGATCTGAGTGAATCACGAACTCTGCAGGCCACAGATAGTGCTGCCACGTCTTCAGAACCCGAATCAGCGCGTACAACTCCTTGTCGTACGTCGGGTAGTTCAGCTGGGCACCTGCCAGCTTCTCTGAAAAATAGGCAATCGGCCTCTTTTCCTGCAGCAAGACACCTCCGATGCCGAAATCAGAAGCGTCGCATTCCACCTCGAACCGACGGGTGAAGTCAGGAAGCTGCAGCAGTGGCGCGTGGCACAAGGCATCCTTCAGGGCGGCAAAAGCAGCATCATGCCGTGGAAGCCAAGTGATAGACGCTGCCTTCTTGGTCAGCTCGTGTAATGGGGCGGCTATAGTGCTGAAATCACGAACAAACCGTCGATAAAAACCAGCCAGACCCAAAAAAGAACGTACCTGAGTAGGAGTAGTTGGCGTCGGCCACTCCTGGATAGCGCGGATCTTCTCTGCATCCACCTGCAGGCCGTCCTTGCTGACGACGAAACCTAGGAAGTTTGTAGAAGGAGAACAAAATACACACTTGCCAAGATTGGCATATAAGCTCTCTACTCTCAAACACTCTAAAACAAGGCGAAGATGCTCAGCATGGTCATCTAAAGTCCTAGAGTAAATAAGAATATCATCAAAATAGACAACTACAAACTTACCCAGAAAAGCTCTCAAGACATGGTTCATCAGCCTCATGAACGTAGAAGGAGCATTGGTCAGTCCAAATGGCATGACTAGCCACTCATACAGACCATACTTCGTCTTGAAAGCCGTCTTCCACTCGTCCCCCTCCTTCATGCGAATCTGATGATAGCCGCTCTTCAGATCAATCTTGCTGAAGAACTGCGCTCCATGTAGCTCGTCAAGCATGTCGTCGAGGCGAGGAATGGGATGTCTGTATTTGACGGTGATCTGGTTGATGGCACGGCAATCCACGCACATCCTCCAAGAGCCGTCCTTCTTAGGCACCAATATGACGGGAACAGCGCACGGGCTAAGAGACTCGCGCACATACCCCTTCTCCAACAGTTCCTGCACCTGCTTTTGCAACTCCTTTGTTTCCTCTGGAGAAGTTCTGTAGGCAGCTCGGTTGGGAAGAGTAGCTCCCGGGACAAAATCGATCTGGTGCTCTATGCCACGAAGTGGTGGGAGACCATCTGGCAACTCGTCCGGCATCACATCCTGAAACTCCTGCAAAATGGACGAAATACAAGAGGGGAGTGCGGACTCTGAAACAGGTAGGGCAGTAGGAAGAGCAATGAGTAGGAAACAGGGAGACTTGCCTTGGATGACGTTGGAAACCTTCCGGCGTCGCGCCAAGAGAAGCCGCTGCTCACAAGTGCCTTGCAGCGCAGAACTAACTTTTCCACTCTTCTGATGAGCAGAACCCTTTACAGCGCCCTTCCCTAAATCCTTAATTGAAGGCACCTGCTGACCATTACCACTAAAGTTAGGAAATTTAAGACTAATGGACTGGTCACTTACCTGTTTTGAAGGGCCCTGTGAACCCGAAGAAGACGATGCAGGAAGTTGTTGGGAACTCTGCTGCAAAGCTGTAGGGGATTCTGGAGGGGGTATTCCAGCGTCCTTTGCAGCCTGTATAGCCTTGTTCCGCTGTCTAATAGCATGGTCCTGTAAAATCTCATTCGGAGTCATAGGTAAGAGCGTCACGCGCTTTCCATGGTGAGTGAACATGTAGCTGTTCAAAAACCCATCATGGAAGACGCGACGGTCAAAAAGCCAAGGACGCCCTAACAGAATATGGGTGGCATCCATGGCGGTAACATCGCACAAAACAGTGTCTGTATATGGTCCTATGGAAAAAGTAACGGGACACTGTAAAGAAACATTGTTACCTGGTTGGTCTGAAATCCACTGCAGACCGTAGGGCTGAGGATGTGGCTGCGTTTGAAGATTGAAGTCGCGGACGACTCTCTCATTTATAATGTTGCAGCACGACCCGCCATCTATTATCAGACTCAGCGATGCATTCTTCATACGACACCGGGAATGAAACAGATTCTCCCTTTGGTCAAGCGGACCTCCTTCCTTGACGCTGAGGACGCGTCTGGTGACCAAGGCATAATGCATGACGTCTGTATCATGGTCGCTCGGCCTGATCACCTCATCAGTCAGCTCTGCAGACTCCTCCGGGACGTTCTCCTCTTCATCCGAGAGGCTCTCGTAGTCTTCAGTTTTGGCGGAGTAGAGGACACGCTTCTGATTGGGGCAGTCCTTCTGATAGTGTCCTCGTCCACCACATCTGTAACACTCTCGACCGCTGGAACGATCTGTACGGCCTGTCTCAGCAGAGGCCGATGGCTGTCGGCGCGCAGAAGAAGGGGGCGCCGGCCGCGGCGTCGTAGTAGACGCAATACCTGTACGATCCTGTCTAGGCACAAAACTAGAAGAAGAGTTAGTGCGATAAGAATTGACAGGGTTCGAGGTATACCTTGGTGAGGGAGAAGACGAAGACTGCCAAGGCTGCTGTCGACGTCGCTGCGCTTGAAGATAGAGCTTCTGCGCAGTATGTACTACGTTGTTGAGGTCTCGGATTGGCAGAACGTCAACCTGATCCCTGTACGGCTGTGACAAACCCGTGACAAAACGTGTACGTAGAGTAGAAGGAGTAACACTTACCCCGGCTTTGAAGTACATGTCTTCTAAGCGAGCAAAGAACTCCTGTGGCGTATCACGACCCTGAGTAGCAAGTGCAATGGCCGTCTTCATATCCTCTCGGTATGTTGTCGGCACGTACTTGCGCGTCATGAGCGCTACTAGCTGTTGCCACTCTGTCACAGGTGCCCACCCCATGCGTGCATGCTGTTGGACCAGTCGGTTCCACCAGGTGCGCGCTGCTCCTTGGAAATGCAAGGTGACGATCTCCACCTTCTTATGCTCCTCAAATTGATAGTGTTGAAGAACATGGCAGGTACTCTGCAACCAATCTATGAAAGTAGAAGGATCATAAGTACCAAGGAAGGGTTCGATTTTTACCTTAATTGCTTGGTGATACGTAGATGGGGGTGTGTATCGCTGTGGGCCTGCAGCCGGGGCATAGAGATTCTGCTGTGGAGGCCCCTGCCGCTGCTGTCCAACTGGTGGTTGTTGACGTCGCTGCGCTCGTGGAGGACCGGCAACATGCTGCTGCTGATATGGCTGTGGATAACCCTGTGCAGCGTAATAAGCAGCCTGATTCTGTGGCTGCTGTTGAGGAGGAACCCAACATGTACGATGAAGCTGCTGCTCTGGTGGGTCCTGTAGGGGCGGGTGATAACCTGTAGAAAATCCATAGGCCCCTTCTTCCTCATCCTCAAGATCAAATTCTGGGAACCCTTCATCTGGATCTGACTCAACAGGAGAAACAGTACTCTGATGGTCAGCAAAAGAATGGACATTGAAGGTTTCAGAATTTACCTGTTGTCGACTTGGACGAGCTGCGGAGGGTTTCCCGTGCTTGCTGGTGGAAGCATGTAGTTCTGTGCGTCTGCTCTGGCGTTTGACGGCACTGTCATCTACCTGTTCATCCTCCTCTGAAGACGACTCATCATCGTCCTGCTCATCCTCGTCCTGAGAGTTGCGTTCAGGAATGGTCAACTGGACTGATTTGGAACGCACCTTCTTCTTCGACGCGCTACTCTCTTTTTGCGATCCTTTCCGCTGATGCTGCGTAAGAGGATCGGATATCAGAACGCCCTTGCCCTTTTTCTGCTTCTGGGCTAGGGTACTCTGGTCGTCACAGTTGTTCGGTGACGGAGAGGGCATCACTCTACTGAGCAGGTCACGCATGGCGGCAAAATTGGCTTCGGAACGTTCTTCGGAACGTGCGATGGCAGCCGCGTTGCTCTGAATGGCGGCGTCGGAACGTTGTTGATTGGCCACCAAAAGCTCAATGGCAGTAGCCAGTTGATCGACCCGACCCGTATCCTGTCCGTCATTGGAGTTCACCATTATCCTGAAAAGACAACAGAAACCCCAACAGAGCAAAGGAAAAAACAAAAACAAAACAACAGAGACGAAAGAGAAGTCGAACTACCAAGATATCACAACTAAAAGCAAGGCTGATATGGCCGTGAGGGCGGGAAGGCTAAGGATAATCACACAACAATCACAAAATGCAGCGATAACTCAGCAAACAAATTGTAGATATAAATTGCAGCAATATAAGCCTAATATGCCAACAAGACTATAACAGCCAAGACAGTGAGAGAGAGAGGAAATGGAAAATGAATCAATAACGATAGGGCAACGATTACCTTATTTTGGCTTTGCGCACCCTATATCTCTCCACGTTGCCACCCAAGTTCGGCTTTTCTCACAAAAAGCTCCTGCACTCTAATACCCTTACAGAAACCTCAACTGCTGTCGCCAGGATATAACGGTAGGCACAAAACTTAATCTGGTGTGAACCTAGGCGTCCCGGCTAAGCAGCTGCAAACTAACAAAAGCGGATAACTCACGCTAAAGTCAGACGGATAACTGTAAAAAGCGAATGCAGAAACCGACACAAAAATAAAAAAATAAATAAAAAAATAAAAGGACTCAGATCCCTGCAATCTAATACCCCTACAGTAACCTCAACTGCTGTCGCCCGGATATAACGGTAGGCACAGAATTTAATCCGGCGTGAACCTAGGCGTCCCGGCTAAGCAGTTGTAAACTAACAAAAGTGGATAACTCACACCAAAGTCAGAAGGACAACTGTAAAAAGCGAAAGCAGAAATCGACACAAAAAGAAAAATTAAAAATAAATAAAAATAAAAAATACCGAAGGTCTTCCGTAGGGTTTGAAATTCGGACCCACGAAAAGAACCCGGGTCTGGGAGCTCCGTCTTCGTTGAGCTGGGCGGGGGGATTTTAACCCGGATCAGGGAACACCCGGGATAGAAAGGCGTGTCGCTGGGCGCGCGCGCGCGAGGAACGCGGCGAGCTGGGCGCCGAAGTCGCGAGTGTCTTGGCTTCGGATGCGCCGACGCCGGGCTTGTCTTGGCGCCGAGGACAAGTGGTGCCCTACGAACTTGCCCTAATTACAAATTTGTGATTGCCTTAATTTTTTTTTGATTGATAATTTTTTTTGGCAATCTTCAGATCTGGCTTTTTCTACAAGGAAAGATCTCAGCCTTTTTTTTTTCTTTTTTTTTTAAAGAAATTGCAACAAGAACTCAAGAACCCTAATCTTCAACGGCGAAAATTCTTCAACGAAGCCTTCTTGCGCAGATCCGGACTCAAAAAATTCTGAAAAAAATATTCTAGACTACTACACACTCTATTGATTCAAGTTGGAAAGAAGGAGATCAAAGAAGACGCAGATTAATGGCAAAAAGGTCAAGTACAACAATTCAACCTCTATGCATGCAAATCTAGATCTAAAATTCAATCACCAAATTACCAACACAAAGAGCAATTGTTGTGTGTAGGGGACAAGGTAAGAACTCTAAATAGCAAGCACACGAATTTTTTGAGAGATTTACACCAAAGACGAGTTTTCAATGCAAATCTACAATGTTTTTTTAGGTTAAAATAATTCGGCCTTGAAGAGAATTTTTTTTTTTTTTAAATTTTCGACTATAATAATATAGATCTGAATAATATTAGTCAGAATTATCACGAAAAATGCAGGAAAAAAAAAATTTGGAATTTTTGACACGAAAATAAGGTTGTGATAAGCAAGGAATCGATTCGACTTACAGATTCGAAGGCTCTGATGCCAGTTGATGTGACCTTGCTATGAAGAAGGTCTCAAGTCCCGGATGAGATCGTGATGAATCCGTAGTGGGGCGAAACAACTCCTTGAATAGGCGTCTGCGTTGATGGAGATTGCAAGACGACGGCGAGGCGGAAGCGATTGCGGGAGCGATAGGATTTGAGGGAGTTGGCCGTAGGGTGAGGTGATGTGCACGACCAGATTAGGCTGGAAAGAGGTGGAGGTTTTGGAAGCGGAATAGACGAAGGGAGCAAGCTCGACCTAGATCTAAAGGAATTAATGGCAGAAACGCGAGGGAGCAAGCTCAACCAAGAGAATCAAGGAGGACGTTAATGGAGGCTCAATTGGAGTTTCTCTCAACAATAAAGTCTGTATAATTAACGTAAAGAAGAAAGGGGGCTACAAGCTAGGTTAAGTAAAAGGAAGACTCTTCCTTTTTCTTAACCAAAAAGATTAAAAATAAAATAAATAAAATACTAAAAAAAAACCCTAAGGAATTTTGGTCATTCTAAGTATAGAAATGACCTCCTAAACTCCCTAAAAATGCTGAAAATAATAATAAATAATATCCGGGAAAAATACTGATAAATGTCATAAATCAGAAATATCGATAACTAGGCGAATAGCGATCAATATCTCTACTCTGTAAGCTCCGGGATCTCTGCAGACTGTGTAGACGTCCCAACTGTCACTAAACTCAGAATGGATCCCTCATCTGTAGTTGGACGTCCCTGACCTGCTACGAGTCTGGTCACCAGTGATTGAGTCGCAGCTTGAATAGCTTTGGCTCGTGCTCTAGTAATGGGACCTGAGGACCTAAGACTCATAGCCTCCTCCTCGTCTGCAGCTGTCATGGTAGACGAGGTCACATCAATTTGTTAGTATCAAGTATACAAACCTACTCACGAACATAAAACTTATGTTACTCCTAACTTATGCTCCACCAAATGAATCTGCAAAGAATGTGTTCTGGGACGGACTCATCTCTTTTATTAAAAAATGTTCTCTTCCGTGCATTATTATGGGAGATCTGAACGAAATACAAGACTCATCTGAAAAATTAGGTGGTTGAATACCACCTTTGACAAAATTTGCAAGATTACGACGTTTTAAGAATGAATGCGAACTACTGGAGACCCCTATTCAAGGAAACATCTATACCTGGCGAAAGAACATTACAGAAATAGACAACATATATGAAAAATTGGATATGGTACTCATTCATCACCAGATCCTTCAATGGTACCCTGATATCTATACTAAACACTTTGCTTTTACCAGCTCAGACCACTGTCCCATTTCTATCAAGCTTGACTCACCATTACTTTTTAAAAATCAGCCGTTTAAATTTGAAAAAAATTGGATGACCAGAAAGGATTTTAGAAATGTTTTCAAACAGGCATGGAGAACCAACTATCATGGATCGAGATTGTATAATCTTGTATCCAAAACAAAATTACTTAAGAAACATGCCAAGATCTGGAACAAAAGTACTTTTGGGAACGTATTTACTAAATTATAAACTATAGAAAAACAGCTCTCTGAAATCCAAACTGAGATATATACTTACCCTACAAATGATCTCATTAAAAAACAAATTAGAATCATAGAAAACAAAGAAAAACTTCTGTGTTTCCAGAAAATTTACTAGAACCAAAGAGCTAAAGTTAAACACATCAAATTAAATGATACGAATACTAGCTATTTTCACAAAGTAGCAAGTGGAAGAAGAAATAGAAAAATCATAAAAGAAATTAAAACACAAGAATGAACAAGTATTACTGGAGAAGAAAACATTAAAAATGAAATCAGAAATGATTTCATTAAAAGATTCAGAAATGAGGATATGAACCAGAGACTATTTCAGGAAAATCTTGAATTATGTAACACCCCCAAATTTCACCCCATTTGAAAGTATTACTGCCGATGACCCCGGACGAAAACCCTGAAGTCACCCCAGGCTTTTCCAAACGATATAACCATCAAACCACAGTTACAATACCAAATATCATAACTTTTATTAAACCACAATCTCGGAATTACACATGATTCCAGACAAAACGAAATACATCATCAGAATTTATTACAGCGGAAGACTTTTAAACAAGGCGACAAAATAACTTGTCAAAACACCGTTCATTTTCATAGTCGTTCTAGCCTTCTCGGATCTTCAACACACCTGATGTGCCGAATCGAACGGATGACACCAGCCAACCATGCAAGGAATAAATACGGTTGGTTAGTCTAAATGAATAGACTAGCAAGGGAACAAAGCAGAGTGGTTCGAAACAGTCGTATTAGGCTAGACTCATCGCTTCTCGAATAACAACCGATGACGATAGTCAACCATCATACTCCTACTGGAATAAACAAGAGGTATGCACAAGAGAAGATTCTGGAGATCGAGTCTCACAGCAATCAATCCCAAAAGAAGACTCCAAAGAAATAAGCCTTATAGGAAACATGACAAATGTTGGGAAACTTAATTTATATAATACACACAAGCGTTCAAAAACGACTTGATGTTTCGGCTCACAACCAACCTCACCGCCCCAGGGCGAATCCAGATTGGAAAGAGAACTTTACTCTGATCAAAGTCAAGACGAGCTTTCCTAGCTGCACTATACTTAGCTGCACTACTCTCCCAAGGGTATATTAATCATGTGCACTAAAGCACTTATCTCATTAAATTCCAAAACGCGCACCACGTTATAAGCTTTTAAAATCTCATCCCCACGGGATAAAGAGATACCGTCGGGAACTAAATCCCTAGGGTGGAGTTGACTCGAGAACTAAATCCCTAAAGTCGAATCGGGAACTAAATCCCAAACAACGGAATCGGGAACTAAATCCCTCAAAACGAAATCGGGAACTAAATCCCTACAAGCGGCACCAGCTGTGTGCACAGACCCAGAGTAAGGAGGATGATAGGAACTAAATCCTAACCACCAGGTTATAAAGAAACGACTAGCACTCGCGATGAGATACACAATAGCGTTCCTACGAATACTCGTGCTAACTAAACAGTTCAGCACAATAATAATCCACATCAAATCCAACATGGCCAACATCATAAACATATATTTATACTAGCGTCGTTCTAGCAGATATACAACCTAATAATAATATCAGATTTTAATTATATTACTAACAAACAGTTCCCAATATATTTCAGAATCATCCCAAATTATTTAACAACTAAACGATTGATAAATAATTGAAATATGAAATGATGAGCAAGAGCGAACCGCCACTTGCCTTAGATCCGACAAGTTCGAACAAGGCCTAGCAACGTATAGTTCCTAGATCTGAAACTGGAGCAGATCTTGGATATTAAATCCCTAAGAAATGGCCCATAACAAGACCCTAAGTTAGATTCAATACACTTATATATGAATCTAAAAGAATAGGAAAAGAATCAAAGGAATCGAGCCAAGCCCCAAGCCAAAACTCCAAGAACACACCTTCGGACAAGCCTCGCCGCGGGTGCGGTGGGCCTTGCCGCTGGGTGCGGTGGACAGACAGTGGCAAAGGGGAAGCTCGACAGCCATGGAGAATTTCTTACCCCAAAACCGATTTGTTTGCTTCGATTTGTCTATGGTTCGATCTCCCAACACCTTAAAGCTTCACACAACACTCACGAGCTCCTTCTAACACTCAAAGGGATCTCGAATCTCACACAAACGAAGCTCACAAGCTGCTCAACAATGGTGAAAAACCAGAAAAACAGAGGAGGAAGAAGAAGGAGAGTTCACTTCGGGTTTCACCTCCTTTTATAGCCCCGATTCGAGCCACCACCAAGGGGACAAGCTAGGGGACAAGCCGGGAGCAAGGGGACAAGGCAAAGAGCCAAGTGGAGCAAGTGGCCAAGTGGCCAAAAGGATAGAATTTCAGAAAAATCAACGCGAAGACGAAGCTGTCAGCGCTCGCCGCGGGTGCGGTCATGCCCTCACCGCGGGTGCGGTCGTGACCATCAGGAAATCGTCCTGACTTCGACGGGGCCGTTCTTTCAGCTCCTAACTCCAAATGAGGTGATTCCAAATCGAGGAGTTAGATCTAGAAGTCTATTTTAATCCTTCCAAATTTCATATTGTATGGATCATGGAATCAAAAGTTATGACGATTTTTCTAAAAGGTCACACTTGTATGGCCGAGGAAAGTATGGGTACGAGTTCTTTTAACCCCGGGTTAAATATATTCGTACACTAACGACAAATTAACCCCGAAACCACTTCAACTGTATTATATAATGCTCGGAAAATTTTACAGAGCTCAGAACATATTACAGAATGTCCGATCATTTCTGAATTAAATCCGTCTAGCAATCCGGGCATAAGAAAAATAAAATTTCAAAATACCCTTATAAAATACGGGATATTACAAATTAATTCAATCTGAAATCTCTACAGAGGACAAATTAGAATCAATAAGAAACGTATCCATTGAAGAAATTAAGAAGGTTGTCTTTAACATTGGCTCAGACAAATCACCGGGGCCTGATGGTATGATAGTAAAATTCTACCAAAAATATTGGGACATTGTAGGTCCTTTTGTTATCCAAGCAGTTAAAAGCTTTTTTCTTTCCAGGAAATTGCTTAAACAAATAAATCACGCATTCATCTCCTTGATTCTAAAATGTGACAATCCGAACTCTACTAACTACTATAGACCCATAAGTCTATGCTCTACAATTTATAAAATTATCTCGAAAATCATAACAACAAGACTTAAAGAAACAATAGAAAAATTAATCCACCCCCTACAGGGTGCCTTTGTTGCTAACAAAGTCATTCAAGATAATATCTTGATTGCTCATGAAATCTTTCACTCATTTAAATCGAAAAAGGTACTGAAGGTTTCATTGCCCTAAAATTATATATGGAAAAAGCTTATGATATAATTAAATGGAACTTCATCGTTAAAATTATGGAAAAGTTTGGATTTCATGAAAAATTTATCAACTGGATAAAAGAATGCATTACAACGGTATCCTTTTCGGTGCTTGTAAACAACGGACCCACAGAAATATTTAAACCATCAAGAGGACTTCTACAGAGTGACCCCCTTTCTTGTTTATTTTAGGATCTGAAATCCTTGCTAGAAAACTCCAAAAAGCTTCAGAAAGACCTCGTAATCCTCTAGGATTTCAAATCACTCAACAAGGATCACGAATTCCGTTTTTGGCATTTGCGGATGATATTGTGATCTTCTCAAAAGCTAAACAGAAATACTGCAAAGAAATCAATGATATTATTGATGACTAGTGCAAAATCTCAGGACAAAAAATAAATTTTAATAAATCGGCTTTTCAAGTCACAAAAAAATTTACCAACCAAAAGAAATTAGCAATACAAGGTATTCTCACAATCACAAATATGATATCTCTCGAAAAATACCTTGATTGCCCTATCATTAATGGTAGAGTCAACTCGAATACCTTTGTTGATCTCTTAATTAGCACCCAAAAACAACTGTCTAAATGTAAAGCAAACTCTCTTTCCCAAGCAAGAAGAACAACACTAATAAAAACAATATGACAACAAGACCAAACTATCTTATGCAAAGTTTTATGTTACCTACATACACACAATGAACTTGACAAGTTAAATAGATCCTTTTTTTTGGAACAAAGACAACTCCTATAAACCTCTTATAGGCTGAAAAAAATATGTAAACCGACACAACAAGGAGGTCTTGGATTGAGAAAATCAAATGACATGAATAAAGCCCTACAATTCAAATTACTATGAAAACTCTTAGCAGAATCGAATAACTATTGGGTCAAAGTTGTTACTGAAAAATACTTGAAAACAATCCATATATTTCATTACGAAAAAAAGGAAATTGCTCTTGACAATGGTCCAAAATGATTGAACTCATGGATGAATTCAAATCTGGACTAATTTGGCAAGTTGGTAATGGCAGAACAATCAAATTTTGATCAGATAATTGAGTTTTGAACACCCCTTTATGGGATATCATAAACACACAATCAACCCTGAATAAGGATGTCCTGATAGCTGACTTTATATTGCCAAATAAAACCCGAAATAAGGACTTAATATAACAATGTTTACCACATGATTTAGCAAAAAAAATAACCTCTATCCCGATACCTTTAAATGATATTCACGATAGAATGTACTGGGAAACTAGCAAAAATGGTTGGTTTTCTACGAACTCTGCTATGGAATTAATTAACAGAAACAAGAGATATACTGCCTATGATTATTCATGGATCTGGAAAATGGACACATATTCCAAAGTTAAAAACTGTCTGAAAAATAATGAAAAACGGACTATCAACAAAAGCTAGATTAGCAGAAAAAGGTGTAACAATCACCCAGGGTTGTATCCGCTGCAATGCTCAATTAGAGGATTTGAATCATCTCCTATTCCAATGTAACCACACCATAAAAACAATAGAGAAAATGAACTATTATACCTATGGTATCATTACATCCCTAAACATAGGAAATAAAAAAATCAATGAAATCATTGATGAAATTCGACAAAAAACTGATAGATCACAATTTATAGAATTAATGGTCTCTTGGTGGGGAATTTGGTTTTATACAAACCAACAGAGTTTCGGAAGAACAAACGATGATGCCGACTCCATAAAGGATGTACCAATTTATATTAAAAAACAAATTGAGAACTGGAATAAGACGAAGAGTTGGAACCCTGACTGGCTTAGCAGATGACAGACTAAAAACACATAGAATGAACAATGTCAGACGACCAATAAAGAAATGAAAAAAAACACCGGATAACATTATTAAAATCAATACAAATGGATCCACCAAAACTAATAGCGAATCTAGCTTTGACTACATTTTCAGGAACAACACGGGTAAACCAATCTTCTTCTTTGGGGATAAATGTGATATCTCAACCCCTTTAAAAATAGAAACACTTGCAGTAAGAAATGCCTTGGTAAAGACCTATGAATTAGGCATTACCGACATTCAACTTAAATGCGATAACCTAACCATTGTGAATGTTCTGAATCAAATCTGGCACTGTCCATGGGATATTGAAATGCTAATTTCTGATATCCTGTGTGTTTTACAACTGTTTTCTTCAGTGTAGATTTTTCATGTCTTCCGATAAACAAACGTGGTGGCCGACTTCATCGCAAAGACGGTCCAACAGAGTTCCTTGAAAGATATTCAAGCTAATCTAGAATTTGTAATTTTCATCCGAAATGATGCTATAGACTGAGAAACCGTCTCTTCTGTGATTTCCAGTCTAAATTTTACCTAATAAAAAAAAAGGTAAATTATTTTTGCATCAAAAGCCAACCACTTAATTATTTTATTTGTAGAAGTGTCCAAATAAATGGAGTCATGGAAATGCTGTCAAAGAACAGTTAAAAAATTTATAGCCCATTTTATTACGCCTCCGCTATATGATTACATTATTTGCCCTTTCGCACTACAAAACTCTACGCAGAAACCTGACGTACGCCAGATTTCTGCGTAGAAGACCAAATTTCTCTACACAGGTATCTGGCGTATGCCAGATACCTCCGTAGAGCTTAGAATATAATTGTTGGAGATAGGGAGTTGGGTTTTTTTTTTTGAAATTTGCCTCCTACGCAAGGATTTGGCGTATGCCAGATCCTGGGGCAATTTTTTTATTTTTTTATTTTCTGGACGTAACCAAGTGAACAATATACATTTTTTAAATCTGCATTTGACTCTAGTAATAGACGTTATCAAGTAATCAAGGTTATATGACAATAAATTCGTTTGTATCATGAGATTTCAATATACTTTTATTCATGTATATTTATCCACCAATTTGTTTGATATTATCTGTTTGTTATTATTATTCTCGAAAATCACATATAACTATGGTTATATCCAATTTGGTTATATCTTATGGTTATATTTCATAGTTATATACTATGATTATATCTTATAGTTATATATTATGGCTATATCATATATTATATTTTATAGTTATATCCAATTTGGTTATATTCTATAGTTATATACTATGGTTATATCATATATCTTATAGTTATATAACTATATGATATAACCAAATTGGATATAACTATAAGGATATAACCAAATTGGATATAACTATAAGATATAATCATAGTATATAAGTTATATACTATGGTTGTATCATATAGTTATATACTATGATTATATCTTATAGTTATATCCAATTTGGTTATATCTTATAGTTATACTATGGTTATATCTTATACTTATATCTTCTACGCAATATTCTTATAGTTATATCCAATTTGGTTTCAATATACTTTTATTCATGTACGTGTCTCCACCAATTCGTTTGATATTAACTTTTTGTTATTATTATTCTCGAAAATCACATATAACTATGGTTATATCTTATAGTTATATCCAATTTAGTTATATCTTATGGTTATATCCTATAGTTATATACTATGGTTATATCTTATAGTTATATCCAATTTGGTTATATCATATCGTTATATCCTATAGTTATATACTTTGGTATTATGGTTATATCATATAGTTATATACTATGATTATATCTTATAGTTATATATTATGGCTATATCATATATTATATTTTATAGTTATATCAAATTTGGTTATATTCTATAGTTATATACTATAGTTATATCATATATTATATCATATAGTTATAATGGTTATATCATATAGTTATATACTATGATTATGTAGTATAGTTATATCCAATTTGGTTATATTCTATAGTTATATATTATTTGATATAACCAAATTGGATATAACTATAAGATATAATCATATTATATAACTATATGATACAACCATAGTATATAACTTATATACTATGATTATATCTTATAGTTATATCCAATTTGGTTATATCATATAGTTATATAACTATAAAATATATGATATAACTATAGTATATAACCAAATTGGATATAACTGTAAGGTATAATGATAGTATATAACTATATAATATAACCATAGTATATAACTATATGATATAATATAGGATATAACCATAGTATATAACTATGAAATATAACCATAAGATATAACCAAATTGGATATAACTATAAGATATAACCATAGTTATATGTGATTTTCGAGAATAATAATAACAAACAGATAATATCAAACAAATTGGTGGAGAAATATACATGAATAAAAGTATATTGAAATCTCATGATACAAACGAATTTATTGTCATGTAACCTTGATTACTTGATAACGTCTATTACTAAAGTCAAATGCAGATTTTAAAAAATATATTGTTCACTTGGTTGCGTCCAGATTTATTTTTTTTAGTTTTTTTTTCAATTTCAAAAAAAACCTCAACTCCCTATCTCCAACAATTATATTCTACGCCAGATACCTGCGTAGAGAAATTTGGTCTTCTACGCAGAAATCTGACGTACGCCAGGTTTCTGCATAGAGTTTTATAGTGCGAAATGACAAATAATATAGTGCATATAGTAACAGCCTTTTATTATCGTCTTTTTTTTTGAGAAATTTTTTATTATCGTCTCACCTTTTCTGATTAGTTTAAAAACAGTAATTTGATTCTTTATTTTTAATTAGACTTGAGTATCAGGGACTCAGGGTAGCATAAGTAGCATTTTTCTGACAAAACATTTTATTTTTTATATGGGTCATCCTAAAGTACAAATATACGGAGTATAAGTTTAGAGATGTGGTGAGTGGACAATTAAAAAAGTGGGAAGATCTTCACCTAACATAACAACCATATTTGGTTGTGGTTAGACAAAAGATTTTCAAAGTTTATTTTTATGGGTCGAAATAAAATTTTAAAATTATATAAAAGATAAATTTCTCCATTAATAAATAATACAAAACTAATAAAACTGATTAAAATATTTAAAATAGAACCTAAAACATATTTGTGCAGAGATAACGTTTATAATGAAATTGGTTATATTATCTTTCATTTTTTATTGCCTTCTTGCAAAATTTAACAGTGTGTGAATGGTGATATTAAAACTAATTAATCTTGTATGACTTTAATCATTTATCAATAAACTAACGTTTTATTTATAAAATCATACAAGAAATAGAAATCATTTTGATCCTATCTTTTTTTTTGGGGTCTTATTGCCTGGTTCGATCGGCCTCCAACAGGAGTTCAGCAGGAATCGAACTCAAGACCTCTGGATATAATGCTTAAGAGAGTCTAATATCAAACCACTAGACCAACTAATAGGGGTGTTCAAAACATGACCGGATTGGAAAACCGGACCGGAAATGACCAGACCGGACCAGTGAAATTATGGTCCGGTCTCCGATCCAGGTTTTTCCCTTAATCCGGTTCCGATCTGGTCCAAATCCGGGAAAAAACCGGTCCGGACCGGATTTTTTTTTAAACAAATAAAAATAATAAATTAGGAGTTTAAATGTTATTTTTTTATAGATATTTTTCTTAGGTTAATAAGTTAGGAGTATAAATGTTTTTTAGATATTAAATAAGAATTTGATTATTTTTTTTTAAAAAAAAATATCCGGTCTAAACCGATCTTAGACCGGACCGGTCCGGTTCCGGTCTCCGGTCCGGACCGGATGAACACCCCTACCAACTAATGTATTTGAACACTACAGAAATCAGACGTTATTTGAACACTTGGAAAAATAGAAATAACACGTTAACTCGTTAGTATATATATCTAAGGTCTAATGAATCTGAATAATCTAAATGTATAATAGTCGGATGTGACGTTTCTTCCTTTTTTTAATTGAAATTATTGCTTCCATTATGGAGTAATTGATATTATATATAATAGATATGTTTACTTAAACTGATAAATGCGTACATCACATTCTCATGTGAATATCCCTTCTACGGTTCTACCTCTTATCTAGATGAAAAGAGGTGATTGCACACAATTTTAACCATTGCAACATATTGTACCTAATTGTAAACTAGGTTGATCGATTAAAACGGGTCACGTTTGAAGGAGGTGATTATTTGTGAATTATGTCACTCAATTTCTAAATGCCTTCAAAAAAATAAAAGCTCTAATTTATTAAACAAGTTATTAATAGAAGAGATTATTTTGGATAGTATATCAGAAAATACAGGACCCTAATAATAATCTTTTGTCTAACTTACTTTTAATAAAAACATAAGACTTGCCAGTTTGCATAATACTAAGGGTGCGTTTGAATTCTCAAAATAATACATTAAAATACATTATCTTATATTAAATTAATGATTTAATACAATTTAATATAAGATAATGCATTATTTTGAGTGATCCAAACGAACCCTAATTCTCAAGGCTAAAATGCATCTAACATGATGCAATACTTATAAATATGTAGAGCACCAAACCTGCCCCAAAATTCTTAATGAAAACATAATTTGGATTTAACAGTAATCATAACAAGTTTTTTTTGGGTCTGAGTTTTGTCATAATAAAAGTTTTAAAGTATTGACGTCATCTGACTTTTGGCGAGGAAGTAGTTGAGATGGGCCAAATCTCTAAGCAAGGAAAATTTAAATGCATTTGTTACTTCCAATTTTTTTTTATAAAATATAAATACTGTGTCCTTTTCAAAGTCCCATTTATGACTCAAATATCTAAAAGTCCCTTTCACTCTCTTCTTCATCCCAATCCTGTGCTGGTCCATCAAATTCTGACATCTATCGACTCGAACTTGAGATGCCACTTCAATTCTTGTGGAGCCATAAAAAAAAAAACTATGTATTCTCCTACCTTGTGGAGCCGATCACAAGTATCAATCTTTTCATTGGATATTTTAAAGCACATATCTTTTATCAGTTTCTCTTCATCTCAACTTCATTATCCATGTTTCGACCAAAAAAAACTCCATTATCCATCTCAATTTCATGCAAGAATTCTTCATTTACACTTGTCATTGATATGCAACGAGTTACAATTGGAACTGCCAAATATGCAAGAATTCTGATTGCTCTTTTTTTTTCACTGTCAATGTGAGCAGAATTAAAGATTGATCAAGATAACGAAGGGACGTACCCGGAAAACTTCAATTTTTTGTAGTGTTCTGTGAGGAAATATCTGAGATCTTCCATCAAAGCAAACAGTTCAAGTAATCCTGCAGAACAAGAGCAACTGAGTTAGTCCGCGAGCTCTTGTACAGAGATTGGTCGTTAGGATAGAACCGTGTTTGATCCTCACCTAGATGACACCTCAGTCGAAGGTAACGGAAATTTGACTTCAAACTTGAGAAAAAAACATCAACAGCAAACACTACAATTCACATTATCAGACATGTCAATTTGACTTAAATCCGCCGAAAGATGACTAAATCTGCTATAGGCTTATACCTGAACTGTATTCCGGATCACTTCTTGAAGAAAGGCCGTATGTTGCACATTTAGCATATGTTAGAAGCCGGTAATGTGGAGGGGCGCCTAATTTGCTGAGATTAGATCTTAGAAGACCGCTGTAAGAGAGAAAATATGGGATATGAAAGTCTTGCTTATGTAAATATGCACAAGGGAACTGAAATTTTCCAACATACTCAGTACGCAATATAGTCAGAAAATCAGGAGGCAGTGATTCCATGAATGATGAAATGTCTCCCATTTTCAGTGACTTCAAATCCTCTTTCACCGCTTTTTTCTCTTCCATGGACATTTCCTTGCCGAGAGACGCTTTACTGTGAGGTATAGGAAAGATCATAATTAGGACATCGTTAACCAATAGGGGCCTAGCAATGAACGTCTGTCAGAGCACGTTTGCTAATGACCAAATTACCAAAAAAATGTAGATAGAATCCATTTATCATGGGAATTCTTTTGGTGAAGGTTATCACCTGTTGATCATCCTCCCAATGAATATTAGAGGTAAGAATTTGGTATATTTACCAACACCAAATCGTTCACCAAGTTCCTGCACTCTATTTGAATCCAGGAGAATCAATGCCTCCCAGAGCCGACAATAGTCTAGTCTGAATCCTTCATCCAATTCTTTGTAGGTTCCATGGTCGAGAAGCACTATTTTTCATTGTATCATATGTAAAATCAGACTCGAGTTTAAATGAATCACAAGAATTGCAGTCCACCTGGTAACTGAGAAACAGGAAAAAATGCACATAGACTAAACAACAAACCTAGGGTGAAGCGATTTTGTCCATGTGGAGCAACTAAGATATTGCCAGGATGTAGATCTCGATGCACAAAGCCATGGATGAAAATCATACTAGCAAATACTTGTACTAATGTTCTTGCAACCTACAATTGCACATATAGATTTATCACATAACATGATTTAAGAACGGCTCTACGCAGACTCGGATAACATGTCGTTAAGATGTGCGCTCATGGAAAATCAAGTAGGCGTTGCACTTTAAGGTTACTAGAGAGGACGACGTACCTCTTTTGGATCTATTCCTTCTTGCTTCAGTGAATCCAAGTCATCAACCTGAAAACTAACAATACTTGCTCATTTGCTATACACAATATCTTTATAAGCTGATATGAAGAATGCATGATAGATAAGATTTCAAGGGAACTATCTCTACATTAATATAAGCATGATGTATACTATCACTGAAGTAGTGAAACAGACTTGATCGAGTCATACCTACCTTATGCCCAGCACATAATTGCATTGTCAACACCTGGCCAGTTGTCAATTCCTGAATAAGACATTTGACAAAATAATAATAATTAAGATCTGTGTTGGGGAGAACTTGAAACATATCTCAAATGTGAAGAAAGCTTTATACCCAGAAAACTTTAGGAACCTTGACTCGTTTGTTGCTACGGAAATTGTTGGCAGTTCTCTCTGAATTTTTGGCTTCCTGTACAAAGTCTTCATGAGACAAAAGTTAATCATATATGATCATTAGCAGGCCATACATGCTTCAAGGACAACAAGTAATTTCATAAATAACATGCATTCCTGCTATGTCATGGTGTATGTGTTAAATAGCCCAGAATATATCTTACCAAGTTCCATAGTTATAGCCTCTTTAAATTCCGATACAATCCATCCAAATCTATACTCGGGAAATACCTGAACAAAAGACGCCAAGGTTACCATAACCACGCAATGAAGCATGAACTACCCACAATTTCAGTGGAAGACCTCACAGGCCTTTCCTGTATATAAGGATATTATTGTGAAGAATACAAGACATGATAAGATAAGTAATGGCAGTCTTATGCATTTGACAGAATCAAAAGATTAAATTTAGCATTATAATACATTATATCGTATTATAAAATACATAATGGATCAAACGTGTGTTTGGCTCGACAATTAAAAAAAACATGTTTCTATAAATATTGTTGTCAAAAATTCATGTGATGTCACTAGGGGTGTTCATCCGGTCCGAAATTTCCGGTCCGGTCCGATGGACCGGATTTTTTCAAAAGTCCGGACCGGACCGAGGACCGGTTTAGACCGGACTTTATTTTAAAAAAAAAATCAATTCTTATTTAAAATCTATAAAAAAATATCTAAAAAACATATATACTCCTAACTTATTAAATTAAGAAAAATATATATAAAAAATACATATAAATCTCCAAAAAAACATATAAATTTAAAAAAAAAAAAAAAACGGTCCACCAGTCCGGACTGGTTTTTTCCGGGTTTGGACCGGACCGGAACCGGATTAAGGAAATTATCTGGACCGGAGACCGGACCATATTTTCACCGGTCCGGTCCGGTCGAGATTTGAACACCCCTAGATGTCACTGCTCATATGATGTCAAAAGTCATTTTAAAACTCCATCACTTGCTAAAGCCTAAATGTGTACCAAAGGAAATTTATAAAGGTTAATGCATGATGTGGGTCACAACAGAAAGGATTCACAAGTAATATGTTGCATGGCTATTCAAAATAACATTCATGTAAGAAAGATGCAAGATTAATAAATAACCCGATCTTTACCCATGTAACAAAGTTTGATAGAAACGCCATGGTTGTGAGGTCTATTTTCACCAGTTGATCTAATCCAGGATACTGCACCTGGTGACAATAAAAGAAAAGCATTCAACATTTAACAGTGGCATACTACTAATTAACAGAACCTACCAAATATACTTTAGGAGAACATCTTCACTGTGAAACATATATGGAAAATAATACCAAATGATGCACAACATCAGTGTGATCATGTCACACAACCTAGATTTCAAGTTTGTCACACACTACTATTAAAGTTTACTAGTTATTCCGAGCCTTATAGTACATTATCAAGTACCTATATGCACCTTGTCAGAAAGTATCCAACAGATTAAGGCAAACAAACTCAGTAACGGTTGACACCAAAGAACCTGTATTCTCTTAAATCACAAATTCGAGTTTAAATGCAACAAGAACATGATAAATGTACCTTGACAGCAACCTCGTCATGATTCTTTAGCACAGCACGGTGAACTTGAGCTATAGATGCAGCAGCAATAGGTTGTTCATCGAATGACAGAAATCTATATGTTACATGAATAAGTCACTCATTAACAGAAGAGACTGCAAGTCTGCAAGACAGAATCTAAAGCGAGATATAGCCACCATATGTACATGAATCAACAGTAACCAATTATAATACAAGTACCCAAATGTTACAAATTACTTCTTTCACAGCTACTTACATATCTGTAAGCTCTTTTTTGAAACTTCGAGTGAGTACTTCTTTAATTGCTCTGAATTGACAAGGAACTGCCTAGAGTCATGACAGCAAAAAAAATACACATATGAATTCTCCTCAAATTCAAACCATTTGTGATCAGAAAAAATCAATAAATGAACCTGATTTTGCAACGACGAGAGAGTGGAAGAGTATTCTGCAGGGAGCTGCCTCAAAGCAGCAGCAAATTGACCAGCTTTCACATAAAACCCTCTATTGGTTTCACATAGCTTCAAAATTCTATTAGCTGATCGTAAATGAGCCTGAAGCAAAAATAGTTGTAGGTTTGACACTATTTCTTTTGCACAAGATTGTCCAAAATCTACAACTCCAGCAACAGAAACAAGTTAAGCAACAAACCTCCGACAGTATGCGCTTGTATTCATCAGAAGCCACCGGTAATCCGTGTAGAGAGTACTTGTAATCAATTACATTCGAAGCTATCTGAGACAAGCAAGCGAGAAAGACCTAAATGTTAAAATCCAAGTCGAAAAAGCTATTTTTGGCTATAAGAGAATCAGTACAAATTCAGCAGAGAGAGAGAGAGATCAGATTCAGACAGTGAAAACGGCGCGCGACGAGCGAACAAGACCGTTGAATCCGGCGCTAATTTTGTCGGAGGAGTGCGAGAACGTCGTCGGGGAGTCGTCGGAAATTGCAATCGCTGTTACAGTGCAACCGGCTCCAGCGGTGAGGAGGATGAGAGATGATTTGGCGGGAAAGTTGAAGGTTCTCCGCCATCGCCACATTATTTAGGCAGGTGAGCGCCTTGGAAATTAGGCGACGGCGGCGAAGAAGCTTGCTAACAAAGATCAGAAATTCAAGCTGAGCGGGCAAACAGCGAACCGGTTTTGAGACTCTTTCTACCACTTTTTTTTCCCACTGTTTCTTTTCTCTTTCGAATTTTTATTTATTTATGGAAATTTCCATATTTGTCTAAAGTGTTAATTTCCCCCCACCATCAGTGGTAAAATGTTGGCCCTAAATAGTAAAGACCACAATAAGATAATAGTTCTTTATATATGCTCACAAATCATACTTTTTATATCAAAACTAGTGGCAAATTTATATGCAACATAAAAGCTCTTTTTTTCCTGGAAGAATAATAGCTGCTACTTCAGTAAAGAAGAACAATCTTTTGAATATGGCATTTCGAACTAAACATGTTTTGATGTCTAAATTACAATTGAACTAAGTCATTACCAATAAATACAACCTAGCGATAGCATAGCAAATCAAGGATTAAAAGAAAAAGGCACACAAAGATGAGACACAAACTCCTCCGAGTCAGAGTGAACAAAGAGAACAATGAACAAGCAAATCCCAAACCCAGACACAAGCCTTCTTATCTTCCATCAGCAGACGTAAACGACTCAGCGAACCCGTACGGGCGAGTCGGGATACTCGTCTGCGTGTTATCGAGGCTCGCGACGAACGAAGACGAAGCCGAAGAGTCCACGTGGCTGCTCCCTTCAAAGTCCTGCCACTTCTTGAGCGCCTGAGGCAACGACATGTCGAAGTCGATCCCGTAGATGTCGTCGGAGTTCGTCTCGGTCGGTTTCCAGAGCTCGACGAGGGACGAGAGGACGTTGACGGCGTGGCCCATGTCGGGACGCTGGTAGGGCTCCCGTGCGCAGCAGTGTCCCGCCAGCTCAGCGACGGTGCTGATGCTGGCGAGGGCTTCCTCGTCCAGGTCAATGGCGGGGTCGATGGCCTTCCTAAAGGTTTCCTTGTTGATGTGCATTCTCTTGAACCATGTTACTAGGTGCATGCTCTCTTCTGGCTGGCTCTCGTCTAGGGCTTTTCGACCCGTGATTAGCTCCATCAGGATCACCCCGAAGCTGAAGACGTCGACTTTTGTGGTGACTCGTCCCGTCACTGAGCATAGAAAATACAAGCAAGTAAGAATACAAGTTGATATTGACAAAAGCTCATCTTCACAATCTTTTCTAAATAGCATAATGCTGCATTTTAATGATCAAGAAATAATGCATCGTCGCTGGAAATGTGTAGTTGTTCCAAACCCCAATTTATGACAACTTCATCCTACAAACAATGTCATCATGGTTTTAAGGATAAGCACAGTTTTAGACCTTCTTTAAGTGCTAATTACACAAGACTATCCAATACATATGCTAGTTTCCACAAAATCACTCTTTTAGAGAAAAAAATGTATAAGATCACCCTTACAACTTTCAAGGTGAAAAATCATTTTTATCCTTCCTCTTTCCTTTTTTTAAGGATGGACATCCGGTCCTGACCGTAAAAATTTTAATATATGGACCGGACCATAAGAACGAAAATGTCAAATTCCCGGACCGTGGACCGGTCCGGTCTACTTTTGCCCATCCTTACCTTTTTTTCCAAAGTAGCAGGCTGGCAGCCACGGGTAAAGACTTTTAAAGGGTGGTTTGTGCCAACAGAAAATTCTAAGGGTGGCTTTCTGCAATTTCTTGTTTAATGGTGGTCTTTATATAAGTTTTTCTATATATATTTTTAGGTCTTCTGAGTTCAGACCCTATAATTCCGTATTATTTGAACATGGGTCCCAAAATAAGTCAATTTAGTTCAATTATATTTTGGAAACAAATGCAGCAACTTGTTGGGAAATCACATGCCTATTGAATTAACTTACTAACAAAATTGAATGTTACAAATAACGACTTCATTTAAGTACCTAATATCTAGTGTAGATGATCATCAAAGTCAAGATATGAACAGATAACCTCCAGCTGTTAAAAGACTTTCAAGTATCTTAACCTTGATTCATTTTCTGTTCCTACTTTCTTATCCAAGTCAGCTAATCTGTTGTATTCTAATACCAAGTAGTTAACTTATCAATCAACATTATGCTACTGTATAGATTAGGTTGATCAATCAAAGCACATGTCACTAGTCAATCAATATCTATGCTACTGTATAAGATAATCAAAACACATGTCACAAACAACCATATACTTCAAAATTGGAAGACGATGAGGCAAAAGTGTTAACGGGTATGATACTAGTACCTGCGTATTCAGGAGCCAAGTATCCAAACGTGCCAGCAATCCTCGTCTCAATAGAGCCTTTTCCTTCAGGTGCAAGACGCACAAGTCCGAAATCTGCAACTTTGGCCCTCATATCATCTCCTAGAAGAATATTTGAAGGCTTAAGATCCCTGTGTATAAAGCTCTGATGGGCTAAAGTGTGTAAATACTCTACACCCCTTGCCACATCCAAGGCAATAGTCAGCCTCTTGGTCCATTCGAGCGGCTTCAAACCCTCTTGAGCCCAGTTGAACACGTGCTTACTAAGCGGTCCTTGTGGCATGTACTCGTACACAAGCAGCTTCTCATTCCCGTCCAAACAGTACCCAAGAAGCGCAACAAGATGCCTGTGGCGAACCTTGGTCAAGACTGCAATCTCAGACTTGAACTCATTCAACCCTTTACCAACAATCACGCCGCCCTCCATTCGCTTCACTGCAATCTTGGTCCCATCGTGTAGTTCGCCCTTGTAAACCGTCCCGAACCCTCCTTGACCCAAGATATTGTCTTCACTGAAGTTGTTGGTCACATTCCTAAGGACTTGAATTGATATCACCATGTTTCCAGCATCCACCATTTGGATATCACCGGTTTCACTCCTCGGGATTGCATGGGTGTCGCTGAGTGCACCAACACTAACACTCGACCCAGCAACCGTGATCTTAACACTCTCGTTATCCGACCCGGAGTGACGAGGATGAACCACCATGGCGTTCGGGCTCTGCACTTGCCTGTACCTCTTTTGTTTCCTCTTATAGACACAAAAGGCTAATAACCCGATTCCAATCAACACAAGAACTCCACCAAGGACACTCAAAACAATTATCCCCACCAAATGAGAGGATTTCTTGCCATTGCCACCAGAGCCTGTTGATATACCAGACCCACCTGAGGATTGAGCCCCACTCCCGCCCTCAGCTGATTGAGGCTTGTCTTTCCCAATATCAGGATTACCTTGTGTTTTCAAACCCACATTTTGCTTAAAAGATGGGACTTTCCCATAAAGCCGGTTATTCGATAAATCCAGCAATGTCAATGAAGGAAGAGTTGTAAGCTCCCCTGGAATAATACCAGTAAGATTGTTGTTCGCGAGGACTAGTCTCTTTAGCGACTTAATGCTAGCGAAATCAGGAGATATAGTCCCATTTAGACCCATCTTCTCAAAATTAATCACAGTAATGTTACCATTGATACAAGATATCCCAACCCAATCTGTACAAGGGTCATTCCCTTTCCAACTCTGAGCAAACCTCACAGGGTAATCCATGGATTTGGCAATGGACAACAAAAGGGTCACTTGTGGGCTACAAGATCCAGGCTGCGGCAGGCAAAAACTATTGGTTCCATCGGTCATATCGACTTGGACCGAGCTCGTGAACGCAGGCATTGGACCTTGAAGCAAGTTGTTAGTCAAATTGACCACTTTCAAGGACTCCAAATTCACCAAGGACAAGGGAACAACACCAGTGAACAAATTATCCCTAGCACTGAAAGTTTCAAGGCTCTTGAGGCCCGAAAGATCCGGCAAAGGGCCCGAAAAGGCATTGCTATGCAACCAAACCTCCTTCAAAGAAGTCATGTTTTGCAACACATCAACAGTTCCAGTCAGCTTAGAATCGCTCTTCTGCCCGTTAACCCACAAAGACTCCATTAACGAACCCGAAAAGCTCGAAGGCAAGCCCCCTTGCAAGCTGTTAAAAGCCAAATGGAGGTTCACGAGACCCGGAAACTGATCCGGCCCGATGAAATCGGGTATTTCGCCGGCCAAATTAGCGGAGTTGGCGGAGAAATTTTGCAAAGCGGAAGCGTTCGTGAGCGTATTAGGGATTTCCCAGCTCAAAAAGGGGTTATTATCGATTTCGACGGATTGGAGAGAAGACAAACCGGAGAAGAAATCGCTAGGGATTGAGCTGAACTGGTTGTTGCTGAGCATCAGGACTTGCAAGGAGCTTAGTCCAGCTAGGGTTGGGAGTGGTCCCGAGATGTTGTTCCATTGGAGCTCTAATCGCTCGAGCATGGAGAGAGAGGAGAGGTTTTGGGGGAGTGTACCTTGGAGGTTTTGGTGCCCGATTTGGATCCGCGTTACCCGGTTGTCTTGGGTGCAGACGATGTGGCTCCACTTGCATGGGTTCGGGTCGGACCACCCGAGGGTTGGGGGTGGGTTCAGAGTCCGCTTGAGTGCGAGCATTACTGAAGCGTCAGCTCCTGAATCTGGTTGGGACTCAGCTTGGAGAAGAAGAAAGAGAAAGCAGAGAAAAATCAACGGCTTTGTGAGCTTCATTTTTGCGAGAAGCTGAGTAAAGGTGAAAAAAGGAGGAGGAGGAGGAGAAAAGGAATTTCTAGCTGAAGAGGAAGAAAAGGGAAGCCATGGGAGAGAAAGTTTGGAGAAAACTTTGTGATGGGAGGCAAAAGGAGGAAGAAGAGCAAATAATATTTGGTTTAAAAGAAATGAAAAATCGGTATCTCTCATATTTTTAATAATTTAGCTATTATGATATGAGGGTTTAATAACTTATTATAAAAGTTGAATATTTAACAGATGTAAGCATCATCGATAGTACTTGTGTTATCATAACTCCTATGTTTTCCAGTCTTATCACAAATTTAATGTTTAAACCACTCCAAGTCTCCAACCTAGCTAAAATTCTTATAATATAAAGTTTGTTCAAATAAAAGAAAATATTTTATATTCGTTTTGGGGGAGAGGAAGCACATGGGAAAGTGGGGTCCACATTATGATAGTATCATAGTAATAAAAAGGGCGAAGGAGACAGGGCAGAGTTATAAGAGCAAGGGGTTGTGCGTTTGTAGCATGATTCTGATGGGCCCACCAAGGGGGTTTCAATCAAACGCGGCGGTGGGGCCCACAGCCAGCCCAACACCAAACCCGCATATTAGCTACCCGCCACCGGGGACAGGCCAGAGCAGAGCGATGAACATATTGAAGCATCTTCTCTGTATTTTGGTTGGTGGTGGTTTGTTATCGACCTAAATTAAAATACGGTTAGGTTTTCTTAAGTCTTTTAATTTAGCCGATAATTATGATATTTTGTGATTTCATGGTCAAGTATTCGAATCACACATCTCTTATTGTATCGGTCTATATATTACTTTCAGTTTTTCTAACATATACACCTAGTTATAGATTAAGAACCTTCTTTTAAAAATATTTGGATCAATGTTTTTTATTTAAAGATTTTTAATTTTGTATCTAAGGATTTAAGTATTCCTTATAGGATTTTAGTTTCTTAAGAACCTTCTTTTAGAAAACTGATCGTTGTCATCCCCTTTCTAGTCTGGTGTCTCAGTATCAAGGCTTTTTTCGTAGGACTGGTTCATCCAGTTCCGACACATTTTCCGAAAAGCGAATGTCATCGATGATCACCTTGCTAGTTTTGCTCTCTCTTTTCCTTTAGGTTGTCATGTCATTTATGTTTTGCCGGCAAGTGTGGCTCCTTTTGTTTCGAATGACTTTCGGGGGTTTACTCTTCCTCGTATGACTTTGTAATTGTTTTGTGTTTTTTATAAAATTTTGAAGAATGTTGCCTCTTCTTTGAAAAAAAAAAATCTTAAAAAAGACTTATTAACATATGCCAAAATTTTATTTTAAGTAATGTACATTACTAGCTTTTAGTTATTGATGGTGACATGCACGGAACTAACACACCACATAAATAGTAGCTAAGACGTAAACAACGTATAATGGTATACAAATTTAGGGTTGGTTATATCCAACAATACGGACTTAAGTATAAACTCCTACTATCTATTACAAGTTTTGAGTTGTTTGTACCAAATGACACAAGTTTTAAGTATAATTAAACTTTTACTATCTATTACAAGCTTTTGAGTTGTTTGTTAGTGATTTTAGTGTCATCGGTCATTTGGTGTAGTCGGAATTCGCTCAAGACTTATAGAGTTCGTTCGGCGCATAACGAGTTTTGGCGGTGTGGAGTGCATACTCGTGTGCGTGGATTCGGACTCGGGAATACGGAACGTGTTGAGATTCGAGAGGCGGACACCGAGAAGTCATATTAATAAAGGTGGGGTTATGGTTGAGTAGTTTGGCGGTTTTTTAACCGTTTTTCAACCGCCATGCAACCGCTCAACCTCCATGCAACTTCTCAACCACCATGTAACCGCCTAACTACTTATGCCCTATATAAGGGTGAGGTTGGGACAAGTCTTGGGAGAACCGATGAGTACGATCTCTTGTATCGAACAAAAAAAACACCAAGTGTTCTCTATTTGATCTTGCCTTGTTCAATAGAGGAGTGATTGTCTTATCCCAAATCAGATTTCGTGCAACCCTAGGCTACAAGATTAAGGGTCGAAATATTGGTTTTGGAAAATGCTCATACACGATTCAATCAATATCCGAGTCAACCGAAATTTGATCAACAATACACCCCAATACAACAATATTTCGGTTCATTTCTTATGTTACTTCCCTGAAAATATAAAAGTTGGTAAGTTTTTCATTGAGTTTCTCAAACAAAATATAAAATAAAATAAAAATATAAAAAATTAATATCAGAGCGTCTACCCGGTCAGATATTCTAAGAGATGGCTCTCAATTAAAACAAAAACTAGTGTAGAACCCGTACCTTGTACGGGTAAATGTAATTTGAGAAAATCAAAAAAAAAATGATTGAATTAAATTAATGTTATATCGAAGTATGTTTTAGAAAAATATAATTCTCGCTGGATCATTGGAAATAATATGCTATGATGTATAGAAATTTATGTAGACTCATTTAGAGAATAGTTAATATAGAAATATTATAATGATTATTAATCTAAAAATCTCGTTAAAATTATTTCTGATTTACAAATTATTTATACGTGGGATATATAATAGATGGTCTTTAAAACAATTTAAACAGATTTCAAACAAATAATTAATGTATGGTTCAGACAAAAACTATTAGATTAGTAATTATATCTTTTGAATAAGAAAGCCAAAAATATTCATATTATGTATAACACATGGCGGTTGCATCGGTACGTGAGATGACATCCAAGTTCGGAAAGTTGGAGAAGTTCGAAGGCGTGGACTTCCGGAGATGGCAAAAGAATATGCATTTCCTCCTCACGACGCTCAAGGTGGTGTACGTCCTGAGTATGCCAATGCCACCCGTGTCGGAGGATCCGGAGAATGAGCCCTTGGAGGAGACAAGGAAGCGCAACAAGTGGGAGAATGACGACTATATATGTTGTGGCCATATTCTAAACGGTATGTCGGATTCGCTCTTTGATGTCTACCAGAATGCCGAGGCATCAAAAGAGTTATGGGATGCGCTGGAATCCAAATACATGGCGGAGGATGCTTCTAGTAAGAAGTTCCTTGTAAGTAATTTCAACAATTACAAGATGTGTGATTCCAGGCCGGTTATGGAACAATTCCAATGAAGTGATTCAGATCTTAGGGCAATTCGCCCAACACAACATGAAGATGGATGAATCTATCTCGGTGTCGAGCATTATCGACAAATTGCCACCTTCATGGAAGGACTTTAAACACATGTTGAAGCACAAGAAGGAAGAGTTGTCTCTTGTACAACTTGGAAGCCATTTGTGTTTAGGAATCTCTAAGGGTGCAAGAGGGCGGTAAACCAAAGGAGACTCTCGGATCTTCCTCCGTGAATATGATGGAGGAGGGTGGGAATTCTAAGAAGAATAACAAGAGGAAGTAAGGACACCAACGGTAGGTCTAACAAGAAGCCTAAAGGTGCTTGTTGGATATGTGGCAAACCGGGTCACTTCAAGTGTGATTGTCGATATGCAAAGGATAGGAATGGAGCGGGATAAAACCGTTCGGGGCAAGGGTCTAAGGGCCAAGGCCCATCCACTCATCAAGGTCAATTTTCAGATTTTGGTTCAAGTTCGGATATGAATTATGTACCATTAATTTATGAGGCATTTTATGTGCAGGATGATGAAGTGGCTTGGTGGATTGACTCGGGTGCAACTAAGCATGTTTGCAAGGACTGTGGCTGGTTTAAGACATATGAACCGGTGAATGATGGGTTCGTCCATATGGGCAACAAGTCAACCGCCCCTATCCTAGGCCGTGGAAAAGTGGTGTTAGAATTTAGTTCCGGGAAGACCCTTAAACTCGGGATGTCTTACATGTACACGGAATTAGGAAAAACTTAGTCTCCGATAGTGTTTTAAATAAGTGTGGTTTTAAGCAAGTCTTTGAATACAATAAGTATATCTTATCGAAGTGTGGTGTGTTTGTTGGATTTGGATATTTTTATAATGGCATGTTTATGTTGAATATTAATAAAGTGGTCAATTCTACTTATATGGCATGTTCTAGTACAAATGAATCTTCTTTATGGCACGCAAGATTAGGTCATGTGCATTATAAGCGAATGACGGATATGTCTAAGGAAGGATAATCCATGCATTTGACATGAATTTAGAGAAGTGTAGAACTTGTATGTTGACTAAAATTATTAGACAACCATTCTAAGGCATTGAAAGAAATTTTGCGGTGCTTGGACTTGTACATAGTGATCTATGTGATTTGCATGCTACTCCGTCTTTAGGAAACAAGAAATATTTCATCACTTTCATTGATGATTATTCTCGTTATTATTATGTGTATTTATTGCATGTTAAAGACGAGGCCCTAGATAAATTTAAGGTTTATAAAACTGAGGTTGAATTGCAACAAAATGACTTGATTAAGAAACTACACACCGATAGGGATGGAGAATTTTATGATCTTGTGTATTTCCAGTCCGTAGGCATTATACATGAGACTACGGCTCCTTATACGCCACAACAAAATGGTGTGTCGGAGAGGAAGAATTGAGTCCTAAAAGAGATGGTTAATTCCATGTTATCCTACCCGGGATTAAGTGACGGATTCTGGGGTAAAGCCATGTTAACGGCTTGCTATTTATTAAATAGGGTCCCTAACAAAAGGAACGAGGTCACCCCTTATGAACTTTGGTACAAAAAGAAACTAATCTTGGATTATCTTCGAGTTTGGGGATGTAGGATGGTCGTTAAACTATCCCCCCAATGATTAAAACCTTGGGGGAAAGAGGTATTGATTGCATCTTTATTGGATATGTTGAGCATTCCAAAGCTTATAGGTTCTATGTAATAGAGCCTAATGATTCTATTTTGGTTAACACTGTGATTGAGTCAAGAGATGCGATATTTGATGAGAATCGGTTCTCGTCCATACCTAGACCAAAGGATTTGGTTCCGAGTACTAGTGGAACTAAAGAAGGAGACGGCTCGGCCGTACCTCCTAACGAGTCACCTATACTCCGTATGAGCAAGAGAGGGAGGAATGAAAAGTCTTTCGGTCCAAATTTCCAAATTTATTTGGTTGAAGTATCTAGAGATGAAGTTGGGTCCCAATACTCATATTGATGAAGATCCTAGGATTTTTGGTGAGGCAATGAGGTCTCAAGATGTTGCTTTCTAGAAAGAAGCAATAAATGATGAGATGGATTCCATCATGGAAAATAATACATGGGTCTTATCGGATCTCCTACCGGGTTGCAAGCCTTTGGGCTGCAAGTGGATCTTCAAGAAAAAGATGAAAGTCGATGGTACTATCGATAAGTTTAAGGCCCGATTGGTTATCCAAGGCTTTAGACAAATGGAAGGTATTGATTATTTCGATACCTATGCTCCGGTTGCTCAGATCTCCACCATTAGGTTGTTGATTGCCTTTGTGGCTATTAATAATCTTGTGATTCACCAATTGGATGTCAAAACGACATTTTTGAATGGTGATTTAGAGGAGGAGGTGTACATGAAGCAACCTGAAGGGTTCGTTATGCCCGGTAATGAGCATAAGGTGTGTAAGTTGGTAAAGTCATTATATGGGCTAAAGCAAGCACCTAAGCAGTGACATCAAAAGTTTGATGAGGTTGTCTTGTCGAGCGGATTCGAGTTAAATCAGTCGGACAAGTGTGTATACAACAAATTTGATAAATCCGACAATGGAGTAATCATTTGCTTGTATGTTGATGACATGTTGATCTTTGGTACGGACCAAAAATAAGTAGACCTTATAAAGGCCTTTTTGTCATCAAGTTTTGCCATGAAGGACATAGGGGAGGCGGATGTGATTCTTGGTATAAGAATCAAACGTGAGAATAAGGGACTATATTTGTCACAATCTCATTACATTGAGAAAATATTTAAAAAGTTCAATTGTGAGACTTGTTCTCCGGTAAGCACTCCCATGGATCCGTGTGTGAAGCTTATGCCTAATACGGGTAAAGCGGTATCACAACTCGAGTACTCACAAGTGATTGGTTGCTTAATGTATGCCATGACGAGTACGAGGCCGAATATTGCTTATGCGGTAGAAAGGTTGAGTAGATACACTAGTAATCATAGTACTCACCATTGGCAAGCAATAAGGCGGGTAGTCAAATACTTAAAGGGAACCATGAATTATGGTTTGTCATATGTCAGATTTCCTTCGGTTCTAGAAGAGTACTCGGATGCGACTTGGATCACTAACGTGGAAGATCATTCTTCTACTAGTGGTTGGGTATTCTTGCTTGGGGGGAGGTGCCATTTCATGGGCTTCTAAGAAGCAAACTTGCATTACAAGTTCGACTATGGAATCAGAATTCGTAGCATTGGCCGATGTCGGTAGAGAGGTGGAATGGCTAAGGAACTTAGTCTACGAGATTCCTTTGTGGCCGAAACCGGTGTCACCCATATATATCTATTGTGATAGTCAGGCTACTTTGGCTAAGGCTTATAGTCAAGTGGTAAGTCGCGACACCTGGGCGTTAGACATAGCGCGGTACGTGAGTTGATCACTCATGGGGTGATCACTATTGAGTTTGTTCGGCCTCAACAAAATTTGGCGGACCACTTGACAAAGGGGTTAGTCAAGGACTTGGTGATCAAGTCGTCTATCGGGATGGGTTTAAAGCCCGTTTAAAATCTCTAATGGTAGGATACCCAATTCCCTTCTAATATGACGTTAGAGACTGAATTCAATGTGGAAAGCCTACACTTAGAGTTTGGAGCACATGTTCAATATCATCCCAAGGTATGTGCTAGGACCTGCAAGAAAATTTAGGTTGAAGTTTATCTTCTTAATGGATCTTTTGAAAAAGTGCATTTACAGGTACATGATTGAAAAGAGTCCACCTATACGAGTATGAAGTGGTGCCGCTTCAACTAGCCCGGGCTTGGCTTTGTATACGCTCATGAATGGATAAAGACACATGGCTATAATAGTGTCAAGTTAGCACTTGGAGTAGTTTAGAAATTTGTGTGTGTTGTATCTTCAAATATTCACATGAGTTGAAGGGTTCAATCCATAAGACACCCTGATTCTCGATTATTTGAAATGTGTACTACACTAATATGAAAATTCAATCCTAATGACATTTTCATTTATGCATAAGTTTGTGTTTGATGTATGTTTTTAAGTGAATCAAGGATTACACTAAAATGGGGGAGAAATGTTGGTGATTTTAGTGTCATCGGCCATTTGGTGTAGTCGGGATTCGCTCAAGACTTATGGAGTTCGTTGGCCGCATAACGAGTTTTGGCGGTGCGAAGTGCACACTCGTGTGCGTGGATTCGGACTCGGGGTTATGGAACGTGTTGGGATTCGATAGGCGGACACCGAGAAGTCATATTTATAAGGGTGGGGTTATGGTTGAGTAGTTTGGCGGTTTTTTAACCGTTTTTCAACCGCCCAACCGTCATGCAACTTCTCAACCACCATGTAACCGCCTAACTACTTATGCCCTATATAAGGGTGATGTTGGGGCAAATATTGGGAGATCTGATGAGTACGATCTCTTGTATCGAACAAATAAACACCAAGTGTTCTCTATTTGATCTTGCCTTGTTCAATAGAGGAGTGATTGTCTTATCCCAAATCAGATTTTGTGCAACCCTAGGCTACAAGATTAAGGGTTGAAATATTGGTTTTGGAAAATGCTCAGACACGATTCAATCAATATCTGAGTCAACCGAAATTTGATAAACAATACACCCCAATCCAACAGTATTTCGGTTCATTTCTTATGTTACTTCCCTGAAAATATAAAAGTTGGTAAGTTTTTCATTGAGTTTCTCAAACAAAATATAAAATAAAATAAAAATATAAAAATTAATATCAGAGCGTCTACCCGGTCAGATCTTCTAAGAGATGGCTCTCAATTAAAACAAAAACTAGTGTAGAACTCGTACCTTGTACGGGTAAATGTAATTTGAGGAAATCAAAAAAAAATTATGATTGAATTAAATTAATGTTATATCGAAGTATTTTTTAGAAAAATATAATTCTCGCTGGATCATTGGAAATAATATGCTATGATGTATAGAAATTTATATAGACTCATTTAGAGAATAGTTAATATAGAAATATTATAATGATTATTAATCTAAAAATCCCGTTAAAGTTATTCCCGATTTACAAATTATTTATACGTGGGATATATAATACATGGTCTTTAAAACAATTTAAACAGATTTCAAACAAATAATTAATGCGTGGTTCAGACAAAACTATTAGATTAGTAATTATATCTTTTGAATAAGAAAGCCAAAAATATTCATAATATGTATAACACATGTTTGGATTATAGTAGAATTTTTTTAAAGGAAAAAAGAATTGACAAAATTGTGAACATGATTCTCTTTATGATGAATATTAAGTATTATAACAAAATCTTTATTTTTTATGTTTTTTAGTTTGATATTTGAACAATTTATAATCAAAATTTCAAATCTTAACTATTATATTATACCTTCAAATCAAGTTTTTGGTTAAACACGGACAAAAGTCATGTGAAAATAAAGTGAGGTGGAAATAAAGTGAGGTGAGGATTTTAAAATTATAAAAATTAAAATTATATATGTATAATTAATGAAGAATATCAATGTAAATCTTTAAAAAACAAATTATATTAAAATAAGATTTATGTTTTTCAAGATAATATATATAGGTAAACAATGAGGATCCGAAATTGTTGTTACACCATCAACAATACTTGTAAAAATCACAATATAAAACAATCATTTCTTAATATTTACGAAAATATTAATATACTAAAAATTAGTTACGAAACCAATATTTATCATAGCAAGCTATGATAAATATTTAATGATTTTAAGGGGATATGAGACCAAACGAACTGAAAAGCAACAAAATAATTTTGATATTTCATGAATTGCTTAAAAATGAGATGCAAATTTCAATGACCTATGTTCGATGAATGGAGACAAAAAAGATTACTTTCTCTTGTAAAATGGTCATCACTCTTACGTTGCTTAAATAATAGGATTGCTTCACATGATTTTAAGGTAATGGTTATAAAATATATTATACCACAAATAAAATTAATAAAGAAAAAATTAAAGAACTTAATAAAGCCAAAAAAATTTGAATGGTTAACAACTTAGGTACAAAATGAAAGAAATTACATATCTCGAATGGGCATGGGCGTAGTATTGAAAGACGAAGACACATAATTTATAGCCTCGTGCAAATTATTCAGGATTTCCTTTTTTAAATAATTAAGATGGAGTGTAATTTAGAAATTTATAATTCAGTTTAATAAGGATATTCAAAATTTAAAAAGGATTTGGTCTAATATATCTTTGATATTTTAACTTTTTGTTAAAATAAATATATGAAATAATTCAAAAAAATATATATAAAAAAATCATTACAAATCATCGAGATAAATCACATTTTTTTAGTTTTTTATAATTACGTAATGGACCCATCTAAAGTTATAAAATTTTAATTTTAATTTATATCCTTACTTCTAGAAAATGATAATTAAAAAGTTATTTGAATAATTAATTAATTAGTAGTGGCTGATTTATATAGGTGTAAAGTTATCTCAAATTCAAATACTTTTAAAATTGGTATACGTACTACATTTTAATTTACTTTTGATAATATGTATAATCATATGAAATTGAAAGTTTATTACGACAAAGATTTACCTGGATTTTTTAGTTAAACTTTCTGTTTGAGTTAACAACATTTTCTTGGTAATTTATAATTGATATTTTATGGTTTATTAGTGAATATTTTCTTGATAATTAACAAACTCAATTTATTTTTTTAAAACTGAAAATTATATTTAGCAAAATGATAAGTAATAAGCCTAAAGAAACATTGTAAAATCGGAAAATGGAGACCATGTATTTTTTTATAGAAAATTATAATCAAATAAAAATTGTTAAATGTGAACGTACAATATACCAAATTTGTTAAAAATCTGATATGATATAATTGTTGTTAAGATGAGTTGTTAAAATTGAAAGGTTTAGAAGAAAATCTCAAGATTATATAAATTAATTTTGCTAAGATACATTCGTTTGAAATTTCACTAAATTGTTAATAAAATATGTATGTGTAATAATATAATATAGTGGGTTGAATTATAAAAGCACATGTACTGTGAGTTGAAAATTGTATATATTGTATGATTTGGCCCATAAATTATATATGCAAAGTCATAAAAGTAATATTACTAATTACATAAATGAATATAAGATGTATTTTATAAATAAGTTTAGTAGGAAATCTATCATATATTAGTTTGACATATATAAGCTTATATTTTACAATTTGTAGAAATCAAAATTTATAAGAACGTATATAAGCATTCAACAAAGTTGTATATAGTTTTTATATGTCTGAAGTTAGGTGTGATTCGATATTGTGATTTAAATTGAAATATAATGTTTAAAAAAAGTGAATTAATAACAAAATGACACGTATGATTTGTAGGGCCAGAAGCATTCTGGTGACTCGAAATTCAATAATTTAGTATATATATTGATGGGCCATAAAATTTATTCGGGTCATTTTATTCTAAATGGGCCATAAAATTTGTATGTATAATAATATAATATAGTGAGCTTAATTACAAAAGTACATGTACTATGAGTTGAAAATTATATATATTGTATGATTTTATATAGGTCAAATTATATACGCAAACACATAAAAACAATATTACTTATTACATAAATGAATATAAGATGTATTTTATATATAAGTTTAGTATAAAATCTATCATATATTATTTTGACATATATTATAAGCTTATTGTATGTGTAATTTGTAGAAATCAAATTTTATAAAAAAGTTGTATATAGTTTTTATATATTTGAAGTTAGTTGTGATTAGATATTATGATTTAAAATTTTAAATATTTTAAGTTAGTTGTGATTAGATATTGTGATTTAAATTGAATAGAATTGTTAATAAAAAAAGTGGATTAACCATAAATTGACACATAGAAATTGTGGGGTCAGAATCAATATGGTGGATCAAAATTCTTTTGCTTTAATATATATACTAGTGTAGAACCCGTACCTCGTACGGGTAAATGTAATTTGAGAAAATCAAAAAAATATTTATGATTGAATTAAATTAATGTTATCGAAATAATTTTTTGAAAAATATAATTCTCGCTGGATCATTGGAAATGATATGCTATGATATGTAGGAATTTATGTAGACTCATTTAGAGAATATTTAATATAGATATATTATAATGATTATTAATCTAAAAATCTCGATAAAATTATTCTCGATTTACAAAATTATTTATATGTGGCATATATAATAGATGGTCTTTTAAACAATTTAAACAGATTTCAAACAAATAATTAATGTGTGGTTCATTGACAAAAACTATTAGATTAGTAATTATATCTTTTGAATAAGAAAGTCAAAAATATTCATAATATGTATAACTCATGTTTGGATTATAATAGAAAATTTTTTAAAGAAAAATTAATATTGATAAAATCGTGAACATGATCAATACTAAGTATTATAACAAATTCTTTATTTTTTATGTTTTTTATTGTTTTGATATTTGAACAATTCATAATCAAATTTTCAAATATTAGCTACTGTATTATACCTTCAAACTAAGTTTTGGTTAAACATGGATAAAATAAAGTAAGGTGAAGATTTTAAAATTATAAAAATTAAAATTATATATGTATAATTAACGAATAAGGCCAATGTAATTTTTTTTTAAAAAAAATATTAAATTAAGATTTATGTTTTTCAAGAAAATATATGTAGCTAAACAATGAGGATCTGAAATTGTTGTTACACCTTCAACGATACTTGTAAAAATCACAATATAAAACAATGATTTCTTAATATTTTCGAAAATAATAATACACGTAAGGTTACGAAACCAATATTTATCATAGCAAGCTACTTTATGATATAAAATATTATGTTTTAGATATTTCATTTGCATATGGAAAAGAACTAAAGAATTGACATCAACCTAATAAACATGATATTATCTCGTATGTATTTATTATAATGAATATTAAAATTAATTCTTGAAAAATAAGGTGGAACTCAATATTTGAATATATTTATTTCAATGATTATTAAAAAAATATTGTTCATTTTAATTACTCAAAAAAGATAAAATAAAAAGCAAGCTCAATTTAAAATTCCATGCAAATATTCACAATGGATAATATATTTTACCCATATATTAAGTTAAAATATTTATATAACAATTTTATCGTAGAATATAAATGTGAAAATTAATATCCAAATAAAAGAAAATATTTATATTAGATCAAATGTACTGTTCATACAAAAAAAATTGAGTTATTTGATGAAATTTTGAAGATTTTTATAGTATAAATTTAGTTAGTTTAAGGAAAAAAGTAAACTAAAAATAGGATTAATCGCAAAATAACACGTAAGCAAAGTTGATCCATGATTGTTGTAGTGTCTCCAAGGGGGATATGAGATCAAACGAAAGGAAAAAATAATTTTGATATTTTAATTTTTTATTAAAATAAATATATGAAATAATTCAACAAAATATATATAAAAAATATTACAAATCAGCCAAATAAATCACATTTTTTTTAGTTTTTTCTAATTACGTAATGGACCTGTCTAAAGTTTTAAGATTTTGATTTTAATTTATATCCTTACTTATAGAAAACGATAACTGAAAAGTTATTTGAATAATAATTAATCTGTAGTGACTGATTTATGTAAGTGTAAAGTTATCTCAAATTCAAATACTTTTAAAATTTGTATACGTACTACATTTAATTTGCTTTTGATAATGTGTATAATCATATGAAATTGAAAGTTTGATACAACAAAGATTTAGCTAGATTTTTTTGTTGAAACTTTTTGTTTGATTTAACAAAATTTTCTTGGTAATTTATAATTAATATTTCACGATTTATTAGTGAATATTTTCTTGGTGATTAACAAACTCAATTTAATTTTTTTAAACTAAAAATTACATTTATCAAAATGATAAGTAATAAGCCCATAGAAACATTGTAAAATCGGAACATGGAGACTATGTATTTTTTACAAAAAATTATAATAAAAAAAATTGTTAAATGGGAACGTACAATATACATTCGTTAAAAATCTGATATGATATAATTGTTGTTAAGATGAGTTGTTAAAATTGTAAGATTTAGAAGAAAATCTCAAGATTATATAAATTAAGTTTGTTAAGATACATTAGTTTGAAATTTCACTAAATTGTTAATAAAATATGTACGTGTAATAATATAATATAGTGGGTTGAATTATAAAAACACATGTATTGTGAGTTGAAAATTGTATATATTTTATGATTTTGGCCCATAAATTTATATATATCGTACTATATATGCAAAGTCATAAAAATAATATTACTAATTACATAAATGAATATAAGATGTATTTTATATATAAGTTTAGTAGGAATTCTATCATATATTAGTTTGACAAATATAAGCTTATTTTTTGCAATTTGTAGAGATCAAAATTTATAAAATAAATGTATAAGCATTCAACAAAGTTGTATATAGTTTTTATATATTTGAAGTTAGGTGTGATTAGATATTGTGGTTTAAATTGAAATATAATGTTAAGAAAAAAAAGTACATTAATAACAAAATGACATGTAGGATTTGTGGGGCCAAAAGCATTTTGGTGGCTCGAAATTCAGTAGCTTTAATATATATAGATGGACCATAAAATTTATTCGGGTCATTTTACTCTAAATGAGCCATAAATTTGTATGTGTAATAATATAATATAGTGGGCTTGATTATAAAAGCACATGTACTATGAGTTAGAAATTGTATATATTGTATGATTTTGACCCATAAATTTATATAGGTCAAATTATATATGCAAACGCATGAAACTAATATTACTAATCACATAAATGAATATAAGATGTATTTTATATATAAATTTAGTGAGAAATCTATCATATATTATAAGCTTATTGTATGTGTAATTTGTAAAAATTAAATTTTATAAAAAAATTATATATAGTTTTTATACATTTAAAGTTAGTTGTGATTAGATATTGTGATTTTAAATTTTAAATATTTGAAATTAATTGTGATTAGATATTGTGATTTAAATTAAATAAAATTATTAATATAAAAATAAATTGGATTAATCACAAATTGACACCTATAATTTGTGGGACCATAATTAATATGATGGCTTCAAATTTCTTTGCTTTAATATAGATATATATATAGATATATAGATACTTTTTCATTGGTGAGAATCTCATCTGATTTCTCATGGTTGTTTATATTCTAAAAGCTTTGCAATTTTGATGAAATCTCGTAATTATGTGGTATATATTACGATTGGTTGTAAGATGTATATTTTCATGTAAAAATTATTTAATAATATTAGGTTTTGATAAAAATGGTTTGAAATGGTATAAAATTGATAAAATATCGAAATAACCCGATATGAAACAAATACTACTCTAAATAAAACTTCAAATAATTTGCTTTTGAAGTTATGAAAAAACACATGAAATTAAGTTATGGACTCAAAAAAGTTGTTAAGATCAGTGTGATGCATGTATATTTCCATGACAATAATCTAAATATATATAATATGGATGACAATAAGACATGATTATAATTCTATGAACACGTGTTTATGGCTACACAAAAAAAACATATATCCAGTCCCTTGACCCATATACATATACTTTTTTTAAAGGACCCATATACATATACTTAAGTTAAACTAACAAAGTAGACAATTTTATATCGAAAAGAAAAAGTAAGTACACGGAGTAATTCGTGTTAGAGCATAATTGCCGATGAACAAAGCATAAATTGTCCTCATAAAGCAATTTCTCTGTTCTTAACTATGAAGATGTACAAGTTTATGGGGTAAATATAGAATGTTGTTGACTTGTTGTTATAGTGAACGATCACTAATACGATGATTGTTCACCATCGGCTCAACATTATATATAGACCCGCCTTAACCAATAAAATGAAAATTGTACGCGAATTAGGGTTTATTTGATAGGTGTATTTAAAAAAAAAAAATTTAATTTTAAATTTTGATTTTTAATGGTATGAAAAAGTGTATAAAAAAAATTACTTTTAATAAATAAAAATATTATAAGTACATCAAACAAGACCTTAATCAATCAGGTAACAATTACAAGGTAATAACAACTTATTTAATTGGTCAAAGAAGGTGAAAAACAACTTATTTAATTGGTCAAAGAAGGTGAAAAAAATAAGTAAATTTATTTTATATTTTTGAAGGTGAAAAACAACTTATTTAATTGGTCAAAGAAGGTGAAAAAAGAAGTAAAATTATTTAATATTTTTGACAGCATGTGCATGTGATAATCCCACAAGTCCAAAACCACGGCGTCACAAGGTGGCATATGCTCACCGCTTCAGCAGTCACCAAAAAATCAAGACAGCAGATAGAGATCAGAACAAGATTAATTTCTTTGAAAAATAAAACATAAAACAGAATCTTTAAATTAAAATAATCTCACTAGTATACAAATATACATGATATTAAATACACTAATTCACTTAAAATAATTAGTAATTAATATGTCACTAGTCAGTACTACCTAGTTACGCAGCCTTATCCAAGACTATAGCTTAGACAGTATGGTCTTAATTAATCTCATGATTTTTGTTACAATAAATCTGGGCACATTATAAATACTCTTTATAAAAGACTTTATTTAAAATAAATATATAGAGCTTTGGTGTTTCTTCACAATTTATCATAAAAAGATATTCATAATTACTCTTTACTAAACACTATTATACCAAAAAAATAGGGCTCAACTATTCGGCGCATAGGCATTTTTGTCTTTTGGCGCATATGGCCGCGCGTAACGTGAGAATAGACTTCTCACGTTACGCGTCGATACTGACCCATTCAAGACCCACACGTAACGTGTGAATTGGCTCCACACGTTACGTGTGGGATCGGTTCACACGTTACGTGTGACATTGTATCACACGTAACGTGTGGGAATCTGGCTATAAAAGCCAGATTCGGCTCCTCCTCTTCATTCATCACCATAACTCAGCCGCTGCGCCTCATTGCCCCTCCCGCGTAACGTCTCCTTGCCCCTCCCGCGTAATGCCTCCTTGCCCCTCTCGCGTAAGGTTAATTCCTAGAAATAATTATTTGATTTTGTTTTTAATAAATTTAAAGTGTTTTGTTAGGAATTGTAGATCCACACAAAGTATTTGGTTAGGTAGATCTAGGTTTGGATGGTAGATCTACGATGTGGAGATGATTTGGATGGTAGATCTAGGTTTTGTAGAAGTTTTTGTGATGTTTATGAATTTGGTTAGGTAGATCTAGGTTTGTTAACATTTTGTGTGGAAAAATGAAAGTGGAAGTGATGATATTGTTAGATTGGTAAAAATTGTGGATTTGTTGTTGAATTTTGGGTATATTTGATAAAAAAAAAAATCGGACTGTCTCGCCGGAGAAGACGACCGGAAAGTGCCGGAATCTCGCCGGAAAGTCGTCGGCGGCTTGCCGGCGAAATTGGAATGTGCACATTCACACGTAACGTGTGAATGTGCACCACGCGTTACGTGTGAGAGCAAGTCACACGTAACGTGTGAATGTGCACCAAGCGTTATGTGTGAGAACAAGTCACACGTAACGTGTGAATTTGCATTTTTTTTGATATCTTTAACGTTGATTTTCTGTTTGTTGATTTTTGTTGATTAAAATGTGTTGATATGTAACCGCAGATGGAACCTGGGGAAAGAACTGAACGCAGGATACGTCGCAACCTTGTACGCCAACAGTCGTATGTGATTGGCGAAGAGGTCAAAAGGTCGGAAAGGAGGCAACGGAGGGATGTGTGCTACCGGGATGATGAGACCGGCGCATACCAGATTGGAGCAGGTAGCAGTACTGGGGCTGATTTAGGGTTTCAAACTGGAGTCGGTAGCAGTAGTGGGGCTGCTGGCGATACTGGCATGATAGGAGTGCATAGCCTAATGGCAGTGCCGTCGTTTATTGGGGGTAGAGCAGGCTCTGAGCCTCCGAGGGACCCAGACTATGAAGGAAGTCCGCTGCATTGTTATTCTGATACAATAGATCAGAATAACTATTACGGGCAGAATTTTAGTCTGTCGGTACTACCGCCGCATGTGAGCCCTCATCATAGCCCGAGGGATTATTATCAGGGAGATGAGGAGCAGGACAACCCGTGGGAGAACCCGACAGTGTACCCGAACGCTGCCTATCATCAGCCTATGGTAAGTACATTTAGTATAACATGCATTTGTTTACAATTCATTATTGCATCTGATCTATTTAATAAATGTAGGATCATGCCTGTACATGGGGGACTTAGGACCAGGGGACTCAGGACCAGTCCAGCAATGCCTGGATTCCAAGAGAAGACGCCCCAAACACGGCGGGCGAGGAGCCGGACGAGGAGCCTCAGGAAGCCTCTTCTTCGCGGGGAAAACCACCCCGGTCAAAGAAGAATGTCAGATACGACCCTGAACTGGTGGTGAGCGTTCCTGGAGGTCCGGAGAGACCTGAACTCCTAAAGAGTTTTGTAAACCACGTGGCGTACCTCCTTTACCAGCGCGTTGTAAGTTGCACGTAACACAATTTTTTCAATTATTAATCTTGTTTTAAATAAGTCTGTATGATTGCTTAATTATGTTCATATACAGTCGGTGCAACCCTTGAGGTTCCAGCTGCGAGGCAAGCAGTTACGCTCATGGCGTCTCACAACGGAAGACGCGTGGGGTAGCATGGCGTTGGCGTCCGGGCTATGTCATCTATCGGACATCATGCATGAGCATGTGGATGAGACGCTGATTGGTGCCTTCGTCGAGCGTTGGCAACCGGAAACCAACTCATTCCACATGCCATGGGGAGAGATGACTATAACTCTCCATGATGTGTGGATGATCCTTGGGCTTAACATACAAGGGCAAGACATGGGTCCCCCAAAGAAATGGCACGAGCAGCTGAGCCGCAATGATTTGAAGAAGGCGTTGATGGAGCAGACGCATGAGTTTTTTTTGAGCTGGAGGATGGTGCTATCGTCGCCGGTAACTTGCACGCGGGAGATTTTAAGACTCATTGCGAGGAGTTGGCGTCGAAGAAGCTGGCGGCTGGGTTCTTGCTGTACTTGGTGGGGTCTGCCCTCTTTCCTGACAAGTCTCAGCATCACTTGCCCGTTTATTACACTCCGTTCGTGACTGATCTCACAAAAGTCACGAACTATGCATGGGGTACCGGTGTTCTTGCACACGTGTACCGCAGCTTGGGCGAGTGCACAAGAAAAGAGGCACGGGTCATGTCCACATGTTTCACTCTGATCCAGGTATTAAATGGCTTGAATAAAAATATCTAAATTTTTGTTATAGATATATTATATGTTTGTTATGTAGGGAATTGACATATGTGTAATTATTTTGTAGTCATGGATATATCAGTACTTTCCCATGTTTAGACCTGCACAGAGTGTTTACTGGGACCCACAACAGCCGATCCCATACGCCAGAAAATGGGACATGTCACATGAACCCAACCGGACAAGGAATTATAGGGAGGAGCTGGATGGGATGCATGCTGATAGTGTAAGTGCATATACGGTCCTTATCTATTATGTTAAAATATATATGCATGATAAGTTGTTTGAAATTCAATTGTGTTTAGGTTGAGTGGATGCCATACGGCTCCATTGACTTCAATAATGAGATGTTTGCTTCATCGCGATTTCATGGAGTCATATCCTGTTTGTGGGTCACCGAGCCTTACATGCCGGATCGAGTAGCTCGGCAGTTTGGGCGTGCACAACAATGTCCAAGACCACCGATTGTTCCCATTAAGGCATGGAGGGGCGTGAAGATTAGCAGTTACACGGTGGAGTACGATAGATCCTTGCATGCATGGAATGCCCGCAATGAACATTCCATTAGCCTGTAAGCCATGGGTCCTCCAGTCCGTCAACACCACCAGTGTACCGATGATTACATGCAGTGGTACCTCCAGCATACACATCCATTCATCATCCCTCAAGAGGATCGTTACACTCAGCAGCAGGTAAGTAATCATGTAATTATATCCTGTTTATTTTTGACTTCGTGTATGTTTATTAATCGTATCCACTTATCTTTTGTGCAGTGCCTTGATAGTTGTTATTCACGTATGGATCCATATCGCGATCATCACCATGGAGATGACCGATGTGAAGACGTAGCCGAGGCGTTACGGCAATCATTGGAGCAAATGTATCCCTTCCTTTCGAACCATTGAACTTGGCTGCTTCGTCATTTGAGCATTAGTTTGAATGTTTTGTTGAAATTTGAATGTTATGACTTGAGTTTGAATGTGTTTGTTGAAGTTTGAATGTTATGACTTGAGTTTGAATGTTTTGTTGAAGTTTGAATGTTATGACTTCAGTTTGAATGTTTTGGGGAAGTTGTTTGGATTATGACAACAATAGGAATGTCGTACTCATTGCAGCATACTATAGGAATGTCGTACTCATTGCATCATATCATTCATTACATAAATCGATTGTTTCGACCTTCTTCTTTCATTTTGGCTTCTTTTCGTCCTTGTCTTGTTCATACTCCAACGAACGATCTAATAGCCATTGATCTACGTAATCACCCGCAGACGGGTCATGATGATACAGCCACCCCGAGTAAATAGGAGGCAAGGGCGAAGTTTTGGCCAGCCCAATCTACATGAAAATCAATGCATCATACATATGTTTTAACACAAGATAGTATAAACAGATGTTTTAACACAAGATAATATAAACAGATGTTTTAACACAAGATTGTATTAACGTACCGCAATAAAATGTTGCTCGTTCTCGACATGGCAAATGCATACCGTCTTCAGATTCTCCCCAATCGATGCTTCGTTTGTCTTCCCCCTAATAGGCAGGTATGTCATCCCCACGCCACGACCGACGGTAACGAACACACATGTGAATGCCGTTGCCATCAAACATCCCATATCCGGGAGCTCCAACCACGTCTCCGGTGGGGCCGGCCTGTTCGGCGAAGGAAACCAATCAAGCTTCGCCTCTATTGCCTCAAGTGTCATCGTAGACACCCAAAGTGGCGCGAGTAGCTCATACTCTTTTCTCAACGTAGCGATCATGGTACGTCGAACAAATTCCCACTTATCTTGCCCTAAGCCCAGACCATGCGCAATGGCTCTGTACCCGCAGTTTCCATCGGCCTTTTTTTCAACCTCAACATGAAGGGACACCCACATTTCTTCGACCTTGTGATGTCTCTCACTTGGTCAGCTCCTTTAGGGACGTTTTGTCCATGCCTATCACACGGTAACCAAGTCCCCCCGAGGGTCGAAGGGGTGGAAGCTTTATTCCTCCACTTTTTGATGCAGAATTGCTGATTCATAGCAATCTCCTGCGCCCACAAAAAGGCTTCTTCTCTAGACTCCCATATTTGATCAGATGTGAAGAACCTTGAATAATCGGCCGAGACGTACACATCCTCCTCCGGTAGTACACTGAACTGAGGCTGTGTGTGTAGGGATGGAAAGCACAGCTGTGGGGTAGCATGAGATGAAGATGCTTCTGGAGGAAACGGTATCCCAACATCAAATGATGGTATATCAATAACTGGTTGAGGCGTGTTCCAATCCTGCAGTTTTTCTGGCGTTTCCCAAACCGGAAATGTCTTCTGAGGCGTGCTCCAATCCTGCAGTTTTTCAGGCGTTTCCCAAACCGAAAATGTCTTCTGTGGAGTGCTCCAGTCATTGAGGGAGATATTGTTTAACCCCTCGTATAAATGATAGTTCGTCTGCATACACGAAATCATGTCATCAATTAGTGCACTGATTATAAAAAAGCACGTTTACTGTCAAACCGTGCCATATTACAGAATGAAACCTGGTTTCGGGTGGTGTGATTACACACGTAACGTGTAAAGAGTGTCCACACGTTACGTGTGAAACACACCCACACGTAACGTGTTGAACACCTTCACACGTTATGTGTGAACATTCTTCACACGTAACGTGTGAAACTATTCTTCAATGTAACAGCAAATTCGTAGCCCTAAACCCTAAACAATAAAATGAGATCTTTAATATTAAACAATAAGTATCAAAAATAGCTTCCCTAAATCCTAAACAACAAATATAATGGGCCATCAAAAATAACTTCTCTAAACCCTAACCATAAAGCTAAGAACTTTAAACATTTTCAAAACAAGAAATAAAAAAGACAACTTTAGGGTTACTTATAGAAATTACCTCGTTCCAAAGTGGAATATCTTCTCCATTGTTGCTCCAATACTCGTTGTTGTTCGGATTGTCCATTTTTTGTACAAAAAATGTGAGTGAAAATCAAGATTTTGGGAGTGTTTAGGATGAGGGTTTAGGTTCGAAATGGATTCGAAATGGGTTGTTAGCGGACAAAGAAGATGGGTCATTATTACAGTTAGGTGGGGACAAGACGGTTAATTCAATGCATTTTGCAACAGACTGAACCATACGTTACGTGTCAAACCGTGCCACACGTTACGAGTGAAGTAGATTGGCACGTTACGTGTGAAACACACTAACACGTAACGTGTGATTACTAGGGTTTAGGGTTTAGGCGTATGTAGGGTAGGGTAGGATGGATAGGGGTAGGGTTTAGGTTTTGTGGTTTAGGGTTATGGCATTTCGGTAGAGTTTAGAATAATGAGTTTTAAGTTTAGGGTTTAGGGTTAGGGTTTAGGGCTTAGGGTTAGTGTTATGATTAGGGTTTAGGGTTTGAGTTTAGGGTTTATCTTTAATTATTAAGGGTGAATTTGGGTATGCGAGTTACATTGTTTATGAGAGTGGTTGACGTTTAGGGTTTAGGGTTATTAGGGTAAGAGTGGTTGAGGTCCTTAATGCTAGTGGTTGAGGTCTTTAATGCTAGTGGTTGAGGTCTTTAATTCTTGTGGTTGTGGTCTTTAATTACTACAGTTGTATATATCATTTCACTATATAAGAGGCATTAGGGTTGTTTGTTCACTACAACACTTCCAACACAAGCGGAATTGAAGATTCATTTATGGGTAAGCTTCTTCTTCCAGTTTCTTTCGATTTAGTAACCCTAATTGGCCTTTTCATATTAATGGATTTGTAGGAAACCAAGCACTACATCAAATAATGACATCTTCATCCGAATCATCATCAAACCTAAATAGGCACCATCAACAAATAAGTGCTCCACAATGCGAGTGTAATTTGAAAACCATTGTCCGTACTTGGGATTTGCAGTGGAACTACGGAATGAGGTATTGGGGATGCCCAAGACTAGAGTGTTTATACAGGAATTGGATTGATCCTGTGTACGAGGAGAGGGCACACGCAGTTATTCGACAACAATGGCGGGAAAAACAAGATCTTATTAAGGGGAATCAAGATGTTGTTAAGCAAGAACTTTTACAAGATATGGATAAGATGCGTAGGTATAACCTCAATCTATATAATGATGTACATCATATAATACCTTGATGTCGTATCTTTTGTGTAATGTTGTTTACGTACTATCAACCTTTGTAGGGAGCAAGCAATTTTATCAAAGCAGAGACATGATATGTCGCGAAGTTTTACAAGAGACTATCCTAATTTTTTCAAACGCAACTAGGCGATGTCATTTATTTTGTGCTAGGTTTTCTAAGTTTATGAAGAACTTGTATTATTTCTTGTATTGTGAGCTAAATGTGATTGTATTCATCCAACGTAATGAACAATTCTATTCTATCTTCTATGTTGATTATTTTGGGGTGTTTTTTGTAGGATTTTAGATAAACAAATAAATACTACAAATAAACAATAATATGATACAACATTCATACATGTAACATTATAATATGTATAAAATAAATAATAATTTAACATTGAACAACAAATAAATACCACAAAATATACAATAATATGACATACACAAATACCCTAAATCCTATAACCATTCTAAACCCTATTGACTAATCCACACGTAACGTGTGGGTACAAATCACACGTAACGTGTGAAATGGTCCCACACGTAACGTGTGGAGCACTGTCATACGTAACGTGTGGTTTGTACTCTCACGTTACGTGCGAGCCTATGCGCCAAACGGCAAAATGCCTATGCGCCGAAAAGTAATCGTGAAAAAATATTTATCTTAAAAAAATCTATATAAATGATTATATCAAACAAATCCTAAAACATTTACTTTGGATTAATATACTCCGTACTTAAGCAAATAGATTTTGAAGAGCTATGTACACCCCGTTCTGTTCTCCTATAGTCCTTTGTTTTATTTTTTATGGAATATTTGAGAGTGTCGCTTTTCCTTTATAAAAAAGAAAAGATTTTGGAGAGCCGGCAATTTGTTTTAATTCTAGAATTCTACAGAATGTTTATTGTTTGCAAGTGGATTGGAACAAAGAAGTTTAACTTCAGATGCTTCTGATACAAGCTGATGGTGTAAGTGTGTAACAGCAAACTACAACTGTATGGTTCTTCTATGTACAACTGTCATTTCACTACAGAATTCTGATACCTGGAATATTGCCTTACAAACAAAGGTAAAAATTGATCAACACAAGCAATACTGAACTGGCAAAAAATTGTTTAACACTCTTAAGATACTTGGTAAGCAATACTTTGGCTTGGTAGACACTTCCAATTCTCATTTAATAAGCGAATCCAACAATTTATAGCTATTTAGTAAGGACCAGAAAAGAGAGAATATCAGCAAAGAAAATACATAACTAAGAAAGATCAAGTTGCACATATCCAGCTTGAAATGAGGCCAAAACTAAAGGCTTTACACCAGCACCACTTAAAATAATTAATATAGCTGCTAAAAGATAAAAATATTTTGAGTTGTCACAAATATGTGGGACCTGAATCCAGCCTAATTAAGGAAGATATACATGATGACTACGCCCAACTAATTGGATATTGTGGAACAGAGCTTCAATAGCTAAAAATCTACTCCGTATAGCATTGGAATCAGATTGTCCAGTCCAGGCCAGTTGTAATAAATGGATAATGATCTACAGTATGTCTTAATTTCCTCAAGATAAAATGTTAAATAAAAAAGATATTTTTAAAGCACTTTTCAGCGGGAGAAACAGCCTGTGCTGCTGAATTAATTATATTTTCACTCCCTGCTAATAAAGATTTAAACAATCCCCAAAGCCAACTCTATAAGATAAGTGTTGATACTTGAATCTTGATAGGGCATGGATGCCCATCCAACGTGCCTGGCCCAAAATTTCTTGGGCTTTGTGAAAGTCCGCAGACCCATAGATCGGGGGTCGTGCAGACACGAGTATATAGACACAAATGGGCCCAATACATAAGATCAGTGGGGTTCCATTCTAAAATCAATTGACAATAGAAAGAATAGTCCACTAAGTTTATATATTAGGCTATTTAGTCTCAACTTTTCGATATGGGATAGGTTATTCTCCACAAGCTTGACAATTTCTCAGTGTCCCATTGCCATTGCATGCTCTACACTTTGTTGCATATCAAAATATGTGACAGCAAACTCTTGCCCATCAGAATTTAGATGGTCAATGAATTTTAAAGAATTAAAAAAAAATTAAAATTAGAAATTTGTGTGTTACCGGAAACGTATAAGAGGAGAAAAAGTCTTTATTCATAACTTGTCAAACAATCCCTATTCTATAACACATATTAAGATGAGTTGCACTATAAATTTCCCATTACAAAAACCATGCAGATCACGTTTTATTTAGTTTCATCTCCCAACATAAGAACAGTGTAGACTATCCTATTTATATAAGTAAAACATACACAATTCTTTTTTGTCTTTTCCTTATGGCTTGCCTTGGTTCGATCAGCCCAATGGGCCTTAAACCTTTCAGACTAATGGGTCTAAGAAAATAAACAAGCCCAAACACGAACCAGCCTGAATGACAATTCGACCCGGTTACACCATCCCCCGTTGCAGAAAATCTGGACTTGGTCTGTTGGCGTCGAGTCTGGTCGAGAGAAGAAGGGGAAGAGAGAGAGGGAGGAGCGGCGAAGATGTTTCTGAGGAGGATGGCGAGGCCATTAATGGCGAAGGTGAAGGAGACGACTGGCATCGTAGGGCTGGATGTAGTTCCCAACGCAAGGGAGGTCTTGATTTCTCTCTACTCCAAAACCCTAAAGGAGATCCAAACCGTTCCTGAAGACGAAGGTTACCGTAAGGCAGTGGAGAGCTTCACACGCCATCGCCTCCAGGTTTGCAAAGAGGAGGAGGACTGGGAGATCATCGAGAAGCGTCTCGAATGTGGACAAGTTGAGGAGCTCATCGAAGAAGCCAGGGACGAGCTGACTCTCATTGGCAAAATGATCGGTTCGTTCAGTTCTTCTATATCTTATTCTGTTTGTTCTAATTAGTCAATGAATTGAAATTGTGACTTTTTTTGCGATAGATTGCCGAATGTGCTTCAGAAACTATCTGTCGATCTTCTTCTTTAGTTCATAAAATCTGTTGTCGATCAAATGCATTTCCAAAATTGATTTAACTTTTTGCTCTAAAACTACAGGGATTGCGTTGATTTGAAATTTTTGTATAAGGTTTCAGTGTAGAGTTAAATGTGTTGTCTTTTGACTTAATCATGATTCGGCAATCACGTTGGTAGGTGCATCTCAGACATAATCTCATTTATTACTAGTTTTGGATGTGAATTGTCTAGTTGTACTTGTGAGAGATGTGATGTTGTTCTGAATTGGTTTGTCTTCTTGAGTGCAGACAGGCATAGTTCTGCTGTGTTTTTATCTTTGTGAGAGGGTAATGAGATGAGGAAATATGATCCTGGGTAGCCAGGTTCAGGTAGGTGATTGAACTCTTAAGTTTATTAGGCTACAATTAGTAATTGTCAGTTATGCTTGCATTTTTCTTGAGGAGTACATTGCTATTGATCTGGAATATTGGTGGTAATATTACCACGATCATGGGTGTGTTTGGCATGACAGACAGCTTATAAAATCAGCTACAAATATCTCCAGGTTCTAGTTTGTAGCTTATAAGGTACTAGTCAAGTCACTAGAATATTGAGTATTTGGATCTTATAAGCTAAAATTGTTATTGACAAAGATGGCTGTTTGGCAACATAACCCTTATCTGTCTTTCTTTCCCTTTTCCCGGATTTGTTATTTACCTAGAATATCATATATCAGCAATTTTTAGCTTCTCATTTCCTAGGGGCATTGTTTACAAAGGCCGTTTAAAATCAACTCGTCTAGCCTCACTCCTCAACAGTGTTGTACCCATTTTACATCGAGTTTTATTTCTTGGGTCAAACCTGATGGCTACAAGTTTGGGTATATTTTGTACCATGGATGTTGAGGCTTTCATGCGGGTTTCCCATATCCATCAACGTGTTTTGAGTTGAAGCACTTGTTCTTTTTTATTAGATAATCAAAACCGAACTCGGTGTAATGGAGGCTTTCATGTGGGTTTCCCATTTCCTGTAGTGGTACTACTGAACCACCTTGAATGTTTTCTATTGGCTTTGCATATTTCTAAATATCTGATCCTTTTGTGATTCATAGTGATGGAATGGAGGGAAAAATGAAATTGTTGTTCTTGTTTCAATACCTACTAAATTGGAGGACATCAACTCTCCATCATCCCATTGTTCAACCCATCTTTCCTTACTAAATTGAAAAATGTTGTCTATTTGGAACAATTGTTTGAGAAATTCAACTAGAAATCATTTATAATTATGTACATTATTATAATTTGCAGAATGGGATCCGTGGGGTGTTCCTGATGATTATGAATGTGAGGTCATAGAGAATGACGCTCCAGTCCCAAAGCACATTCCGCATCATCGTCCTGGCCCACTCCCCTCAGAGTTCTACAAGACGCTTGAGGCAATCGGTGTTGTGTTGCCGCCTAAAGAAGAAGAGCCAAAGATCACTACTGGGTGAGTAGAAGCCCAAGGAATAATGATACGAGTGGGCGATGTTGCCTTACAACTGGAGGCTTAGCAGTTCCTTTGGAATCCAGAAACCTTGTTTTCTAACATACATGGGTTTAAGGTCTCATGGTGAAATCCTTATTGAGTTGGATTATATGCATGCAGGCTGATTAATAATTGTGTTATATTCGTGCTTCATTTTTGTAACTCTCTTTCGAGCCAATAGAGGAAGTAGTTCTGCTGAATCCTCTCTAAATCCCTTTGACTTGTGGCCTTGTGGGGATTGAACTTTCTGTAAATTGAATTGCTGCTTCGATTATAGCCAGGTTTATTTGGGGTTGTGATGTCAAGAACCCCGTCTCCAGAGATTTTACATTATGTTCTTCAAGTGAATAGCATATTTGGTGTCATTCAACTACTACAAAAAATAATAATCTAGTATTAATTTTCCCAAGATTAGAAGCTATGTTTTCATTTTATGTTATTTAGAAGCTAAACAGTTTTCCATTTGAACGAGTGAAGTTGAAATTGTGCACGTTTCCTAAGTCGGTGGTACAACTCCAGTACCTTTTTGTTTTTTCCTAAGCTGCCAAATGTAAAACAGAATTCCGGGTAAATTACAGTAGATAACTTTCAAAATTTATCTTTATAAACAAATACACATGTCACCAAAACAGTTTTGATTTTTTGATGCATAAAAATTGTCGAGTGCTAGACATGTTGACTTAAAAGTATAAATTGGTAACTCAATGTTTTTATACATTAACAAGGTTATATACGGTCATTTTGTATAAATTCTTTTTATATGGGTGGTTTCATTTAAACTCCCCTAATTCAAGAGTTGTTTTTGTGTAATTTACCCAAAATTTATCAACCAGACAGTGTTGGGTTCCGAAACTTCACTGGTAGGGGTGAAAATTAAGCCCCATGAGTTACATCGCAATATTTGAACAATGTGCAAAGAAGACCATCCTCAATTACAATACAATGCTAAAATATAAATTGTTTGCAAGCTCATAATTCACTGCATACGGCAGCAAGAAGCTCAGCTAAGAGAACAATGCCCTGTACTCGTTTGCCTCTTGAGCCATCTCTTCAGGGGTTCTATCTTTGCGCTCCTTGTCCAAGTCGAGCTTCTCTGCCATTTCTTTCTCCTTCTCATCTATCTGTAACCGGAAAGGATTAGGAAAAAGTCTGGTTAAATCGATGTAATAGCAGTTCAAGAAGCAAAATATTATGAGAAATTTCGATCTTACAGCATCATAGATCTCATCGTTCTTCTCAAAGTCGCCAGTTTTTCGAGGAAGGATGTGCACGTGTATATGGGGCACTGTCTGACCAGCTTGAGGTCCATCCTAGCATACCCAACAATTATCAAGAAAATTCACTAATTCACAACTAACAATAAAGAATATTAAAGCTATCTCCTAGTTCATTCAAAGTACTGATAAAAGAACAGAAGAAATTTAGAGTAGAATATCAGTGAAGTACTTGGAGAGTGAGTGTGAGTGAAGATGCTTTGTGGTAATCCTCCAGCCGACTACCAATCTTCTGGGCAGTGAGCCATAAGTCGGTCACCTCGTCAGCAGTGAGGTCAGCAAAACGCTTCACCTCACGCTTCGGGCAGACAAGAACATGTGAGCTGTGTTAAGTCAGACACCTGACAAACTTCAATTCACAACAGGCTACGCACGGTAATATTGACTGACTAGTTTTGCAGCTAAGTGGCCCGAATTAAAAGTGGAAAGTGGTTAATTTGCAGAAGAATTTGCGAAGTGTCATGTTTGCGTATGCAAGTGAATGCTAAACGCAAACCAGGTTTCAAATTCTTAAGCATCATTGCATTACTAGCTATTGAATAGGGATATTGCTCTACCTATTTGCGCAAAATCAACTCACGGAAAGAAATTTAATGAATTAGAGTTAATTTGACCTTAAGTTCCAAGTTTCCCTCTTTATGTTCACTTAAGCCACCATGAGAGTACTAAAAATTATCACAAAAAATAAACTATTGCTGCTTGTTTGCCAGCAGTTCAGCAACTATGAAGGTAAATATATTGTCAAAGAATTCTGCCTGCTATATAGAAATAGATGAGTATATAGTTCGAGTGCAAGAATTAGTAGTTCACGTCCATTCATAATTTCAATTGAAAAGGTTGAAGAATGACCATAAAGGATATGACCTGCAAAGAGATAATAAAACTTATTCACTTCATGGAAGAGTAATTCATTTACAATAGAAAAGATAAGAGGAAAATAAAACATAAATTACTAAATCAAGCAGAAAGTTCCATATTACAAAAGCTTAATTTTCTCAACTTAAAGTTTGATTTCCACATGCCCATATTACTCAGCAATTCTTGTGATTCCAGACATGACACTCATGCATAGAGTTCAATTATGTACAGTTTCACTATATGGCTAATATGAAATCATGAAAATGAAATCGGATACTTAGTGAAAATATATTTCAAAGTACTATTATTTAACTAGCATGGTGTTTTTCTTTCACCAGGGTGTCAAATTACGGATCTTGGGTTCAACTACGGCAGCAAAGTTCATGGAGAAAATGGAAGGTAATGCTCAGTTTCTGCAATAATCGAGAAAAAGGACAGAGCCAGTAAAATACCAGGGATAACGGGCCGCAAATTGACCAAGGCATATGAGAGATCAGTGGAATAAAACACCTCCTTTGGGTCAATTTTGTAAGGCCCAAACATGTAATTCGTCAATGCCATCTGCACATACAGTGAAAAGTGCAACCAAGCTATATGACTCAAGCTCTTTCTAAGTAGTAAGCAAAGATAGGTACACAAACAGACAGATGCATCATCTATTCAGAATTTACGACAGAGCAGATACAGACAATGGTGAAACTGTGGCAAGCATAATTTATTGAATTGCACTAAAATTAACCACTAACAAATTCAGGATGCTCTAAACTGATCGTCATCAAGTGCAATAATACAAAAATGCAAATCCAGAAGATACATACTGGATATGAAACTTAAGCACAAGATCATAACACGGGAGTAAGAGAGAGATAGAGATGAGATCTACGAATAGAGACAATTAAAAAAATTAACTTTTAACACACAATGATGTTTCACAATCTAAAATGCACGAAAGGAGCAGCCGATTTTACAGAGGCTTGAAGCGAACAAGCGAAAAACTCCCGCATCTCACGCAAATATAAGGAAATTGAATTGGGAAGCCGAATTAGGGTTCGCAATTCTACCTTAGGAGACTGCAAATTTGAGAATCGACGGGTAGTTACGGAGGCGAAACCCCCAAATTGGAGAGTAACTGCTTTTGCAGCTCGGTATGAGCGTATGGATGATCCCCAGAAGCAGGACTGCGCCAGGGTTTGGAAATTGAGATATGGGGGCCGTCGGGCATCAGCTGGGAAGATGGTAGCGTCAAAAGGTAGTTGCTACTGAGAAGAGGAATAAAAGAGGAAAGAAACCAATTATTATTATTATTTACGGAATTTTCGTATAATACCCTTTAATTTTTGCAAAATATATATAATGGTTTGGACAATTTTATCCCGAAGTTTGTATAAATTTCGTCAAATAATTTTTAAGTATTTTCCGTCTATTCCTACAAACAAAGTAAAAATAATTAAAATACTATAAGAAAAATGAAAGGAAAAATATTTGAAAGAGAGTGAAATATTTCACATAAAATGTAAAATCAGAGAAAAAACATTTCACACAAAAATGTAAAATATTTTTTCTCTTATTTTACATTTTATATATTTTTTAGGAATAAATGGCAAATGCCTATTACAAGTTAACTTTTTATAATGTTAAGGGCATTTTACGAAATTTATAAAAATTTCAGAGATATCGCGCAAAATTGTCCAAATTTTAGGATATTTTGCGAAAATTACAAAAAATCAAGAATATCATACGAAATTCCGTATTATTATATTTTCAAAATTAAAATAACAAATTCTTGTTTGTAATTTATTAAAAATTTGTATAAGGAGTGTGATGATGGATAACTTCCAAGAGGATTGGTTATAACGCCTATGATGAATATCATAATGTAGTGAGTTGAGAGTAATTAAAGTGAAAGTGAATGGTTTTAATCTCAAAGTGCACGAACGAGTTAAAAGTGGTTCAAATGTAAGTGAATGATTTCAAACTTTTTTTTTTGATAAGATAAGAATTCAAAGTTACAAGAACTTTGAGAGGCCGAGAAATTCGACTGTCGGAGAGACCGACAAAACAGCAAACACAAACAAAGAGCAGAAAAAATAACAACAGACCACAACAAATACAAACTATGAAAAATAAAACACAATAATTCAGAAACGAGGGGAGTAAAGCACATAAAACTGCACCGCCGGGAGGATGGTCATATCATCGATCTAGTCCGGAACTACAACTCGGTTCGCCGTCTGGAAAAACTTCATCAACACAGGGATGTATCGGAGGAAGTTAGAAGAAATGGTTGTTCACGAAAAAAAAAAAAAGTTGGGAGCCTGCCCAAGCCACAGTAGATTCGGGTTCAGTTGAACGGGGTCTTGGAAGGGGGTCCGTTGCGGAGTGACCGTAGATCTGGCGGAGCGATCGCCATGGCTCGCTGAGAGCGGGTGCGCAAGAGAGGAGCCTCGATTAGGGAGGTCTGGTGCGAAGGGGGCGGTTTGGGTTGGCCGCAGATCTGCCGACCGGAGGTTGAGAGCTCGGTCGGAGCTCGGAGGTTGAGAGCTCGGTCGGAGCTTGGAGGTTGAGAGCTCGGTCGGCGCTCGGAGGTTGAGAGCTCAGTCGGAGCTCGGAGGTTGAGAGCTCGGTCGGAGCAGTGAGGGAGGAACTCGGTCGGAGCAGGGGGGAAGGATCTCAATCGGAGCTGAGATCTCGATCGGAGCGGCGGGGCTCATCGGCAGCCCAGCGGAGCTAGGGCCGGCTCCCCATGGGAGCGTTTCTCTAGCTCAGCACGGATGATTCCAACCTTGAACTATACATTCTGGTCTATTATGTTAATTTTTTGGGTTTGTTTTTCTTCAATGGCTTCCTATATTTGTGAATGTTTATAAATAATCAATGATAATTGATAACCGATGGTGTTTTCAAATTGATTATGATAATTTCAACATTGGAAACATTATTAGTACCATAATTTATAAACGTCACAATTAATACCCTGATAACTGAATCGAATATTCAATATACTATACGAAATTAGATATTTTCGTTTGCTCATTGCAAATAACAATTATAATAATAAAGTATTTTCAACTTAGTTAACAAGCATAATAACGATTATGATAATACGGAATATACATGTATCATAGTCTATAAATTTTATATGCTAAAGCATCTACAATGGACATATTTATAGATTTTTAAATTTATAATAAAACAAAATTTATACATCTTATGTGCATAATGATTTAATTTATTAAGAATAAATTAAATCAGACACAATGATGTTCATCTTTTCAATTTTTATTTTTATTTTTATGAGGGGCCTTGTTTAACCATGATAAATATTTTATTAATTATAAATAGATATTTTCTTTCTTTTATACCTTCTTCATGACCACTAAATTTCAAAGTTTAAATACAATATTTTTATAAGAAGTATATTATAATTTTTTCTTTATAAGGACATTTCAAACAAACCTAAATCAGATCCACCATAGTTATCATGCTAATGAGAATTTGTCCTTTTGGTGATCAGAAAATCTTCCTGCTTTCCGGAGTTGTCAGAATGACTAGTACTGTCCGAAATTGCAAGTCACTCGTTGCAGAAAGATAAAAGATTTGCCGCAAATTATTAACCCTGGAATTCCTTTTTGATGGAAATATAATTTTTTATTTTTAAAAATTACATTTAGGAGAATAAGAATTTCAGTAATAAAAATAGTCGAAATGTCACATTTTTCTACATAGATAAGGATCGGATTTCCCATGTCATTTCTAAGGTTAATGGAAATATGATTATAACTGCAAACTCCTTTTTCAATTTTTGACCGGAAAATCGACTATTTTAGATTTATACATTTAAAAAAATTCGTATAATACATTTAAAAAAAATTCGTATAAAAGGGCACTTATTTTAACAAAAAAAGGTCCCTGCCTAATTCCCAGCTTCACTTGGGTGGTCAATACTTTATAGACCTATAAAGTTGTAATTTGTTTTTATACAAGTTATAAAAATCAGCAGCTTAACTTGAAATAAATTAGAACTCTCAGTCAATGATGCTCTTAAATAACTTACCTAAATCTTTCACGCATTCACATCTTTCTTTCATGAAATATAAAGTCATACATCTAAAGATTCTTTAAACCAATCTTTGGGTGTATCAACGATGATGCATACATATACGCAAGATATGTATCATCCAAATTCCTTCTAATGCATGAATAGGGAGGATTAATACTCCCACTTTTCAGATCAAATGCTTCTTCTAATGCATGAATATCATTCATTAATATGATAAGTATATAAAATCTTGATTAGCTGGTTGATGATATTTTATTAATCTAATTACCGTGTCATCATTCAACATACCGAATGATGACCCAAAAAAATTAACATAGCGAATAAACACGACGGAAAAGATGGGTTTGGTTAAATATAATTTCGCTGACTAATTTCTCTAACGATAAGACATTCATTTGCAGCTCACCATCTTCCCAAATCCCAACAGATCAAATTTCGTTTTGCCGACTGTTTTGGACCTCCACTAACTCCTAACAAATTAAATAAAAATCAACGATTAAATTTAAATACCATTTTTAGTGGCCATCCACATCTTATTATGATCAAATCAAACCATAAAATAAAATAAAATATATCATATATTTGGGTAAAACTTCTTAAAAATACATAAAATGTAACTACATCTGGTTTTATAGTTTAAGTTATTTTTGAGAAAATACGAATTTGAGATTCTTAGTTAATCATAACACGGATTTTACATACGTTGATTTAACCCGTCAACATTCAATCTGAAGAACTCTTCAAACATTCAATATAGCTGTCTGGGGCAATTTGGTCCAACACGTAAAAATACCACCCAAAGCAAATTGTCTGTTGTCTGTTGCTTTTACTTGGAAGAAACCAAGTCAATAATATTTTTCTGCGTATTGGTCTGATGAATCTTGAATGATTCTTCTCCATACACATAAATTAAGCTCTATTCACTGGATCTAGCTAAATGAAAGAACAAATCAACAATGGAGCTGATAAGCTAACATGAAAAAGTTGCAAAATCAAACCAGACTAAACTAACAAAAGCAGGACACAAACAAGTTGGCATTTGCATGCCATTGCCAAGAACTGTTTTGGCACCTAGCTAAGTACCACTAGAGATCAATTAAACTAGGCAGAAACCCAAATAAAATGGATGAAAGATATCCTCTAAAGTTTCACTATTCATTGCAAATTACCATCACCAAATCCTCCATTGCACCTCAGAATCATCAACCTCCGGAAGCTCATTGAGATCGAAACCGAGCACTGGCTCCTTAGTCGTAGTCGTCGTAGACAATCCACTTTGATCTGAATTCATCACAAGCATCTGCTGCTGCACTAGCCCTGCTGCAGGAGGAGGCCCCTGCCAATGGCGCCTCATGTGGCCTCCAAGCGCCTGCCCTGTAGGGAACGCCTTGTCACAAGTCTTGCAAATGTGAGTCACTGGTGGAACAACAACATTAGTAATCATGTGATGAACTTCTTCTTGATCACCATCACAGATATGTGGCTTCAGCACTCCTCCATATTCGAGCAATAATACCGAATCAGCTGCAGGGGACGTCGTCGGCTTGATCAGGAGCTTGTTGTGGGCGCTTGATTTGTGGCCTCCTAGCGCCTGAGGCGTCGCGAATGTCTTGTTGCAGATTCTGCAGCTGTAGCACTTCGGAGCTGCGTCAACCGGATTCGTGATTTGGTAATTGATTGATGGATCCTCCAATTCCTTGGTCTTCACAGCTTTGACGCCCCTCTTCCTCTTCTTCATCGCCGAATTAGTGTTGATTTTGTCCTCGTAATCCAGCTGGATTTTGCTGTTATCAGAGTCTTCGATTTCGGCAGTGGTGTTCTTGCATGATGAAATTGACTTCTCCGATGACAATTTTAGCTTCTTTGCAACTCTGATTTCATCAACATTATCATCGCAATCGATTAAGCGGTAGCGATTATCGCCAGTACCTAGCAACATCATCCCCTGAACTGCTCCAATTTCATCATCATCCAGCGTGGGGGCTACGTCAGCAGCGGCAAGAGCACCGCCGCTTCTTGTCTTCTTCACAACAGGCCAATCGTCCAGATACCTCAACAGATCCACACCAGGCGAAGAACAATACTCAGTCTCCTGAGCCAGATGATCGGAATCGATCGTCGACGATGGAGTGGTAGCGCCGCCGCCGCTTTCGGCGGCGGAAGTCTCAGGCGGATTCATACCTCGATAGTCCCTTTCCGGATGGCATCTCATGTGTCCGTACAACGAATTCCGAGACGAGAAGGTCTTGTTGCAGAGCGAGCAAGTCGGTTGTCCGTCTTTCTCCAGATCTTGAATGTAACTTTTCCGACTAGAACCGCCGGCGCCGGCTGTCAAGGCAGGTTGCTTGTGGACGCGCATGTGACCGCCCAAGGCTTTACCAGAGTCGAACTCCTTACCGCAGAGGCGGCAGATCCAAACGCCTTCGTTCGATCTAATCGCTCCGCGATCGTCTTCTTTGTCGTCATCGCCATGGACGATTTCGCGATTCGTGACCTTGAGCTTGATTCTAAGCTTACTCGACACCAACGGCTTCTCCCCCTCCGCCTCGAATTCCTCCACCGGAGGACTATCAATCCGACAACGAGCATCGAAATCCATCGCCGTAATCCCGAATCCTGAGCACCGGAAGCCTAATTACAAGATCGATTTCGAGCCGCCGCCGTAACACAAACTCTCGATTTCTGCAAAGTGAACGTCAACTGAAGATCGAATCGGAAAAGAAAACCCTAGGAATTGGGAGCGTTTTTAACAAACAACGGGGAAATCTGAAAACGTACCGCTAGTAATTATACACAGGTTTGTGCTTGTGTGCGGTAGCTTAGCTGGCAAGTAACTTCTTCTTAATCCCCACGCAACAAAAGCAAAGCGAAAAACTAGGGTTCTTGGTTTTCTGAGTGGGAAGAAATTTGAATTTGGAGGTGTGAGAGTGAATCGTGATGGTGGGAGTGGAGTAGAAGAAGAAGCTTCAGACTCAGTGAAGATAGAAGTTGAAAGATTTCAACAAACTTGATATAAATCTCTCAAAAAAATTATTTAATTTATTATTTGTTTTGTCGCCAAAATTAAACTTCCTTGTTTAACAAAAGGAAAAGAGAGAGTTAAACTCTTTAGGACATATTTGATTTGATGTGGTTATATTAATTCTGAGTTTTTTAAAGTTGTAAAAATATATTTCTTAGAGATAGTTTTTATTTGTGATTCTTAGTTTTAGATAAGTGATCGATTTGAAAGATTGCATTTAGTGTTTCCGGTGCAATTATAGTATTACCAATCATAAAAAGTATTATAAGATTTTATAAATAAACTAGTCAGAGAAATCGACTGGAAAAGAAAGATAAGGAAACTTAGGAAAGAAAATAATCAGTATTTTCTCTTTCTGTAATCTTTACTATTTCTCTCTCTAAATCCTCAAAACAAGCATTAATGCCTTTTTCCACGCTCTTTCTACCCCAATAAGATACCCGATTGCTTCTCAAAAAAAAAGAAAAAAGATACCCGATTATATCGGATTTTATACCCGATTTTATCGGATTCTAAATCATCGAATATCCCTAATTTCCAATCCTAATGGAGTAATGGATACATGTTCTTCTCCCTTTTGCTTCGTTTCAGTCAGTTCCTTTGTTCTTTTCAACCAATTTTATTTTTGAATTTTTTTCATAAAAAAATGGTGGGAAACCTATAACCTTAGCAATGTGGGCGCTTCTATTTTTCAATTTGCCCCTTAAGTAATCTTAATATACCTAATACGGAGTATATTTTATATAAGGATTATAGAAAAATAGTCTATTCAGACAATTAAAACGAAATTGGAGAATGAATACATCAAAATCGTTATATTTCGACTAACAAAAAAAAATCAAGATCGATATAAACAATTCATAACTGGGAACAAGGAATACCGGCCGGAGAAAGAAAAAAAAGACTAACCCTAGTCGTAGTTTTCATTTTTACTTAAGTCTTATTTATAGTTCGTTTGCAGACCATTCTAAGTTTTTTTGCTTAATCAATAAAGAGTACGTACTATTCTTTATCACGATATTCTTTAGAAATACCATAGTAAAAAATATTTACTATTTTTCTAGTCTATGTACAGAATGTATTTAATTAGTGTATATGTTAAGAACCTCATTTAAAAATATTTAGATGAATATTTTTCATTTAAATAATTTTTATTTTTTGTCTAAAAATTTAAACATTTCATATAAGGTATTAATTTTTAGAAAAAGATTTCTTAATATACCTCCTAAGATAGCAATATGTAATTTCATGAGCTTCAGTTAACTTGGGACTGAGTTATGATCACCTGAGTGATTTTGGAATCCGATTATGTTGTTTTCATTGGCCTTTTGAGTAAGAATATCTCCCTCTCCCACTCACTTGCTAATCTGGTATCTTTGTACAAGAGCTTTATTAATAGAGATTGAATTATTCAATTTTGTTGTATTTATCGGAGGTTAATCTCGTGATCAATTAGCCTCTCTTACTTTTAATTTTGGTGGATTTCATGTTTTGGTTTCTCTTGTTAGTAGTGTTTGGGAAAAGATAAGGTGAGGATGAGGGCTTAGGAGAGGAGTGAGGATGTTCCAAGACCATCAGATGAAGAAATAAAGCGTGTAGATCATCCACGGAAAGAATTCGAAAAAATTCGGATATAATTCGGCACAGCCGAATTTTTCGCGAAAAAAATACACCCCGCGTGCACATGTATTTTGCTCCGTATGCACACATACGTTGTTTCGAATGCACACACATGTTGTTTTCATGTGCACACATAGGTCATCTCCGTATGCACACGTAGGTTATTTTCGTCGGTTTTCATACGTATGCACTCATGTTATTTTGTACGTGTTTTGGGTCATTTTCGCATTCACACATATGTTATTTTCGAGTGCACATGCACACCTACGTTGTTTCACATGCACACATAGTACGTAATGCATTTCATATGCACAAACATGTCAATTTTCACATGTACACAGTAGTATACTTCGCATACACACGATAGTATATTTCGCATGCACACAGTCGTGTTTTCATGTGCACACGTTTTGTTCGTTCCATATGAACGCTGAACGCACACATTTTATGTATGCACACAAAAATGAATTTCACGTGCACACCGTAGTCTATTTGGCATGCACACAACAATGTATTTGGCATGTATACAAATCTGCATTTCACGTGCATGCGAATCCGTCTTTTTCGCGAATAATTCGGCCGTGCCGAATTTTTGCCGAATCATTTCCGAATTTTTAAAAAGTGATTTGGGCAGTCCATTTGTTTTTCATCCAACGACTCTCATGCGTCCTTATTCCTCTCCTCCATTCTCATCCTCACCGAATCTCAACCCGTGTGAAAGTGCGGCGTCTCCTTTAAATAAAAAATTGTTTTTACTCATAAGTCACAAGCTAGGTTATCAATGGTGTGGTAAAGTAAACGGTTTTTCTAAGAGGAAATGGTAAATGCTTTAATTAAAAAATTAAAAAATTTAAAAATTAACATCTAATCAAATCTTTTTATATATGGATCTTAATATATGCCTAAAAAAATCAAATTTAAAATAATGTGTTATATTTATTTTGGAAGGAAGTAATGACGTACACTTTATACTACTAGCGATTGAAAATTTGATATCATTTTATTGTTTTTTTATCATATATCCTGGAACGTAAGATAAAAGTACAATTATTAAAAAGATTTTATAGTTTTTTACTAATTTTGACAAAAAATAATTAATTTAGGGTTATAATTTTGAAACGTGGATTCTTCATTCTTGCCATTAGGGCATAAAATAATAAACCATTATTTTGATGTTGTTGAAACTTCTATCTCTTTGTAAAAACAATCCTCAATCGTTATATCCAAGACGAAAATAAAATTTCACTTTTATTATAATCTTATGGAGTACGTAATATATTTTAGATATGCTAAAACACTCCATTGTTTTGATTGATTCGGCTGTTATGGTGTCCTTTTTGCAGCACGACGTTGTGGCTATTCACCCGCTCTCTTTCCTGATACTTATGTATCATGGCTTTTTTACTAGGGATTGGATTGTCCGCTTTGTTTATGTGTATCGGAAGGCTAACTGTCTTGCTGATGGATTAGCTAACCTTGCTTTCAATTTTCCTTTAAGTTTTCAATTGTTAGAGGACCCTCCTGATGAGGTTTTGTCGGTTATTACGGATGATGTTAGGGGAGTGACTTTTCCCCGTAAGTTTCATTCTTAGTCACTTTTTCTTTTCGAATAAAATTTAGAGACTTTTGTCTCTCTTACCAAAAAAAAAACAAAAAAAAAACACTCCACATTTAAGTTTTATGCCTAAAAATATTTAATTCTCTTTAGCTCTTCAGAAATTTGAAATGGCCTGAATTCAGAATAACAAACATCAACTAATTATCCAAACATATCCAAAAAGTAACATCGATCTATCTTAAAATTCTGGTTGAAATTTGGTTCATTTATTCCACACTCTTAATTACCTGCTTTCGACTTTGCATTCCTTGAAAATGGGTAATTGTGCCCCAAACTTCGGTGAAAATTTTAATCAACATTAACTTTGTATTTCTTCATTAATAACATAATCGGACTAGTCAAAATATGACTTAAACTCAAGACTTAATCCTAACCAACCTGTGAATATTCTGTTTTCATCTTAAATCACGAGATAACTCAAAATATCAAATATCAGAAACCCGAATGAGATAAACCTCAGGACTCGGGTCAAATTGCAATGAACCTTGATCGAACAACCCAAACATATAATAAATTATTTAAGAATATATTTGATATCACTTGCCAATAATTAGGTCACATACTGTTGATTGAAAAAAAATGATAATGCAAACTGTGGAGTCAAATATCACAGGATGTAGAATTCAAATAAAAAAATACATCTATAAATTGCCCTGGAAAATACAAGCAACCTCGAACTCAGCAAACTCTTACCTGATCTAAAAGTCCGACCCAATAAAATTTGGGATTGACACCCGAAACTTTTAGATCCGAACTCCAAAATTCCTGTAGTCGGGTGCGGGTCGATCCATTGATCAATGTGTTTGTCTTCAAAGAAAATATTCAATTTTTTTAATAATTATTTTCGGGTCAGCCCGACTTGGTAATTCGAAGTGTTTTTCTTATACAAATTATTTTGTAATTATATACCATACTAGTTTAAGACCCATGTTGTGCACGGGAAATCAAAAATATATTAAATATAAGTGAAATATTTTGAATAATGAAACTCATCTATTGATCCCCTAAGAAACCAAATGCGTCTTTGAAATAAAAAATTAAGCAACAATACCTGAATCTTTGGATTGTGGATCAGATCACGAGTCCATCATATTATTGAAGACCTTCTTATACACCACATTCATTGTTCTATTTGATGTACAATTATTCTTATCACAAATCAAAACAATCAATCCCTCTCTGCTAGTGACCCTTGAAAATACAACATAAAGTTGTCCGTGTGCAAATACTGGTCTTGGAAGAAATAAACCAACTCGAGAAAGAGACTGTCCTTGGCTTTTGTTGATTGTCATGGCAAAACAAACGATGAGAGGAAATTGTTTGCGTCAATCCAATATTTGTACCAGAAATTATCTCAGCCTCAATGGTGTGAGTCATTAACCTGGTGACAACTAATCTAGTGCCATTGCATAATCCGGAAGATTGATCTATATTACGGAGTAGCATCACAGATACACCCACCTTAAGCTTAAGACAATGATTCAGAATGCCAGATAGCCTGATAGAATTTAGATACTCAACTGAATATAGATCTTCATCACCATGGTTGTTTTCATCAATCTTGCATATACTATCAGAGCTGAAATAGACTTTCTCTTCTCCCGTCAGTAATGACATAATATGATCATTCACTTTCTCTACGACTTCATGTGTAGGGGCAAGGATGGTTCTTTCCTCAAAATACTTTGCATCTGATAGTCTATCGGCAATGGAAGGATAAATTGCTTCAAATATTGATGCAATCGGATCTGATGTCTCTTTAATCAGCAAATCATCCGGTATTTCTATGCTTGTTTCTCCATCATTAGGCTCTCCTATGGTACCATCTCCTACATTCAGAATCCATTCTGAAAATTTCCTGAGCTGTTCTAAATCAGATTCTATATGCCCGCCCTGAAGCCTCATATTCTTTGTCAAGCGAAGCACTCTACAATATGTCCACAAGTATGATGATTCAATCATCGTAAAAGAATCAACCAAAAATTGTTGAAATAACTTCTTGCATGACAGCATCAACGATCCTTCTGCAGGTCTATCTTGAAGCCTGAATCCAAAGAACTCTCTCATACTACACTTGAATCTCTTTCTGGAAGAAACATCGCCCACATCACTGAGTTCAATATCGATCCTGAATCCATCCTCACCATATGGAAACAACAACGGGTACTATAGAGGAAGGTACAGTGGGTGCACTTCACTAATACGTGTCAACACATGATCCCTTGTTTCAACAATAATATCTCATGTCACCATGGGCTTCCATATCATCAACAATAAGAGCCGCAACTTTAGAAATTGTAGGGAGGTTATATCTTCTTCCATCAGTGTCTCTTTTATATATGAGTCTTAGTTTTAAATCTGGTTGATAATTTTCTGCAATCCGTTATCTGGCCATTCTGTATGCCTTAGCCACTGGATTATTATAATCTATCATTTCCTTCAAATCATGCACAATCGAAACCTTGAATGGATCTTTTTCATTTGATCTACATTTAGTAAACATTAATATTATTAGCCTTTATAGGTACGTCCTAAAATCTGAAATAATATGAATGAACATGAATATACTTATATGCAAGGAAAAATGACCTAATAGGAATTTGAATATATATAAATTAAGGCAAAACATACCTATGAGTCTGCATTCAGTTTTCTTCTTCGTTCTCCGTATCATATATATAGAGCTGATAAAATTTTGGTCTATATCCAGTACTTGGGATCAGAGTACCTATCCTGTGACAATTCTGACCATTAGACAAAATGAATAAGGTCCATGACCCTTGTTAATGGTAATTCTTCCACCCATTGATGTAAATGAAAACATCATGTTGTATGATCTAATATTTCTGAGGAAGTGGCTGCTTCGTGGATCTTTATTTTGCAGAAGGTTGATGAGCAGTTGTGGAGGAGCCTTTAAATAGGGAAGCTCAACCTTCCCTTTCATGCAACACATGGAGAATTTTGGTTTTATTGGAGTTCTAGACTTTTCTGATCTTTCTTCATACCACATTAAAGCACCACAATATTCACATACGTACGATTGATCTCCAATGTCGACATATTCTACATAGAAAAATACAAAATTCACCCTTATTAGACCATTATAAAACATTCAACAATATCTAAAACTGAAAAGTTCAATATGAAATGAAAAAAACATTTAACAAATTTATAACATACCAATTTCATTGTTTGTTTCCAGCTGAGAACTTCTATTGAGTGCCTGTTTTCTTTTTGCTCTATTTTCTGCATAAAATTTTGCCTTTTCTTCCTATACATATAAGATAAAATAAATAGTCGTTAATGCTTCAATAATCATTAAGAGAACAAATTTAATACAATGTTAAGTGAAATAAGTAAATAAGGATGGAAAATTACAGTGGATAAATTTTCCTTTTCCCACAAGTACCGATTGCTTAAAATAGGGCTGTTTTGTGTAGCACGTACTGAACTGTAACCTGGATGGTAGTTTTTCAATGAAATAAATAATATGTTAGGGTATGTTGTATACAAAAACATTTGGCAGGTATTTCATAAGATAAATATACATATGAAACTAACAATGTTGTTTAAGAAGTATAAATATTAGTTTAGTGTTCGAAATCTTACTTGTAGTTGCAGTTTGTGCAGCCATTTCAGAATTCAAAAATGTCACTGAAGAAGAATTTCCAGCTTGGTTATCTATGAAAGATGAAATGTAGGAAATTATGACTCATAACATCATAAACAATTTAGTTTAAAAATAATTTTTCCAATCCTCAATATCATATTGTAATGGGTAATTTCCTAAAGTGTGGAATTAACCTATAGTTTAGATTAATGTATTATAGCTTATGTTAGAGAGTTAGAAGAAGTAATTGGGCTTTGTAGCCTGCGATGAAGGAAACGGCCCAATTGTCTCTGAAGCCCAGATAGAGAGACCCGACCCGGCTGAGGGAACCGGAGCTCCGCGTGTGACTTATGAGCTTAGTACTTAAGCTCATAACCTACCCTCTCTCCACAGAACTTGAGCTCTGCCTTCTGCTTCCGCCTCACCTCAGAGAGAGAGTTCTAGGGTTTCGCTTGTGAGCTTCTCCAGAGTACTCGACGGTGGTTCGACAGCTCTGTTCGCCGGTGAAGCAATCTTTGCTTCTGGTGGCTCCAAGGAAGAGGCGGTGGTCTATCCTGGTGGAGGCTCTCTCTGGTTGTTCTCGCGTGTGCTTTTGGGTGCTCGCTGGGTTGTTCAAGGGTTTGAGATCTGTGGCGACTGGGTTCAGGGAGTTTCCTTTATCTTGAGTTTTTCTTCTATTCTCTCGATAGCATAAGTTTGTACTGAGATCCAAACTTTATCCCTCTTGTAATCTTTGTCTTACTTAGTGGATTTGGCTTCCTATCTTGAGGCCACGAGGAGTAGGCATTTGTCCGAACCTCGTTAAAACTCTTGTGTGATTCTTTCTTGTTTTTCTGCCTTCTCAGTTCTTTATTTGATTCGATCGATACTGCTTATCAAATTGGTATCAGAGCGAGGTTCTCCCTTTACTGTCTTGCTATCTCTGATCTTGTGTGATTAGATTTGCATGTCTAGGGTTCTTTGTTGCTCTGAGAAAGATCTTGGTATCCTGCTTCCGCTCATAAGTTTGTTCGATCTTGTCAAGTGTGATTGCATGATCTTCTTTTCTTTTGTGACTTGAAGTTTCATGTTCTGATTTGTGACTCTTGATTACTTGCTTGAAATCTTGATGTCATCGTATTGTCTGTAATTCTTGCTTCTAGGTTTTCAGTGAAAGACTTGCTCTCTGTGACCTAGATCTGAGATTACCTGTGTAGTGTGACCGTTGGTGTTACCTGAGGCTCTTGAATACTGTGTTATTCTTTGTAGTTTTTTCATTCTTGTTTATTGTTAACTGTTTAATTACCTACTGACTTGTGTGTCTTGACAGGTACAATGACAGACAACAATATCAGAATGAAGCCCTTTGATGGGACCACAGACTTCGCCATGTGGCAAGTGAAGATGAAGGCCATCCTGATAAAGGAGAAATGTAGCAAAGCCATCAAGGAAGACTACATGGCCGAGACCTCAACTGCTAGGAGGTTGGAGATGGATGAGCAAGCTCACTCAGAGATACTCATAAGGCTATCTGATGAAGTGGCTCGCCAAGTGGTAAAATATACTACCACTAAATCTCTCTGGAATGCTTTAGAAGAGTTATATCTTACTAAGTCTATGCCATCTAGGATATCTTTACTGTGCAGATTATTCACATTTAAAATGGACACTAATCTGACATTGAATGACAACCTGGATAAATTCCTTAGGATGACTCAGGACTTAGAAAGATGTAATGATAAAATAGAAGAGACTCACCAATCTGTTTTACTTTTGAATGCCTTGCCTGCTCAGTTTGATAACTTTAAGGATGTTATCCAATATGGTAATGAAACTTTGACTAAGGCTAAGATCATAGAATCTATTATCCAGAAAAATGAGACCTTAAAAGTTTTCAAAACCAAGAATTCTGATAAGAAACCTGAGACTAAAGCTGAGGCTTTAATGGCTAATGGCAAACCTAAGAAAAAGTTTAAACAGAAAAAGGATAAAAAATATGAGCCTTCTACCTCTTCTAATGAGAATGATAAAAAGAAGAAATGCTTCTACTGTGGGAAGCTAGGTCATTTTATCAAGGACTGTATCAAAAAGAAAAAGGCTGACCTCAATAAGAATGAAAATGGAAATTCTGCCTCTGTGTTTGAATCTGATGAATACTATGATTGTGAATTGCTTATGTGTTCAGACTCTTCTATTGATGATGACTGGATTCTTGATTCTGGTTGTACCATGCATGCTACTCCTAACAAATCTGTCTTTAGCTCTCTGACTGAATTTAATGGGGGTAAAGTCATGTTAGGGGATTATAGTTCTCTTGCTATTAAGGGGGTAGTGAATGTTCCTCTATGCATGCATGATGGTAAAATAAGAGTATTACAAAATGTGAGATGGGTGCCAGAATTAAGAAGAAACCTATTGTCTGAATCTGCCTTTGATGATCTTAAGTGTCAAATTGTTTCTCACAATGGTATAAGAGAAGTCATCAAAAATGGGACTACTGTTATTAAGGGAATTAAGAAGGGTGGGCTATACCATGTTATAACTGCACCTGAACTAAATCTCTCCAAAACTGAGAACAGTCTGACCTTAGATCAAACCAAGCTATGGCATAATAGAATGGGACACATAGGAAATAAAGGCCTAAATTATCTGCATAAGCATGGTTTAATTGATAAAAAACCTGCAAATTTGAGCTTCTGTGAAGACTGCATTTTTGGTAAAAAGACTAATGATTCTTTCTCTAAATCTACCTATGTTGCTAACACACCTCTTGAGTATGTGCATTCAGATTTGTGGGGGCCAGCACAGGTAAGTACTGTTGGAGGTAAAAGGTATTTTATTTCCTTCATTGATCATTACTCTAGGAAAGTTTGGCTTTACTTACTTAAAACTAAAGATGAGGCCTTTAATGCTTTCAAAAATTGGAAATGTGCAGTAGAAAACCAAACTGAAAATAAACTCAAATGCCTTAGGACTGATAATGGCCTAGAATTTTGCAATCATGAGTTTAATGAGTTCTGTCTGAAAAATGGGATTAAAAGGCATCTAACAGTGCCTGGAACTCCCCAACAAAATGGTACTGCTGAAAGAATGAATAGAACTTTATTAGAAAAGGCAAGATGCATGCTAATAAGTTCTGGATTAAAACACTCACTTTGGGGGGAAGCAGTTACAACAGCTGCTTACCTAATTAATAGATCACCTTCCTCTGTCATTGACTTCAAAACTCCCCAAGAAATGTGGACAGACAGAACACCAAGTCTTGCTCATTTAAGAGCTTTTGGGTGTACTGCCTATGCCCAGATTTCTCAAGGAAAATTGAAGCCAAGGGCCCAAAAATGTGTTTTTCTGGGCTATCCAGAGGGTGTAAAAGGATATAAGCTTCTCCTTATACAACCTCATGGATATAAGGTGATTGTTGCTAGGAGTGTTACTTTTAATGAAACTGATTTTCATTTTAAGAAAAATCTAACAGCTACCTTTGAGCAGACAGGTACACATGATGATGAAATAGAAGCAGAAACAGTCAGCAGACACTTCTATGATCCAGGTCCTGACCAACTCCCAGCTGAGGAAGAGTTTGATCTGGGACAACCCTCCATGAGTCAAGGAGAGTCCAGTGAAGGAAGGACAAGGGATCCTTCAAGTAGAAAGGAGCCAAGAGGTGGTTCACAGGAAATGGGAAGCAACAATTCACAACATTTAGGGGGAGGAAATAGGGAAGAAAACCTAAACTCTCCTAATATTTCTCATTCTGTTGCTAGCTCTTCTAGTATATCTAAGTCTGTTTCAGTAGATTTGCATGACAATGAAACTGAAATGCATGAAACTGAAACTGATGTGACTAATAATGACTTAGAAAACTATCAACTTACAAGAGATAGAGCTCCTCGAATGAGAATACCATGCAAGAGGTTTTCCTCTAATGTTATTGAATTTGTTACTTCTGAAGTAGATATTGGCATTGTTGAATATGCTTTTATGACTGCTGATGTGATTGTTAAACCCACCTTTACTCCTGACACATATGAGCAAGCTGTTAAGTGCTTAGACTCTAAGAAATGGCTTAGTGCTATGAATGAAGAAATAGAATCCATGCATGCAAATAAAACATGGACTCTAGTTCCTAAACCTGAGAATGCTAAACTCATTGTTTGTAAATGGATTTTTAAGATTAAAGAGGGTAATAGTCTTAATGATCCACCCAGATTTAAGGCTAGACTTGTGGCAAAAGGATTCACACAAAGAGAAGGAATAGACTACAACAATATATTTGCACCTGTGGTTAAGTACAAAACTATGAGGCTGCTTCTTGCTATGTGCACTGTGTTTGATTGGGAATTGGAGCAAATGGATGTAAAAACTGCCTTTTTGCATGGTGAACTTGATGAGACTATCTATATGCAACAGCCTAAGGGCTTCACTGATAAGAATAAACCTAATCATGCCTGTCTTCTTAAAAAGTCTATTTATGGCTTAAAACAGTCCCCTAGACAGTGGAACTTAAAATTTGATGCTTGCATGATTAAACTAGGTTTTTCTAGAAGCAGTTATGACACATGCCTGTACTTCAAAAACATCAAGTCTGCATCTCCCTTATATGTGCTATTATATGTGGATGATATATTGTTAATGTGTAGTTCTAAAGTTCTGATTTCTGGTGTGAAAAAGGACTTGAAACTTCACTTTGACATGAAAGACTTAGGGCCTGCTCAGATGATCCTAGGGGTTAGAATTAAAAGAGATAGAAAAAGAAAGCTTATGTGGCTATCCCAAAAGGATTATATTCAAAAGGTCTTGGATAGATTCAATATGGATAATTCTAATCCCACTTCTATACCCTTAGGAGGGCATCTAGAGCTGACCAAGACATGCTGTCCCAAAAACCAATCTGAGAAAATTGCTATGTCTAAAATTCCTTATGATATTGCTGTGGGTTCTGTCATGTATGCCATGTTGTGTACTCGACCTGATCTTGCTTTTGCCATTAGTGTCCTTAGCCGATTTATGTCAGATCCTGGCCCTGACCACTGGACAACTATGAAATATACTCTGAGATATATCTGTGGTACTAAAGATATGTGTTTAGTATACTCTAATCACAACAAGGAAAATGAGTTACTTGGCTATGTTGATTCTGATCATGCTAGTAATAAAGATAATAGGAAGTCTACCACATCTTATTTCTTTACTTGGGCTGGTAACTGTATTTCTTGGAAGTCTCAACAACAGTCTGTTGTGGCTTTATCTTCCACTGAGGCTGAGTATATAGCAGCTACTGAGGCTGCGAAAGAAGCTATCTGGTTGTCTGGCATATTGAATGAAATTCAGTGTGTTTCTTATGTTCCAACTTTGTATATGGACAGTCAAAGTGCTATGTATTTGTGCAGAGATCCTGTCTATCATGATAGAACTAAACATATTGATGTCAGGCATCATTTTATTCGTGATCATGTTGAGAAAAAACATATGATTATAAGTAAAATTAAAGGTGATGACAATCCTGCTGATTTTGGAACTAAGATAGTGCCATCTGACAAGTTTGTTTTCTGCAGGGACTTCCTGCATATCTGGGATGTTCCTTGATGAGTGAAGCGACATTGGCCGACGACGGTTGGTTGTCCAAACTCCACTCCTGCTCACCAAATGACTGTGTTCTACAGTTAGAGTTAGGGATTGTAAGACTTAGGAAATCAAGAGGGCATATTGTAATGGGTAATTTCCTAAAGTGTGGAATTAACCTATAGTTTAGATTAATGTATTATAGCTTATGTTAGAGAGTTAGAAGAAGTAATTGGGCTTTGTAGCCTGCGATGAAGGAAACGGCCCAATTGTCTCTGAAGCCCAGATAGAGAGACCCGACCCGGCTGAGGGAACCGGAGCTCCGCGTGTGACTTATGAGCTTAGTACTTAAGCTCATAACCTACCCTCTCTCCACAGAACTTGAGCTCTGCCTTCTGCTTCCGCCTCACCTCAGAGAGAGAGTTCTAGGGTTTCGCTTGTGAGCTTCTCCAGAGTACTCGACGGTGGTTCGACAGCTCTGTTCGCCGGTGAAGCAATCTTTGCTTCTGGTGGCTCCAAGGAAGAGGCGGTGGTCTATCCTGGTGGAGGCTCTCTCTGGTTGTTCTCGCGTGTGCTTTTGGGTGCTCGCTGGGTTGTTCAAGGGTTTGAGATCTGTGGCGACTGGGTTCAGGGAGTTTCCTTTATCTTGAGTTTTTCTTCTATTCTCTCGATAGCATAAGTTTGTACTGAGATCCAAACTTTATCCCTCTTGTAATCTTTGTCTTACTTAGTGGATTTGGCTTTCTATCTTGAGGCCACGAGGAGTAGGCATTTGTCCGAACCTCGTTAAAACTCTTGTGTGATTCTTTCTTGTTTTTCTGCCTTCTCAGTTCTTTATTTGATTCGATCGATACTGCTTATCACATATGTATTGCTTAAAGGCAGTTAGCATAACATTGAAATTTACAAATACCTTCAATTTGGTCACTCTTTCTTTGCCGTTTTCTCGCCTCCTTAAAACTGCTGAACATTCTTTTATTCTTATTAGGTTCATTGTTATTTAGTTGGTCACTGTATTGAAGAAAATCAAAATAAAGAGTTAGTAAACAACTGTTATAACATTTGAATCTGTCATCTATTTGTCACAGGAGATTTTTTCTGTCAATGAATGTCTGTCCACTGGATTTGTATATTTATTTAATCTTTAAATACGAATCTTGATAAAGATGAAATATTCTAGAATTAGTGTGTTGTTTTTCTCAATCATGTCTTTTCTTTTCTAGGTAGAAATACTAATGATGAACATGATTGGTGGTGGTGTAGCTGCTCGTCCAATTTTAAAACTTTTCACAATGATATGAGTATGGACTTATATATGAGAATTGCACCAGAACTTTATCTCAAGCAGCTTGTCACATGAGTTTTTTCTCTGTCAATGAATGTCTGTCCACTGGCATAGTGTTTGTTTAGGCTGAATATATGTCAAACGTATACTGGAGAAGACAAATTATGAGAAGCACTAATTCGAAGAAGAAAAATTGGCATTGCATCATTACCTCATCGTCTTAGAAGTTCACGAACTGTCAATGTGAGCTGCTTGAGAATCTCTGCTGTCAATTTAGTATGTGAATGCAGAATCATGTGCTGTTAAGTCATAAACCTGATTTACATATTAAAAAAATCAGTTTATCTTTGAAATTGTGATGATATCGAACTTATCTATTCTTAAAGATAGAATATCTCTATTTACTTAACTTATCAATCCTTAAAGATAGAATATCTTCTTTAGATAAGCCTTTCTTAAAGATAGAATATCCTTAAAGATAAGCCTTTCTGCACGCTTTAGACATAATTGACTAAGATCCTTAATTTGGTGCTTATAGTGCTTGGTTTTGTTATTGGAGTATCAGAATTATAAAATTGTACTTTGTCACTCTATGGTCTACCCATAGTCCATTTAGCAATTACAAGCTCTTAGTTATCTATTCCCACATGAGATGATATGATTAGCAAATACAAAGAAAATATCATCCATGAAAGGAGGGAGCTATAAAAACCCATAAAGAAAAGTTCATCAAAGATAGACTGTGTGGACTGTGGATTCTTCAGATATATATGAGCCACTTATAGTAGTAAAGTACAAAAACCCCTCAAGTATTTAATATGAAAGTGACGTTAGCAATTGCTGCTATAAATCCAGTTCACTTTTCCAGATAATGTCTTTCCAGAACCTTAGCCATTATGTTCCTGCATTCTCAGCTTGACTGTAGTCAGAATATTGACTTATAGGTTAAACCTATAACAGAACCTTAGCAATTGCTGCTATAAATCCAGTTGAAGGCTCTGATAAAATTAGAGATCTATTGCTCCATCTTTGCCTCTCTCCAGGGACCAAATTTCATTCCATAGTGTAAATTTGTATGCTGTATCACTTCAACCTGCAAGGATAGAATACGTTATAATGTTATCCTTGGTGGTAAATGGTAATAAGAGCTTTAGTCAGCACCATCATCAAAGCAAGTGCACTGAGTGAAATTCTGAGAACATCAATAAGTGACGCTCCGTTTAGCTATGACACTTGAGAATGTTTAATAGGGTAACACAATCATTCATCTAAAGCGAGCTACAACAGATAATTTTCATCATACTTAGACATGACAAGTTAGAACCTAAAGATGACAAATTGGTCACTTATAGACATGACATCTCTAATTTTCATCATACTTAAAGATAATTTTCGTCATACTTAGACATCTCTAATTTTCATCATACTTAGACATCTCTAATTTTCATCATACTTAGACATGACAATAGATCTCTAATTTGTCAGGCTCTAGGGTTTTTTAGCATACTTATAGCCCATTCAATTGCTCACTTATATGAATGCTCAAAGATTACACAATCCACCGTCGTGAAGGGAGAATAATCTTAGATTGAATTTGTAAACCCTGCAACAGAAAAGTAGTTGTGTTTGGCACTCAAACTTACATTAACATTTGAACACTAAGCCACAATTAGGATCATGAGATGCTTTTGAAAAGTCATACTACTTCGTAAAATTTAGAAATTTGAACTTGACAAAACAATTTTTAAGCCTTTAGTTTGTTCAAACAGTTTTGAAAAACCAATTAGACCTAAAACAATTTTGAGTGCTCTTAACAATGATCCATTTGTATCAAAGGCTAAGGTGATGCAAATATGTTTGACAAAAGCCTTACTTTAACCATTAACTATGACTCTATGAGCTATTAGGTTGACATGGAGATATTACTATATTAGTCAATTTTTTTTGTGAGAGGAACCTCCTCCATTCCAGCAAGTTCATGTATCTAAGAGTCATAGGGAGTAGAACACTTGCCTACGTATGCGATAATTGGATCCTCATCACAAGGTATAAGACTAACTTAAACAGTTGAGCAGGTAAGACAACTTGTAAAATGTTTGATTGATAAGGTTAAAGAATTCATGGTATACCTTTTCTGAAATGAGTCAACCATGTACGGAACTTTTGGTTGAATTCCAGCGGCCTTTCGCAACCACTTGTTTCCCAAAAGCAATCTATCGACAGCATACATAAGCTGCACTTCTGCCACCTTTGATATAACACTAAAAGGAATTTCTGGGTAGCCCACTTCATCAAGCAGCTCTTGGACCTGTTGGCAAACAATATCAAATCAGGGAAAAGTAAACTGATTTTCCACTCAGTCATGGTTCATCAGATATAATTTCTCAATTACAGTTTTATCAAAGAGATAAACCATCTGTTCTTGAGGACAAAAAATACTACAAGTCTAAGAAAGTTGTTCGTTAATGTGTTTTTCATGAACCAATAACCATCCATGAGTCAACTGCAGAAATCTATTTCTTTATATCACTTCAAAATCTTCTGTTATTTTTGCACAATTAACATTGAACACGATCTTAGTATATTACCGTCATTCTCTGCTTTTAAAAGTTCAGCATTTGTCTTTTAAAAGCTAACAAAAATAACTTAAGAATAACTCAAAATGGAATGCCTTGGTTTTCAGAAAATGCAAAATGTGGCTGGTGTGCTTTGGAATAAAGCAAAAAATTCTTTTTAACAGCAAATATATATGATTATCTAATCTCTTGCCCTGTCCTGCTACCACCAGATGAGTACAAATTAATGAGTCTTGAGCAAATCCAAAGCTATAGTATTAAATAACAATAGTATTTCAAAACTTTTAACAGCAGTAAAGAGGACATAAACACAAACTGAAATTCATTGTTTCATCAATCATAAAACTTAATCTAACTTAATATAAATAAAATCTTGAACGACCATATCTTAGTTGTCTTCCTTTTCAACCTTCACAGCCTTTAGTGTCTTCGTACCAAACTCTTCAACAGATTCTTCGACACCATCAGATACACTTTCAAAGGCCCGCTTCTTTGATGTGGCAGATTCAGTCGAACAAACCGAGGATCCATTGTCATCTTTATATGCATCGGACAGCATATCCTGAAAAAAGTGGAATTTCATGCTTAAAGAACATTTTATAATGAATTAAATCATAAATTTAATCAACAGAAAAGAGAGTTATGGATTGAGAATTATGATTTACCTTTTCAAATGCTGACAGTTTTTTGAATTCTTCAATTAGCTTCACATCATTTGTCATATCCTTCATAGTATATGAGGATCTTTCCTTAAACTTCAGATTTCCCTCATCAATTCCTATCTTAAACAGAAATGTTTTGTCTAAAAAGAAATTTAGATCCTTGGGAAACTCATTCATGTCGGTATGCTGTAAATTTATGATAAAGAGTGAGAAACAATAAGTGAAAATAATTTTCTTGTTGTAAAAAGAAAAGCAATGATGGAAATAATTTATTTGTGATGAGTACCTGATCAAGTAGTGTACCAGCTGCCTTTCCCACATAAGATTGGACAATTTTATCAAATAAAGTAAATGTTGCAAAATTCACACCATCTTCACATACTATAAGCTTCATCTTATATCTATAAAAATAGGTTCAAAATTTTACAATCAGATTATGAGATAACTGTATTGTATCATGAAGAAAATTACTATTATAAAAAATACCTTATTGATGGCATGTTGACCAATGTTTTACAGTTTTTGCAATTAAATTTATCTCCCTGAGGTTCAACTTTGCGGACACACTTCTTACAAGCATGGTAGTACCAATTGATTTTATCCTCAAAATCAACAACATTAGCAGCAACAACACCAAAACCAGTCTGCACATAAACACAATGTATAATGAATTTATCTCCAATGTCAGCATATTCTACTTAGAAAAATACAAAATGCACTCTTATTAATTCATGATAAAAAATTCAGCAAACAACAACAAAAATATTTACAGAGTAAAGTTGACACCAGGATATAACTTCAGTAACATGACAGTAACAACAGAAAACATGAATAAAACGGATCATCCAATTAGTTAGATATTGTTATTACTTTTTAGAGGGAAGTTGTGTTTCCTAATCTCTGTCTTTTCCTCCTGTTTACTGCAGAACCTGAGCCTTCAGTTGAGTTCAGTGTGCCCAATATAAAACAAATTTTTATGTTCTGAAACAGTTCATTCTGTGCTCTTTCTTTAAATCTTTAACCACTTTGTAACTATAAATCTCTACCTTTGCAACTATAAATCTCTACCTTTTCTGATCAGGTTCAAACAGTTCATTCTGTGCTCTCCTAATTGTTAATTTGCAAAATATTTAAATGAACATAATCCAGGGTTAAGTTTTGTCAAGTACCAATTGCATTACTCTATTATATATATGACTATGAAATAAAATATTCAAACAAATTACCTCAAAAGCATCATTTATTTCCAGCAATGATTTTTTAAAAGAATGGTTAAAGAATGTGTCTTCTTTTGAGTCGGGAGTGATAGTAGATACATGAGTGATGCCGCGTGGTGACCCAGATTCATTAGTTGTAGAGCTGCATTTTTGAGAAAATAACATATTAAATAACATTTATATATTTTGAAGATATTTAAAATAAAACTAAATCTAAACAGTTTACCTTTCCATAAAAGCGACAATATCAGAGAGGTTATGATCAAAGTGAATTTTTGAACCAAAGAGTCCATTTGTAATTGTGAAGTTTCCTAAAATACATTACATTTGAAAAGTATAAATTTATATAAGTAGTTATAAAACTAAATAACTGTAATATACATAGGATGACATAGTATTAGTATATTACCTCGAAATAACTTAACCCTGAAAAACTGAAATATCAATATTACACGTTCATCCTTACATCCTTCAATGTGACTTTTCATCTCCTCAGCATAACGGTCCCACAGGGTACAACTAAGAACTTTTTTACTGAAATATGCAAAAGGACAAAAATCAGCATCATATGATATAATGAAAATATGAATATGAATAGATAATAACCTTTGATCTTCCACTTTAATCTCAAGTTTTTTGATATCTCTAGAACCATCTTTTTTCTTATATGTAAGGGTATCATTGAATTCAATCAACTCACCAACAACATCTACATCAAAAAGAAAGGAAGATATTAGCATTTGATGTATGGTAAAATTAAAAAAAAACAACAGAATTCAGTAAAAAACTAAAAGAAAAACCATACCAACACAAGTATTCTCACTAAGCTGCCCATATAATATACTTTCAAAATCTACCAAGTTTGTTCCTATTGCACAATTCCAGCGTGAAAGAAAGTTATCTTATATGAGTGTTGGGTAATTTTCCAGCGGTTGGTATTTTCATCAACACCAAAATTTGATATTTTGTATATGGAATTCTCCTTGATAACTTGGGAAAATTTGTTGACAAAAAAAGATGGGATGGTAGATTCAATGCTGGAATTCTGTATAAATATAGTAAACATGAATGATTAGTAATGAATATAATCAAAAAAATAGAACTTCAAATTAAAATGGATGGATGATGGCTTCTTAATAACTTGACCTTTTCATCTATAAGGATCATGTGAATATCATCTCTTCCTTTAGGATTCTTTTTCTTCCACAAGTCTACCACACGAACTTTGAGTGACCAATCACCTTTCACTTCAGTAATGTCATCAATAAAATTGGCCATTGGAGAACCTAATCAATGTAACCATACATAATCAAATGTCAAATTTCAGCAATAAAAAAATCAGACTATGAATATACAGGATATATAAAAAAATAGTGCAGTATGTATATGAATACCTTGAGGCTCAAAAAGAATGAAGCAGTTCTCTGTTTAAAATCTGCAAGTGGGATACGTTTTGACTTGTGAGTTTCAGAAAAAGTCCATATATATTTATAGAATTAACACGATTGAAGATAAAACTGTAAAAAGATAGGATTAGATATCATATCTTTACACTATATAAAATTAGTATTTAGATTATTTAGCAGAAGTAGAATATAAATAAACAAATAGAGTAAAGCTTGTAAATCTATCTATTAGTCTTAATTGATTATTTAATCAAACTGGATTTAAAGATATGATATCTAAATTTGATCAAAAAAGATAGATATGATTATCTAATAAAACTGGCAGCAATTTAACATGTCCATCTTCTGCTGGTATCTTGGATCCAGATGAGTAAAGATTGTAAATCTATATATTAGTCTTAATTGATTATTTAATCAAACTGGATTTAAAGATATGATATCTAAATTTGTTCGAAAAAGAAAGATATGATTATCTAATAAAACTGGCAGCAGTAAGGGAAACCAATATCCTTAATCATTACCAAATGAGTAAAGATTGTAAATCTGCTCAAATTCTCTCTCTCTCAAGCGCAGAGAATTCCTTCCAGAGCCAGTAAGGGAAACCAATATCCTTAATCATTACCAAATTAACAGATCCATTCAAGAATTGACATCGACAAGCAGTAATTTAAAGTCAATACGGTAGATCGATATACCCATGGTAGTGATCTTGCGCTGGAATTGTTCGATCAAGGGCGTACTGAGCTCCTCGCCCAAAACATGAACTTGAACTCCTGCATTTCTCAATTCCCGAATTGCACCGCCCCGTAGATGCTGCAATGGATTCCTCATTCCTATCACCGCCCTTCTGAATCCTGCCTAATTCACCCGCCATTAAGAAATCAAAACACAGACAAATCGAAATGAATTCATCTACCGAATTAGAACAACAATTAGCTGACAACCGGATTAGAAATGAGAAAAAGAAAAACCTTGATAAGAGATGAAACAGAAGTGTGGTCGCCATGGCAATCGCCAGGTTCCAGGTTAAGGTAAGCAGTAGAGTCCCGACACCATTACCAAAATAACAGATCCATTCAAGAATTGACATCGGACAAGCTCGTCGATCGGTGAAACGTCAACTACGCCGGCGGCTTCGGGGGGGGGGGGGGGGGGGGGGGAGAGAGAGAGACGGTACCGAGCGGCCCTGAGAAGCGCTGAAGAAGACGAAGAAGATGAAGAAACTACCAAATTTTGGCGGTGGAAGGGAAACCAAAAAATGATAGTGGGCTGGGTTATGTTTTGATAATGGGCCGGTTTTACAGATTCTTGTTTATTTCTTTTGTTCCAGCCCACACAACATAATTAATATATGCATAAGCGTGCTAACTAAAGAGAAGAAATAGATATGAACCATATCTATTTGATGATAGAGATATGGATACAAGATTAGGATTTTAATATCAAATCTTGATAATCTGTTATATTTATGAAATTCAAACATGTAAAAATATCTATTTCAAGATTTGAGCAAAGCATTTTCTAAGATTTTCTAAGATTTGAACCATATCTATTTATGATATTATTGTTAATCTCTATTTTCTAAGATTTTGAGTTCTCATAAATTATGATTTTGATAAAAGATTTTTAGTTAAAGTGAAATAAAAATATATATATTAAGATATATGGTTACATTTTGATTTGATAAAAAGTGATATAAAAATTAAAAAATAAGAATGAGATGGGCCCAGAAACGTTCTGGTGGCTTTAAAAGGTTCAGCTTTAATATATAGTAATAGATTTAATTGAATTATAACTTAGTGTTGAAATAGCTTTATATAATTTATTTGTTAAGTTTTAAATAATATAATATAAAATGAAATAAAATTATTTTATATAAATTTGCAATATAGTTTATATGATCTCACTTATATAAGATGTATACAATTAAACTATATATCATTATTTTTAAATAAATATTCATTAAATCAGTCATGACTTATTTATAGGCTTCATGTATTTTACAAGATCAATTTTATGAACTAATAGTATTTTTATTGATATGTATTGCGACATTATATAGTCAACATTTAACTTTTTTTTTATTATTTGAACTTTTGAAATCATTCAACAAATGGATAAACAAATTCTAAAGAAAACCCGAACCCGAAATAGCACGACCCATATTTAACCAGAACGTGAGGTGATATGACCAATCTGCCCTGATCACATGTTACATATTCACAAGTCACAACTAATGGGAAGCCAAGTCAGCAATAGTGGTAAAACAAGGATAAAAGAACACAAGCCTGAGTGCTTTTTTTAACCAAATGCCTTCTCCCCAACAAGATAAATCACCACAAGAAAGAATTCAAGATAGTATCTATTGAAAGTTTACACACAAAGCAGTCCTACTAGAGAGAAGTTCCTCAAACAGCCTTTATATTATCCTCACTTAGGAGGACACTAAGTTTTATGTTTTCATAGGCTTTTTTTTATACTTTCTTCTAAATTTACATCTAGTGGGTTTATAAACTAAATGGTAGCGCAATAAAACTAATATCCAAATCCCCTTTCAACAGATTTTAGGTGTGCCAAGGCAGTGCACCTAAAATCTTCTAGGATGGTAAGAGCTTAACCTTAGATGAATGAATCCAGGTAAGCATAGTTCCTACGGCGTCCATACTCCAAGAGGCTCCCGTACGTGCGGTCCCACACGCCTATGAAGAGAGACTCTGTGTCGGGACTAAACGATATTCCTGATATCTCGCCAAAGAAGTCAATCTCCTGCTCCGTCTCGTACCCATTCTTAACATCATATACGTGGACGAAGTCTGCTGGCTCTGACATCGCCATATAGCGTCCATCAGATGAGTATCTGATGGACCGAATGGCTCCAAGGTTACCCTTCAAGACAGCAAGGGACTTGGACGGTTTTCTGATATCCCAGATCCGGCATGTTTTATCTTGGTTGCCTGTAGCTACGGTGATGCCATTGGGATGCCAGGCTGATGCAAACGAGTAGTCCAGATGCCCACAGAGTGATGCAATTGTCTGTACAAATCAGTTAAGTTAATGGTCATGTGAGAGCTAGGATTTCAATTTAGTGCTGCAGTAGGTTGGGAAAGATGTTACTAATTGCGTAATTTACACTTCATTAGATTTACCTTCCCCTCTCTGGAGTCCACCAACAACGCATCTGAGTTGTCCCCGACAATGGCAAGATACCTGCCATCAGGACTCAAGGACGAGTGCTGCAAGAAGAGGAAATTCGTGATTAACTATACCAAATACAAAATGTTGCAAGAGCATATATAGCGTGCTTTGGTTGAAGTACATCTGTGCATAACAAATTATGAAATAACTACTTAATCAGCCACAAGAAAAAGAAGAAAAAAAGGGTGATCCAGCAAACTCTAGACAATCAGTAAATCTGATGTATGCTTGAGCAAAATGGAAGGGTAAATTTGCAGCTAATGGGATTTCAATGCACAGCGTTGCCACTCAAATTGCCATAAAAAAGCACGACCAGTGACCAGTGTGCATTGGCAAACTATGTAAGTGCATAACATAATAACTATCAAAACAGCTACGAGCAATCTTTATAAGAAAAAAACAAGCCAAAGCTTGTATGTAATATTACTGAAAAATGACCAAACATTTTTGTCGAATGGAAAAAGGCATCCCTCAATACAAGAGAAGGAATACATACATTAACTGGCCAAGGAAATTGAAATTGCTTGGTGAACTGGAACTTCTCCATATCAAAGTTTCGAACTCCACAATCATTGTTTGAGGCCGTAAAATGTGTAGCACCACTATACAGGAAAAGATTAAGTACATTATTAGTTGCGCAAATGGAGTTTCTTTGGACTTTTCTCCCTGTGAAGCGGCTAAAAACCTACCTGGGAGTATCATAAATCTCAACACCATTGGTGATTGCATTTTCATCGTAAGTTGTCCTTGTACAGAAGGTTACTCCAGGTCTGTCTAGATTCTGCATGCCACGACACATTATAGCAGATTATCAATTTAAGTTCAATTCTTCGTCATAAAACATCTTTTGATGCTTCTGACTGGCATTCCAATTACATGTGTAAATGCGCAATTCATCACATACTAGCAAATACACTTAATCAGGAAGCATGCTGTCATATGTTTCAATCACATAAAAATACAAAATGGATTTTCATAACCTAGTAAAAGCTGACAAGTGAAAGAAACTTCACAGCTACAGTGAGTGAAGTCATATAAATACGGGCAATAACACGGGTCCTTATACAAACCTTGCAAATAAGCTCCCCTTGAAAACCGCCAGCAACTAGCAGCCTATCTTTAACTGCAAGTGTACTAACTTGAGTCCCTGTAAATCCTTCCAAAATACTTCCAGGGTGCTTCTGCAAAAATAATCCCAAATCAAGTTTATTCATACGACAATAAAGAACGCCCCAAAGTTTAGATATATAACCACTCTTTCTACATCAATGACGTGGAGACTCACCTCAGAAGGTGCCACATGTCCTGCAACATTGAGAACCTCGGTTTTTTTAGAGGTCAAAGAAGACCAATGAATGACAGAGAAGTGAGACATCAGGTAGACATCATGTTTTGAAGAGGCCCACACCAAGTTCCTTAACTGCAGGAGTACAGCAAGAGAGTGTCATAGATTAAACTACATACAAAGAGGGTCACTTTCCCTACAAAACATGACTGTAAAGTGCAGTAGAGAAACAAAATTCTATTTAAAGAACACCGACAGACATTCTCTCTTGTACTCAATGTTGTACATCAACAGATGATCCATGAACTAAACATAATTTGGCAAAACTTGTGTAGAGAATACATGTGAAGCTGTGGATCAAATTTTAAAAAAGATGACAGTACAATAGTACATTAATTCTTCAATCCTTAATGGCATAGAATATCTAAAAGTATGGTTTGAGTGGCAAAGCATGCATCTCATACAACAAAAAAGAATCGAACCATTAAAGAAAAACAAAAAATACACACTATAATAACTAATAAGAGAATGAAGGGAAATAAAGGTATCAAGAACCTGAAAATGAAGGATTGTTGACTTCACTGATCTAAAATTGTGGCGGAAATCATAAAATCTCCCATCTTTCTTTGTGATCTTACATTCCTGATGGTCACAAAATTAACAATATGTAGAATCAATATCTGAAATTACTAATTGAAGACTTAAGTTACTGAAGTACAAATGCAAAGGCCAAACAAAACAATAACATCTACCTTCTCTGAACGCTCACCGGATTGTGGAATGTTTTCATAGTTCTTGTATTGCTCAATCCGAGTTTCCCGATATCTTTCCCTAGTGATGCTTAGCCTGTCCCAAGGAATGCCTTGAATATCTCTTCCTTTCCTTGCTTGAGCGGAGGAAGTATCAGCATCTCTGTCTCCCGACTCTCCCTACATACACATCAACCAAATTATAACCCATGCAGTTGAAAAAATCAATGTTCATCTATTGCATAGATAATTGTGAACCTCATGGTTATAATCATCAACATCTGAATCTGAGCCACCTATTTCTCTTTCACGAAAGTCCTCATCCATATCATCCTCTATGTCATCTGTATCATACTCATCCGCCATGTACTCTGCATCATCCTCTTGTTGGTGGGACATTTTCCAAGCTAAAGTTACAACCTGCATAGCCATGACAACTTAATTCAGCAACATAATTGAACTCTGTGGTGCTGCTGCAAATAATGGCCACTTAAGATACATACTGGACATCAAACTTAATTCAATTCACACATAAGAACAAATAACAAGCACAAATAAAAACAATTCAGTTTTAGCACACAACAATGTTTCACAATTAAAACGCACGAAAACAGATTACTGCAACTAATTTTACATAGGCTCGTAGCGAACAAGCACAAAACTTCCGCATCTAACACAAATAAAAACCAAAATTCAATTGGGGAGCCAAATTAGGGTTTGTAATTCTACCTTTGAGAATCGATCGCGCTAGTTATGGAGGCGAAAACCTCAAATTGGAGCGAAACCTAGATTAAGCGCGGGCACAGAGGGGAGATCAAGAGGATCGCGAGTGGTTTTGCAGCTTAGTAAGAGAGCGTATGGATGATCCGCACGAGCGGGACTGTGGCAGTGGTGAGGGTTTGCGATCTGGGCGTCGGTTGGGAAGAGGAGAGCGTGAAACTGTGAAATGGGCAGCGACTACTCAAACACAGGCATGGGCCGGTTAGCCCCCGTTTGGCAAGTCACAAATTGAGAGGAAAGGAATAAAAGAAAAGAAAAAGTAGGATTTATAATTTTTAGTAGGACATTGTTTGGAAGAGAGATGGGGAAAAGAAAAAGTGTATTAGAGATATTGTTTGGTAGTAGCCAGTAGGAAGGGGATAAAAAAGGATAATTCATCAGTATTATTTTGATATTTTTTGTGTGTATTTTATAGTTTTTTTAGTAAATGTTTGCTTGTAATTTAATAAAAATCAATTGAGATATTTTAGAGAATTAAAATTTTAACTGCTACGCTGATATTTAGTAACGTAATCAAAAAGATTAAATTTAATTGTTTAAATAAATATCAATATTCCATTGTTGAAAATATATGGGTAATGATCTTATCAAAGAAGAAAAAGGCCGGCAAAATTAGTGAAAATCAAAGAAGGGGAAAACTTTTTGTTGTTGTTGATAAAGTAAGAATTAGACCGGAAACTATAGAAGAAATGGTTTCTCATCCTATAGCATCATTGCGGATGAGAACTACAAGTTCTAAGTTATCTCTAAAATCTTCTGAAGGACTTCACTGCGCCAGTTTCACAATGTAGTCAGCAACAACGTTAGTATCTCGGAAGACGTGAGAAATCTGCACTGAGAAAAATAGTTGTAAAACACAAAGGATATCAGAAATTAGAATTTCGATATCCCAAGGACAGTGCCAGATTTTGTTCAGAACGTTAACAATTGTCAGGTTATCACATTCAATTTCTATATTGTTAAAGCCCAAATCGTTCGCTTTAATCAATGCATTCCTGAACACGATAGCTTCTGCTTTTAATGGGGTAGTTAGTCCACACTTTTCGCCAAAGATAACTAGGGGTTCTCCTTTGCTATTTCTGCAAATATACCCATAACTAGATTCTCCGTTAGGCATAGTTGATCCATCCGTGTAATTTTTATCGTGTTGTCTGGGGTTTTTTTCCATTTTTTCTTTGGGCGTCTTTTGTTGTCTTTTATGTTCTTCTTCTCTTTTTGTTGTTCTGCTTCCAAGCAGTCAGGGTTCCAAGTCTTTGTCTGTTTCCAGCTATTGATTTGGTTTTTGATGTAAATAGGCACATCCTTAATGGGATTCCAATCATTATTTGTATTTTCAAAGCTTTGTTGGTTTCTGTAGAACCAGATTTCCCACCAAACAGTCAAAAGTTCTAGAAACTGTGTTTGATCTGTCTTCTGTCGGATTTCCTCAATCAGTTCATAAGCTTTTTTTGTTCCAATGTTCATTGTTCTGATCATCCCAAGCGTCTGGAGATTAATTTGTTCAATTGTTTTCAGGGTATGGGTGCAGCGGAATAAGATATGATTGGTGTCTTCAATTGGTGCACTGCATCGAATGCAGTCAGGGATCAGTGAAACTCCTTTTTCAGCTAGCCTTGCTTTCGTTGGAAGCCCATTTTTCATGATTTTCCAAATAAAGTTTTTAACTTTAGGATATATATCCAGTTTCCATACCCAAGAAGAGTCATGGGCAAAATATCGTTTATTTTTGTTAATCATGTTCATAGTAGACTTGGTTGAGAACCATCCACTCTTGCTAGCTTCCCAATACATCATATCCTCAATGTTATTAACGGGGATAGGAATTGATGTGATGAGTCTACAGAGGTCGATTGGTACATGTTGTTTAATTTTTTCTTTGTTCCATGTTTTATCTGGCAGCATGAAATCTGCGACCAATGCATTAATATTCTGGATCTGTTGCGTATTGATTGTTTTGTTTAAGGGACTATTTGATAACCAATTATCGGTCCAAAATTTGATCGTTCTCCCATTTCCAACCTGCCACACCAGCCCCTTTTTGAAATCCTCCAAGATTTCAGTTATTTTCGACCATTGCCATGAGCAGGGTCCAGTTTTTTCATAGTGCAGCAGGTGTTTTGTTTTTAGGTATTTTTCTGTGATAATTGTAACCCAACAGTTATTCGGTTCTGCCAGGATTTTCCAGAGTAGTTTAAATTGTAGAGCTTTATTCATATCTTGGGATTTACGAAGCCCTAGTCCTCCTTGTTGTGTTGGTTTACAGATTTTGTCCCAGCCTATGAGAGGTTTATAATTGCGGTCTTTGTTCCAGAAGAAACTCCTGTTTAGTTTGTCCAGTTCGTTGTGTGTATTTGTAGGCAAAATAAAGCTCTGCATAAGATAATTTGGTCTGGATGCCAGATTGGCTTTGATTAAGGTTGTTCGTCCTGCTTGGGATAGAGAATTTGCTTTCCATGTAGTCAACTGTTTTTGTGTGCTTGTCAGGATATCCGCAAAGGTATTAGAATTTACTCTACCATTGATGATCATACATCCTAGATACTTTTCAAGAGACGTCATATTTGTTATTGTGAGAATTCCCTGCATCATTTGTTTTTTTGTGTTTGAGACTTTCCTAGTCACTTGGAAGGCAGATTTGTGGAAATTCACCTTTTGACCTGGGATTTTACAATAGTCATCCACAATTTCCTTAATCTCCTTACAGTTTTCTGTTTTCGCTTTTGAAAAGATCATGATATCATCCGCGAATGCCAAGAAAGGGATTCGGGTTCCTTGCCTGCAAACTTGGATTCCGATCGGTTTTTGAGGCCTGTTCGAGGCTTGTTGAAATTTTCGAGCCAGGATTTCTGATCCTAAAATAAAAAGGAAATGGGAGAGGGGATCTCCTTGGCGGAGTCCTCTTGTGGGTAATAAAATTTCCGTTGGTCCATTATTAACGAGGATCGAGAAGGAAACAGTTGTTATGCATTCTTTGATCCAGTTTATGAATTTTTGATGAAATCCGAATTTTTCCATAGTTTTAAGAATGAAGTTCCATTCGATTCTATCATAAGTTTTTTCCATATCCAATTTAATGGCTATGAAACCTTCCTTTCCTTGTTTCCCTTTGAGAGAATGGAAAATCTCATGAGCTATTAAAATGTTGTCTTGAATAGCTCTATTGGCAATAAAGGCTCCTTGTAGGGGATGGATAAGTTTTTCCATAGTCTTTTTTAATCTTGTTGTCAGAATTTTTGAAATAATTTTATAGATCGTGGAGCACAGACTTATCGGTCTATAATGGTTTGTCGAGTTTGGATTGTCGCATTTTGGTATTAAGGATATGAATGTATGGTTGGTCTGTTTTAGTAGTTTTCCAGAAAGGAAAAACCCCTTCACGGCTTGTATTACTGAGGGGCCAACGATGTCCCAATATTTTTGGTAGAATTCTGTTGTCATGCCATCCGGTCCAGGTGATTTATCTGAGTCGATACCAAAAACAGCCTTCTTTATCTCTTCATTCGATACATGTTTCGTAAGGTTTTCATTGTCTTCTGAGGATACTTCTTCCTGGATTAACTCAAGGTTATCCCTTAACAGATTTTCATTCATTTCTTCAGTTTTGAATCTTTTAATAAAGTCATTTCTGATTACATTCCTGATATTTTCTTCTCCAATTATAGTCGTTCCTTCTTGTGTGATGATTTCTTTGATCGTTTTCCTATTCCTTCTTCCACTAGCTATTCTGTGAAAGTAGCTAGCATTTGTATCCGTGAACTTGATGTGTTTAACTTTTGCTCTTTGGTTCCAGAATATTTTCTGGAAACTTAGAAGCTTTTCCTTTTTTTCGATGAGTTTTAGTTGTTTTTGGATGAGGTTATTATTCCTTTGTGCACAGATTTTGTGATACCCCGTATTTTTGTAAGGTTATTTTGGGAATTTTGGAATTTTTCCGAGTACCCGTTGTGTATGTCGGATTTAATACAGAGAGTTTGAGACATTCTGTAATGTGCTCTGTATCTGTAATATTGTTCTCAGTGAAATAATATACAGACAACATGCCTTGAATTTTAATTGTCGTTCGCGTACAATAATTTTTATCTCGGTTTAATGTCATGTTCGTTCAAAGCTGGACGGGCGGGAAAAGCTTGTCACGGCGACCGCCGTAAAGTCACGGAGCCCGCCGTCCCAATGCTCGAGGAGGCAAGGCAGCTGGTGTGCCAGACCGCGGCGACCGCCGTAAATTACGGCGCCCGCCGTAATTGCCACCTTCGTTGTCCGGCAGTCCTTGCCCGTTGGTCGCCGGCGCGATTTCTGGCAAGCGCCGAACTAGCTTTAGGTCCATCGTTTTGGAGCTCCAGATGCTTGGCTATAAAAGGAGGTGTTGGGGGAGAGATTTGAGCCATCCCAAACACCGAACCTCTGCCAAATTTGCCTCTCGCCGGAGTTTGTGCCTTCGCCGGAAATTCTGAAGCTTTCGTCGGTGTCGTTTGGTGGTGTTTCCAGAAGCCCTTTAGAAGCCTTTTGGTTGCCTTTGAAGATCAGAACCCAAGCAAGGCGAAAAGGGGTCGAAACGCCCATCGTTTTGGTGAGATTTCTCTCGTCTCTGTCGTCCGTGTTCGTCACGGCGACCGCCGTGTTCTTCACGGCGATCGCTGTGATGAATACGGCGACCACCGCCAAGAACAACGACCGCCGCCAGTGCCCAGAATGCCTTCGTGGCTTTGGCTTGGTTGGTTGTCGTCGTGGCGTCTTTCCTTTCGTGTTCTTTCGCCGTGTTTAGATTCGTACTGTTGTTATGTCGGATCTAACTTAGGGTTCCTTTTATGGGTCGACTCGAAGGTTGTTGTACTGTCGGAACTATACCCGTGTCGAGCCCGGAATCCAGTTGTCGTCGTTAGACTATTCTGCGAATTAAGGCAAGTGGTGGTTCGCTCTTGCTCATTCGTTCCATATTTACATTAATTATCAGTAGTTTATCTGAGTAATTAATTTGGAATGAATACTCTGTTTGTCTGGAAACGGTTTGATAAACTGTTTTGAAAATCATATAATAGGTTGTATATCTGTTAGAACAACGCTATTATCTGTGATCGCCTTTCGGGCCTTTATGTGGATTATCGTGTAACTGTTATTGTGCTGTAACTGTTTAGTTAGCACTGTTAAATAGGAACGTTACTCGGACCATGTCCAGTCGTTTCTTTATAATCTGGTATCGGGGTGGCTCGTCCCCATCTGGTACTATTCTAAGATCATGATCGGTCTTTTTCACAAGTGTGTAGAGACAGGACACTTAGCTGGTGTCACAAACCTTTCGGTGTACGTCACACTCGACGAAACGTATACTAAGATGTGTCGTCCCATTGGTGGGGTACACATGTAAAAGTCTATAATGTGATGTGTGTTTTTGAAACATAATCAGATAAGTGCTACCTTGACGCACATAATTAATGAACGCTCAGCGAGTAGGGCAGCTAGGTGATAGTGCCGCTAGGAAGACTCGTATTGACTTGAATGTAGTACGTCTTCTTTCCGATCTGGATTCGCTGAAAGGCGGTGAAGTTGGTCGTTGATTGAAGCATCTCAGTCAGTTTTAAATCATTGTTGTATGATTCTGTAACTTTCCAGATTTGAAGCATCTCAGTCATTTCCGTTGGAGTCTTCTTTCGAGTCGATTTCTGTGAAGATTCAGTCTTCTAGAATCTTCTCTTGTGCATACCTCTTGTTTATTCCAGTAGGAGTATGGTGGTTGACAAGCGTACTCGATTATTATTCGAGGGGCGAGGAGTCTAACCTAATACGACTGCTTCGAACCATTCCACTTTGTACCCTTGTTAGTCTATTCATTTAGACTAACCAACCAATATTTTCCCTTGCATGGTTGGCTGGTGTCATCCGTTTGATTCGGCACATCAGATCGAAAGTAGCTCAGAAGATTAGAAGGACTATGGAGTCGACGGTGGTTTTTGAACGTTTTAATTATTTCTTTAATCAGGTTGAGATCTTTTGGACAATGACTTTGGTTGTAAGGTGTTTTATGAGACTTTCGCTGTATTTGGTTTAAACTCTGTGTTGACCTATTCGGGATTGGGTTGTAATCCCGTAACTCATGTTTCCTTGACAATGTTATGTTTTGGATTGAATGCTTTGATCATTATGTATCATTAGTATTTCATGATTGTATTTAACCGGTAAAGCCTTGGGTGATCTCGGTAAGGAACACTGAGATCACTGGCGGTAATACCTTTCTAAAAGGGTTAAGTTTTGGGGGTGTTATAGATTTCCACTTGGATATCTGTGAGGTCTTTTTCCAGTTTTTCCAATTGGGAAAAAATATTACCAAAAGTAGTTTTGTTCCACTCTTTTGCCTGTTTTTTTAACAGTTTTGTTTTTGATACAAGATCATACATTCTTGAACCATGGAAATTTGTTCTCCAGGCTTGTTTAACAACGTTCGTGAAGTCCTTCCTGGTCATCCAAACTTTTTCAAATTTAAAGGGTTGATTTTTGAAAGGTGTGGAAGTTGTAAGATCAATCGAGATGGGACAATGATCAGAACTTGTAAATGCATAGTTTTTGGTGCAGATATCAGGGTACCATTGTAAGATCTGGTGTTGGACAAGAACTCTATCAAGTTTTTCATAGATGTTATTAATTTCAATTTTGTTTTTTCTCCAAGTAAAGGTATTGCCAGTGCTTGGAATATCTAGAAGTTCGCATTCGTTTTTGAAGTGTCTTAGTCTTTCAAATTTTGCTAGTGTAGGAGTCACACCTCCTATTTTTTCTGTATGGTCTTGAATTTCATTTAGATCACCCATGATGATACAGGGATGTGCACAATTCTTGGTGTATGTAATAATGGAGTCCCATAATTCATTCTTTCCTGCTTCATTTGGGGGTGCATAAGTTAGAATAAAAAAGGTAGTATTGTTTGTACAGAGATTTTTGTATTTCATGCTTATAAATCGTAGGTCAATTTGATCGATTTCAAGAATTTCATTTGTGAGCTAGTAAGATTTCCACATGATACAAATACCACCTGTAAAGCCAGATGCCGGAATGCAGTGCAAATTGTCAAAACCTGCTTTTCTCCATAATTTTTCACTGGGTTCTTTGTTTGTTCTGGTTTCAAGCAATGCTAGCAATTGAATCCTTTCAATTTTGCAGAAAGCTTTCATATCCGTCCAAAAGGTTTTTCCCAATCCCTCTATAGTTCCAAGTAGTGACTTTGAGGGGTCTTGTTACCAGATATTGGTTGCTTCACATGTGTTTTAACTAAACGGTATTTGTTCACAATTTTCAATTTCCTCTTTTCCTTAGCTTGTGGCGATGTCTTGAAGGGATTAAATACCCTCAAATTAGAGTTACCCTTGGAGATAACTCTAACGCCTTTTTGGATTTGTTTCCAATTTCCTGATTTTGTACTCACAGCTAACAGGGGGGTTTGTTTCTTACAATTGGCTTGATTTAGCCTAGAGTCTGGCCCATCCTGGAAAGTATGTTACATGCTAACTATCCTTAATGGCTATCTCCAAACATGAAAAAATAATTACGGGTTGGTTCTTTGTTTTCCTGGGGTTTCGACTGCTTACCTGGGCAAACAGACATCCCATATACATGAGGTAATCAACTAAATTTTGACAAATGCCCTTTCTCAGGGAGTGTTCAAAGGGTACCAAGGATGGTATCCAAAGGTTTTGTTCACTTATGATTATTTGGTCGATGATACAAGAAGAAGAGAAACCGAATAAAAAATACACAGGAGAGTTCAAAGATGGATTGTTCCCAGAATCCTTTTTGTTCGGCTTATTCATTGTTTGGTCAGATTGGTGATAGATTCCTTTGTTTGTCCTTCTTTTCTTCAAATGGATGCACCGAGAGTTACCCTGGACACCACAGAGATCAACCAAGAAAGAATAAGTAAATAAGTAAACCAAGTAGTTGAAAGACAACACCAATGAGGATTCAGCCTGATTATAAACCCAGCTAAGACTGCTACAGTTCACCAGAGAAAAAACTCTAACAAAGACTAAGCAAACCTTCAGATAAACAAGAAGAGTTCCAAGCCAATTAGAGTTAATATGAAAAGAACATGTTAAAAGGTAATTCATAAAACCTTTCCACATCTCAGGTTGTTCAGATTGTGCAAAGTTCAGCTTCAGGTACACAGAATGCATACAAAGTATCATACCAACAGTTAGGAGAAAAAACCAACATTGATCAATGCAGTATTTAGGGAAGTCAAGTAAATTCAATGCTAGTAAGCAGCTTTCATTAAGATAGTATAGAGAAGCATACATGGAGCATACCAACTCATACCCATACAATACATAGGTCCTAGCAGCCAAAGCTAAATCAAAGAGCCAAACAAGTGACCAGTGATTCACAAAAACAGACCTAGAAAGCTGATAAGCAACACTTATCAAGGTGGTTCTAATCCCACAAAAAAGATTCAAAAGGCTAGAGTATAGGTTTACCCTAGCAATCACATTTTCAGCATTGTGTTCAGAGGGACCTAAGACTTGATAAGTGTAAGGATACATAATCATTTCTTAAGTTTTTTGGCACCCTTCAGCACAGAGGAGGCGGTGGCTACCTCACAGTTCATGTCCTTGCGTTTAGTAGACTCAGGGACCACTAAAGTAGACATTTCTGCAGCACCTTCAAACCCAGGGAGCTTGGGGGAGGCACCCTTGGGTTTGTTGGAACTCAGAATCATCTTAGACTTTCCAGTATTCTTCACATCAGTTTTCAGATCCTCCATATCCTTTTGAGGGGTTGCGGAGCACTCCACAAATTCATCCAACAGATCATCTTGGTTCAAGAAGCTCTGCAACTCCTTCTCATCAAGCATAGGCATTCCATCCTTGTCCAGCACAAGGACATGGTTTGTGGGAGCCTCCAAGCACACCTCAGTGGTTTCATCATTAGGGTGGGGTAGCTTAAAGGGAGGAATCAGACTATGAGACATCTCAGAGACAGAAGGAGCCTTTCCAAGATCAGCCACCCCATCATTTGTAGGTTCAAGGATAGGATTAGTGATAAAGGCCTTTTTGACCCCCTTGTCACCCACAGGCTGTGAAACAGAGATGCCAGGGACCTGAGTATGGAGAGGAGGTTCAGAGGGCAGGGGTACAGGGTTAGCAACCTCCTTCTTACTTTTATTCTTGCTAGAGGTAACATGTTGCCACTTGCTCTTGGCATTTTCAAGGGATTCCTTGAGCTTCAGTTTTTGAAAGGATAGTTGAAGAGAATGTGGTTTAGCAATCCTCAGGGGGCATTTTTCGAAAGAATGCTCTAATTCCCCACAGTTTCGACAACCCTCCAGGGCCTCTTCATACCAGATTTTGTAAGTTTTTTCAACACCTTCTTCATTAGGAATGACTAAGGTATTGAAATCCATTGTTTTGGCATCAACATTGATACACATTCTAGCATAGCTCACTTTCTAATTTTTTTTAGTAAAAGAATCAAGCTTTATCAGGGTGCCCAAGTTATTCATCTCAATGATTGTGTTAATGACATCAAAGCTGATGTATTCCACAGGTAAATGAGGAATACGGATCCACATGTCAACAGTGGAGGTTGGTTCAGTAAAAGGGTCAAAGTTTGAAGACCAAGGCTTAAGAAGCAAGAGTTTGCCAAACACATGGTAAAGTCTCACATCCCAAGTCTTTTTTTGGTCAATCGGATTAGCAAAGCGGATTTCAAACCATAGATTTGGCTTTTCAATGATTTCAAAGGATCATTTCACAAACCTCCAGTCATTTTTTAGTTTGGTTTTCATTTTGGAAAAATCCACAAGGTATCCAATAACATACCCAAGTAAAGAGGTTTCTTTCAATTTCATAATGTTTTTCCTGACTCCAGATAGCTTTGACAGATAAAGTTTTATGTCAATAGCTGGTCTGGAAGAAAGATCAGAGTTGGTTTTAGCCATAAGAGGAGGGTTCACCTCAGAAATTTTTTCAGACAAGAGCTCACGGTTCTGGATATGGGCTTTTTCAGAGATGTTAGGTTCTCCCGTAGCAGAACATAACGTCTCCTTCATCGTTCGCTTCCCTTTATCCATGAGATTGGTAAAGGCAAGGAAGATCTCACAAGCACAAACACAAAAGCACAAACAACAAGGGCACAAGCAAGAGAAAACAGAAAACAGATAAGCAAGACTAAGAGAAGAGGATAACAGGTTCAAGCATTCAAGGACAATATATATAGCACAAGTCGAAGCAAACAAAGCACAAAGGAAAAGCCAAAGGAAAGCACAGGAAAGACTACACATGAGAGTCCAGAGGAGAGTCCTTCCAGGATAGGGGGTTGAGCGAGACGGAGCGAAGGACAGCCCATCACTCCCCACAGATCTGCAGAAAGCAAGGGTAGCATGTCTCCTTATACCACTCTTCACGCAACCTTTGAGGGTCTTCTCAAGCTGGATAAGAGCCATCCTAGTGGCGTGTGAGTCCGTCTGACTAGGGCCATACCCACTTCGCCCACAAATCTGATCATGTGAGCCCGGATCCCACGAAATCCGTAAGAAGGCAACTTTGAACCAGATAGTGAAGAAAAACGCCGCCGGGAAATCAGGGAGGTGACAGGTCGTGGTTAGGTGTTGATTCGGCGTTTCTCTGAAGGGAAAGAGGGAAAGAAGGATCCCATATCTAGCCTCATAGATCTTATCGGAGCAGGTACAAGTGCGGATCTTAGTCTGCTCAGTTTGAAAATTTGAGATAGCAAGGTTTTCGGGGACATCATGGTCACAAATGTAGATAAGGGTTCGGAGAAGAAACTCGAGGAAGCGCAGCGGCGACCCAGAATTAGGGTTTTCCGGTTTCGGGGGTAAAGAGAAACCGGAGGTAAAGAGAGAGCGTTTATGGTTTCCTTTTCATTTTTCAATTCATTAAAGAAGGGGAAACTTAAAACTGAGGATTAACTAGTTAGTAATTAAAATAAATTTAAAATAGTATTTACTAAGTCAAAATTAACTAGTTACTAATTGATCAACTACTTAATATAAAAACCTAGAAAAACAAGGAATTTGTGTAGTTAGCTTGTGTTGTTTTGGATGGATTTGTGTAGTCACCTTGTGTTGTTTTGGATAAATTAAAGGAGAAAATAATAAATAATTTTCATTCTTTTCAAGTCTAACTAGTGTAGAACCCATACCTTGTACCGGTAAATCCAATTTGAGAAAATAAAAAAAAAAATATAATTGAATTAAATTAATGTCATATCAAAATAATATTTTAGAAAAATATAGTTATCGCTTGATCATTGGAAATAATATGCTATGATATATAAGAATTTATGTAGACTCATTTAGAGAATAATTAATATAGAAATATTATAATGATTATTAATCTAAAAATCTCGATAAATTTTTTCCTGATTTACAAAATTATTTATACATGGGATATATAATAGACGGTCTTTCAAACAATTTAAACATATTTCAAACAAATAATTAATGTGTGGTTCATTGACAAAAACTATTAGATTAGTAATTATATCTTTTGAATAAGAAAGCAAAAAATATTCATAATATGTATAAGTGCATAACTCATGTTTGGATTATAATAGTAAAAAATTTAAAGAAAAAATAAAATTGACAAAATCGTGAACATGATCCTCTTTATGTTGAATATTAAGTATTATAACAAAATATTAATTTTTTTTATGTTTTTTTTAGTTTGATATTTGAACCATTCGTAATCAAAATTTCAAATCTTAACTACTATATTATACCTTCAAACCAAGTTTTTGGTTAAACATAGATAAAAGTCAGGTGAAGATTTTAAAATTATAAAAATTAAAATCATATATATATATAATTGATGAATAAGGCCAATGTAAATTTAAAAATATAAAAATTTGTTTTAAAATAAGATTTATGTTTTTCAAGAAAAAATATATATAGCTAAACAATGGGGATCCAAAATTGGTTGTTACACTCTCAACGATGGATAATATATTTGACCCTTATATAAAGTTAAAATATTTACATAACAATTTTATCGTATAATATAAATGTGAAAATTAATATCCAAATAAAAGAAAATGTTTATATTAGATCAAAGGTACTATTCATACGAAAATTTTGAGTTATTTGATGAAATTTTGAAGATTTTTATAGTATAAATTTAGTTGATTTAAGGAAAAAAGTAAACTAAAAATATGATTAATCGCAAAATAACACGTAAGCAAAGTTGATCCATGATTGTATTAGTGTCTCAAAGGGGATATGAGATCAAACAAAGGGAAACAAATAATTTTGATATTTTAACTTTTTGTTAAAATAATTATATGAAATAATTCAGCAAAATATATATAAAAAAATCATTACAAACCAACCAGATCAATCAAATCTTTTTAGTTTTTTCTAATTACATAATGGACCCATCTAAGTTTTAAAATTTTGATTTTAATTTATATCTTTACTTCTAGAAAACGATAATTAAAAAGTTATTTGAATAATTAATTAATCAGTAGTGGCTGATTTATGTAGGTGTAAAGTTATCTCAAATTCAAATACTTTATAAATTTGTATACGTATTACATTTAATTTACTTTTGATAATGTGTATAATCTTATGAAATTGAAAGTTTGTTACAAAAAAAGATTTACCTGGATTTTTTAGTTAAACTTTTTGTTTGATTTAACAAAATTTTATTGGTAATTTATAATTGATATTTCGCAATTTGTTAGTGAATATTTTCTTGGTGATTAACAAACTCAATTTAATTTTTTAAAACTGAAAATTACATTTAGCAAAATGATAAGTAATAAGCCCATAGAAACATTGTAAAATCGAAAAATGAAGACCATGTATTTTTTATAGAAAATTATAATCAAATAAAAATTGTTGAATGGGAAGTACAATATACCAAATTCATTAAAAATGTGATATGATATAATTGTTGTTAAGATGACTTGTTAAAATTTATATAATCTTGAGATATTGATGTATAATTTCACTAAATTTATGGCCCATATAACTGTTGTATTATATTATTGCTCTAAATTCCTTTGCTTCAAATTTTATAAAAAGTTGTATTATATATTTTGATATAATTGTTGTTAAGATGAGTTGTTAAAATTGAAAGGTTTAGAAGAAAATCTCAAGATTATATAAATTAATTTTGTTAAGATACATTAGTTTGAAATTTCACTAAATTGTTAATAAAATATGTATGTGTAATAATATAATACAGTGGGTTGAATTATAAAAGCACATGTAATGTGAGTTGAAAATTGTATATATTGTATGATTTTGGCCCATAAATTTATATATGTCAGATTATATATGCAAAGTCATGAAAATAATATTACTAATTACATAAATTAATATAAGATGTATTTTATATATACGTTTCGTAGGAATTCTATCATATATTAGTTTGACATATATAAGCTTGTTTTTTGCAATTTGTAGAAATCAAATGTTATAAAAAATGTATAAGCATTCAACAAAGTTGTATATAGTTTTAATATATATGAAGTTAGGTGTGATTAGATATTGTGATTCAAATTGAAATGTAATGTTAAGAAAAAAAGTGCATTAATAACAAAATGACACGTGAGATTTGTGGGGCCAAAAGTATTCTGGTGGCTCGAATTTCAATAGCTTTAAAAAAAATAAAAATATATAGGCCATAAAATTTATTCGGGTCATTTTACTCTAAATGGACCATAAATTTATATGTGTAGTAATATAATATAGTGAGCTTGATTATAAAAGCACATGTACTATGAGTTGAAAATTGTATATATTGTATGATTTTGATTTTTGACCCATAAATTTATATAGGTCAAATTATATATGCAAACGCATGAAAATAATATTACTAATTACATAAATGAATATAAGATGTATTTTATATATAAGTTTAGTAAGAAATCTATCATATATTATTTTGACATATATTATAAGCTTATTGTACGTGTAATTTGTAGAAATCAAATTTTATAAAAAAAAGTTGTATATAGTTTTTATATATTTGAAGTTAGTTGTGATTAGATATTGTGATTTAAAATTTTAAATATTTAAAGTTAGTTGTAATTAGATATTGTGATTTAAATTAAAATATAATGTTAATGAAAAAAGTGGATTAACCACAAATTGACACCTAGAATTTGTGGGGCCGGAATCAATACGGTGGCTTTAAATTCATTTACTTTAATATATATATAGAGAGTTTGGATCATATGCGGAGCACTCTTTCCGTGCGGACGTGCGGAGCATGCACTTTTGGGTCTTATTTGTTCACTTTAACGTCTTATTTGTGCACTTTTTCAACAACAAAAATAATAATTCTTTTTCAAATTTTTTTCCAAACATTTTTCAAAATTTTTGTAAAAGTGCACAAATAAGGCCCAAAAGTGCACAAATAAAATCCTATAGTACATGTCCGCACGTCCGCACGGGAAGAGTGCTCCGCACCGGAACCGCACTCTATATATATATATTGATAATTATTGATATTCATATAGTTTACTAATTTTTTAAAACTTCAAATCATATTTTATCTATCTATCCAACTACAACTCTAACTCAACTCGTACGTCAAAACACACCCTTATATTAAGGTAGAATTTGAAGATTGTATAGATTGAATTGGGTTGTTTATGATAGGTTAAAAGTAGGGTAAGGATAACAATTTCTCTTGAATATACCGATCCCCAATATGAAATGAGGTGAAATCCAAAAAAAAAAGACAAATTAAATTAGTGTGTGATTTATGGGACGTGTCACGTTGGATACAAAAATTGTTAACTACGGAAATAAGAAGGTAAAAGACATAAAAATAGCACAAGTAAACCAATTTTCTTCTTGTGATTTCTCAACTCCTCTAAAAATAAAAATTCTAATAGTCAGAAATGCTCTAGTCAGAATTATGAATTAGACATTACCGACATTCAACTTGAATACGACAACCTTATTATTGTGAACGTTATTAAAAAAATATGGCATTGTCCAATGGATATTGAAATTTTAATTTATGATATCTTTTGTATTTTACAAAAAAAAATTAGTACAGATTTATCATGTCTTTCGAAAAATAAATGTGATGACCGATTTCATTACAAAGCTGGGTCAGCGGAGTTCCTTGTAAGATATACGAGCTAATCTAAAACTTATAATTCTCATCCGCAATGATGTTATAGACTGAGAAATCGTTTTTTTTGTGATTTATGGTCTAATTTTTACCTTTATCCAAAAAAAAAAAAAAAAAAAGTAAAACACATCATTCATCCATGACTCGTCCCTTTGCTATTGTCAAAAGTTACTCCCACGTTCCAACACTCCTAGATTACCTTTCTTTTTTGTCGTAACCAAAGACATTATACCCGCAATACTTTTTCACAATCATTTAAGAAAGTGTTTCACAAAAATGTCAAAACACTGAAAGACATGAAAGGGATAATAAGAGCGATGGATCATAAAAAATATGAATGCATCGTCAGACAAACTAGCATGGTTCACCAACTTCTCACATGCACTCCTTGATTGAAATGCTCAATGTGCATTCTACATGGATGAGAATCTACCAAATTCTGCACCGTTGTATTAGGTAAAAACCAAGCTGCAAAGAGTCGAGTTCAACAACAAGCATACTAATCCCCACAAATTATCCCCTCCACTATTTAGTAGAGAACAAGGTTATCAGAATCCCGATCCGGATCTACGATTCTAAAAATCCTACAATCCAGATTAACAAAACGATTCACGATCCTAGTTGAGATCTTATTAGAGATATGATCTTAATTTATAAAATAAAATGGGTAGAATCTTGTGTAGTTGTATACGATTTCGATCCTAGGTACAATTCTAACAATCCTATAATCGAGTCTTCACACATGACTATAATATTATACTATTCAAGTATGAAATTGATATAAACTATACACACTTAAAAATGACACTATATTATATCACTTATATATACGATCAAGATTTATATATGAAAATAGTTAATTATTATTCTAATTATCTTTTTTTTTTTGATAAGGGTAAAAATTCGAATAACCGACAAAAGTCGAACCACTCGAGAGGCCGATAAATCGACAACTGAAAAATCAGTTAATTACAATAAAGACAAGCAAATGAAAAAACAACAAAGCAAAAGCGAGCTACAAGACTAGTGAGAGAAGTGAGTCCACCACCAGACGACAGGTCAAACATTACTACTTACCCAATATCAAATATTTATAATGTTTTTCAGCTTAATATATAAAAATCATATAACATATTACGTTGTTACTACATACTTTTAGTTATAATACTTTTAGTTATAATGTAAAATCTTACGATTCACGATCCGATCTTACGACTTTTAGTTGTAACGTAAAATCTTACGATTCACGACTTTTAGTTGTAACGTAAAATCTTACGATACAACCCCGAAGACCCATCACCGATCCGATCCTAATAACCTTGGTAGAGAGTATATTGAAATCACCATATATATACAATTTTAACCTTGTTTTTGGTCAGATTCAACTTAACCAACTAAGGACCAACAAAAAACACAAACATGAACAAGATGTTGAACATTTGGAGACAAATAAATAATGGCTGATTTCAAGAAAATAGTACAGGACAGTAGATATTGAAAACTTGAAAGATTACACGGGCGCAGTTCCGTTTTCCACACAAAGCAGTCTACCAGAGAAGTTCCTCAAGACAGCTTTTGTATTAACCTCATACTTTGGAGGAGACTAGAACTAGCTCCCTCCCCCTAATAACCTTCTGTACACCTCTCCATTTTCAAAACACCAAAGACAAACTTTAGAAAGTTGACAAAGGCCAATGTTCACATAGCCAATTTTAGATCTTACTTTCTTCTACATTTACATCTAGAGTCCCCCCAGAGTTCAAAGCCAAATGGTAGCACGTAGAGCTAAAGCCAAGTCCCCGTTTGGTGCACCTAAAATCTTATAGGATGTTGTTTTAGGGTTCTCGACAAGGCGGTGGAAACTTACCTTAGATGAATGAATCCAGGTATGCATAGTTCCTACGGCGTCCGTACTCCAAGAGGCTCCCGTAGGTGCGGTCCCATACTCCTATGAAGAGAGACTCTGTGTCGGGGCTGAACGATATTCCTGATATCTCACCAAAGAAATCGATTTCCTGCTCCGTCTGATAGCCATTCTTTGCATCATATATGTGGACAAAGTCTGCTGGCTCGGCCATGGCCATGTAACGTCCATCAGATGTGTATCTGATGGACCGAATGGCTCCAAGGTTACCCTTCAACACAGCAAGGGACTTGGAGGGTTTTCTGATGTCCCATATCCGGCACGTTTTATCCTGATTGCCTGTAGCTACGGTGATGCCATTAGGATGCCACGCTGATGCAAATGAGTAGTCCAAATGCCCACTGAGTGATGCAATTGTCTGCAGAAATCAATCAATATTCAGGTGAGAGCTAGGATTTCAACTTGGTGTTTCTTTAACTTAGGTAGAGACAATACCACTTGTGTAATTAACATTTCAATAGAACTTACCTTCCCATCTCTGGAGTCCACCAACATCCCGTCTGGGTTGTCTCCGACAATCGCAAGTTGCTTGCCATCAGGACTCAAGGATGTGTGCTGCAAGCAAAACGGAAGGATGAATTCGTAATCAACAGAACTTAAATACAGTACCGAAACTCAAATTGCCAATAAAAAGCACCAATAGTGTGCTTTGACAAGCAAATAAACTGCATAATAAGTAACTACTGAAAGTCTGAAACAGAGAATGAGAATTCATAGACACCACCTAGTACATTGCATCTCACAAACCGTGCTACAGTTAGAAAAACCCTTTCATCAACCTCAAAAAAAGAAGAAAATATGTATGATCCTAGACACTTCAGAGAACTAGTAAGTATGATGATGTGTGCTGCAAGCAATATGGACTAACGAACATCCAGTACGCGTTGTTGCTCAAATTGCCAAAGAGATGCATTACCAATGAGCATTGGCAAACTACTCTAGGGCATAACATACTGTTATCATAACAGCTAAGAGCAATCTTAGAAAGAAGAACAAATACTTCACTCTACTGACTAAACATGTTGTCATGGTCAGATTATAATTTTCACTTTAAAAATAAACACACACCTCTTAGGTTGCATTTGGTTAAACTTTGGGTATTGGTTTATTTGAATATTAGAGAAAATCGGGTTAGAATAGATAATATTGAGAGTTCGGTTATGCGCAGGGATCGGTTTCTGGTGGAGGTGGTATAGTGGAATGAGTCAAACCCTCAACGTAACTCGGGTATTGAAACCTAATTTCAAGGAGTATCATTTGAGGAATTTGTATCAACGATTACAAAACACCAACTAAAGCACATGAATTCATCATTCCGGGCAACCCAACATCCCTTTAATATTGCATCTCGGTATAAGCACATTCAATACATTTCATAAACCCAGCTACGGTTGAATTTTATCCTCTCATCATCCTAAAGAAAATTGAAGAGAAAAAGTATAATGATCCTATAAAGTTTAGCGAATCAATGAGCATGATGGTTATTAGCGAATCTGAAATCAGACCAAAGCTCATGTCAAAGCTTGTATGCAAAATAATGAAAACCAACCAAACAGTTTTATCCAATGGAAATAATACAAGCACAATACAAGAAAAGGAAAACATACATTAACTGGCCAAGGAAATTGAAATTGCTTGGTGAGCTGGTACTTCGTCAAATCAAAGTCTCGAACACCACAGTCATTGTTTGAGGCAGTAAAGTGTGTGGCACCACTGTACAGAAAAAGATAATAAGTATGACATTAATTGCACAAACGGATTTTTCTCTCTCTAAGTTTTCCCTGAAGCAGCTTAAAACCTACCTGGGAGAATCATAAATCTCAACGCCGTTGGTGATTGCATTTTCATCGTAAGTGGTCCTTGTACAGTAGCTCACTCCAGGTCTGTCTAGATTCTGCATGTTACATCACAGGTAAAGCATATCAGCAATTGAAATTCACATCTGGGTCATAAAACATGTTCCACCTCTTGCCTTTGCCATTCCAATGACATATGTAATCAAACAAAAATACATGATCATAATAAAATCATAATTATGAACCAAAAAAAAATCATAATTAAATACATGCTGATGCTGATGCTTTTCTATCCAAAATACAACATATGTAGAAGTCCGTATACCGACCTTGCAAATAAGCTCCCCCTGGAAACCGCCAGCAACTAGCAAATTATCTTTAACTGCAAGTGTGCTAACTTGAGTTTGCGTAAATCCCTCCAAAAGACTACCAGGATGCTTCTGCATAAATAATCCCAATCGAGTAACTTAAATCATTATTCAAAAGACAGAAAAAAATATCTGAAACCACACTCCTTCCTCAGTCAATGATGTGGAGACTCACCTCATTAGGTGCCACATGTCCTGCGACATTGATGACTTCAGTTTTTTTAGATGTCAAAGAAGACCAATGAATGACAGAGAAGTGAGACATCAGGTAGACATCATGTTTTGAGGAGGCACAAACCAAGTTCCTTAACTGCAAAAGTTCAACAAGTGTGTCATAGGTTAAGCTATACACAAAGAGGGTCATTTTTGTTGCAACTAACTAGGGCTGACTTTAAATGTGCAAGAGAAACAAAGTTTTGTTTGGCTAAACACAGAAACAGACACTCTATCCACAGTGTACTCCATTTTGTACATCAACAGATTATGCATGAACTACCCCAAACAACCTGTGTGTGTACGTGTGTGTGTGAGCGAGAGAGAGGGAGAGAGAGATTCTGAAAGAAAAATGAAAAATTTAACTCAAATAGTGCAATGCAAGAAACTCAATTTCATTCAGTCAATAATACAAAAAAAGAAGTAATCACTAATATAAGTATATGGAAAAACTTGTGGAAAGTCTACATGTCAAGCAGTAGTTAGTGACATACAATATCTGGCTTGAGTGGCAAACCATGCATCCCATACAAGAGAAAAGTGTAAAAGAATTAAAAAGAAATTAAAAGAAGGCTACATCAAAACAAGAATGTAGAGGAAGAAGGCTATGAACCTGAAAATGAAGGATCGTCGATTTCACTGATCTAAAATTGTGTCGGAAGTCATAATATCTGCCTTCTTTCTTTGTGATCTTACATTCCTGATGGTCAAAGAAAAATAGCACAATGTAGAATCAATATCTTAAATCAATTACTTGAAGATTAAATTTACTACAGTACAAAACAATGTAAGGATAAACAGAACAATAACGTCTACCTTCTCTGAACGCTCACCAGATTGAGGAATGTTTTCATAGTTCTTGTATTGCTCAATCCGAGTTTGCCTATACCTTTCCCTGGTGATGCTTAGCCTGTCCCAGGGAATGCCTTGAATATCTCTTCCTTTCCTTGCTTGAGCGGAGGAAGTATCAGCATCTCTTTCTCCCTGGATACACATCAACACTTATAACCCATGCAACCATAAAAGTAGATTTAAATCAATTGCATAGATTATTGCGGACCTCATGGGTATATTCATCAGCTTCGGAATCTGAGCCATCCATTTCTCTTTCACGAAAGTCTTCATCCATATCATCTTCTATGTCATCCATTTCATACTCATCCGCCATGTACTCTGCATCATCCTCTTGTTGATTGGACATTTTCCAAGTAAAAGTTACAACCTGCAGGCATAATTGCATCAACCATTCAAATCAGCAACATAATTGAACACTGTGCTGCCGAAAGCAATTGCAAGCCAATTGACTTAGTCTGCCCCTAGAGACCGAGTGATTACAAGGGCACATCATAGATGTGCAGCTGCAGCTGGGAATTATAATGTGCTGGAGCTGAGAGTGACTACTTCCCTATTACTTTGACAATTTACTACGGATTAAAAAAAACAGAGGCCATCTCAGTCAACACATGTTATATATGTCTACATCTATGGAACTCAAAAGGCACAAAATAACAAAGCAGCAATCAACCAGGTTTCAATATCCTCACACTAAAATTGGATTACTTGACTATTAACAAACTTAGCAAGTAAAGAGTTCAACTTCTCAGAATTCTCAATTTCACGACTGATAGAATATCGAAAGAATAAAAGCATACAATACAATTGAAACTTGATTCAGACCTAACTAATTTGACAACACCAAAATCAGAAAACAATAGACGTACATCTATCTACACCTTCACAACCACCCTAAAAAAATCAAAATTCAAGGGGAACAATCCGTCGCTCAACATAGATTTTATAAACCCTAATACACAGAATTGTAAACCAAACCAGCTTCAAAGCACCAAAATTGGCCAATTATAAGAACTTAGAAATGACGTTCGCAATTGAAATCTGAAAGGGGTGCCCAGGCGTTATCCGAACCTTTAATCAATGGGTCAATTGATCGAAGGAGAGGATTGAATCTCGGATCGGAGAAGCTAGATAATCAATAAGCGAAGATCTGAATCTTATCGAGACGAATCCAACAGGTCGTAGAAGAGGAGATATAGGGGAAATGATCTTATCAAGGAAGAGGAAAAAGCGGTCGGCAAAAATAGTGGAAATCGGAGAAAAGGGTGAACTAAGAAAATCTTATTAAAGAAAAATAATACCTAAGAGAGTAATAATGGAATATTTTTGTTGGTTACATACATATATTTTACTAAACTAGAACACATATTATAAAATACTCCCTTCGAGTGCACTCCCATTGTTCCCCATTCGTCCTTCGCCGTCATCGAGGGGGTCATGGAGCTATCAATCTCCCCTTCTTGGCTGTAAAGCGTCCCCACTTCGTCCTTGTCGTCAAAAACAGGAGGCGTAGAAGGAGAAAGAACATCGACGTTGAACGTAGGATGCGCACCATAGTTATCGGGTATAGGGGGTAATCCCTCGGGCAGCTCATCGGGCATCCCATCCCCAAGGTCCTGCAAAGGAGAAGTCACAGTAGAGGGTAATTCAACAAAATCTTTAACGGTTAAAAGACACGCGAAAGGAGCAAGTAAAAAGCAAGGACGACGTCCCTGAATGATTGGAGAGACATCCCGAGACCGAGCCAATAGAAGCCGGTCTTCACAAGATCCTTGAATGTCGTGGTGGACTGGCTTAGGGGGCTGTTTTGGGGCTGACTTCGGTTGCTTCCCACGGTCAGCTGAGGGTAGTGGATGTCCCTTGGCTTGTTCCAGTGCCGTGACTCGGTTCTTCTCAACTTGGTCTTGCAAAATCTCCTTAGGGCTCATAGGAAGGAGAGTGGCTTGTCGTAGGAACCTCCATAGTACCTATACGAAACATACAACACAAGGAGTAAGTTGCACCAAGCAAAAGAACAAGTCCAAGCCAAGTCCTTGTCTCAAAAGTGAACCAAGAAATTTTCCGCTGGGCGTACTAATTTTGGTTGCTCGTGAGGAGGGAGAGACTTGAACGGAAGGTAACAAAGCAAGAACTAGCAAAACAAGTCCCAAACAACACACAAATGTCCAAGTGCAAGCAGATCAAATCAAGTTTCTCAGAATTAATCACAAGAGAGTTGAAAATTTTGCCATTTTCAATGAGAGTTGCATAGAGACATGAAAGAAGAGAAGATGGAGTATAACCGTATGGTGCGTTCTCTGCCTTTTCTTTTGTTTCTTTTGTTTTTTAGGCTTCCGTCTTCCCAAACCTTTTTGTTTTGTTTGATGGAATGTGAGAATGGTATGTTTGTTTTTGTGTTGCTATGATGTTGAAGCAAGCAAGAAAGAACCACACAAGCAAGTGTAGAAAAAGAAAGAAGAGACAAAGCAACTATGAGGAAATAAAATCAAACAACTAATCTAGCAATTAATCCAAAGATGAAGCAAGACTTGATCAACAAGAAACAAGGAAATCAAATATGCAAATAAGGAAACAAGAGTTGCTAGAGGATAGATTTTAGGGTTGTTGGAAAAGGGACCAAAACCTAAGGGAAACTAGGGTTCAGCCGTGAGAGATAAGTGGAGGGTGGCGGACGGTGGTGGTGGTGGGGTGGTAGTGATTCCGGCGATTGGGGAGAGAAAAAAAATGGGTTTTTGCAACCGGAAAATTACAAGGAAACACAATAAGAGAGAAGAACAAACTTAGCTTGGATAGGCTCTGATACCAGTTGATGCGAACAACCCCTGAAGTGTTGTCTGCAACGCAGGATCTTTGATTCATCAAGCTTGAATTCGATTCTTTCTCTTCCGTAGCCAAAGTGATGGCTTTCTTAGGGCTAAAGAGATAACCCTCAAACGCGTTCAAAGTGATGAGCGAAAGGATCAAAGAGATGATCACGAACACCGAAGAAACGATGAACAATTGCTCGAAGCAACGAGCTACGGGATAGACGATCCGTGGAATCGAAGAGTTGACGTTAGAACTCAAGGGAAGGAGCGTACTCAACTTTACTACTCAAATTCAACGTAAAATTACAAACTAGGGTTTCTTGCTTTAAATAGCGACAAAAGATAATAAGAAGTTTTCGGAAATAAAGACGAGAAAGTGAGCGATCGGCCAGTTTCCGCGATCGCAGAAATACATCCGCGGTCGCGAAAAATGTTTTGAATTAAGAAAGTCGTGGCAAATTCGCGATCGCGAAAATACTTCTGTGTTCTCTGCGGTCGCGGAAGTGCTCCTGTGCTGCTCTTCTGCGTCTGGCTCTCTTCGAGTGCACTCCCATTGTTCCCCCTCCGTCCTTCGCCGTCATCGAGAGGGTCATGGAGCTATCAGAGAGCCTCAAGTTGATACGAATGCGGGTGTATCGAATGAGCCTCAAATTGATATGAATGTGGGTGGACCGAGTGAATCCTAAAATATTGATAACAACGTGGGTGAATCTAGTCCCAAAAGAGCTAGAATGAAGACTATAAGTGAAGAGGATATTGTTAGTGATCCCGCATTGCGAAAACCAATCAATGAATATGATCCTCGGTTTATGTTTATGTTTTTTATGAGACTTTGAGCCCCCCTTATGATATATTCTAAATCCGCCACTGAACACAAACGTCATATACTAGATCAGTCTATTTTGACTTATTAAACTTCAAGTGTACATTTTCATTTGAGCACACAAAGGAGTAGATAGTAAATGGATTCAGTTGTATTGCACGAACTTGTGATATCAATGCAACTTAAATCTAGTGCTCGTTTGGTTGAATACAATGTATATATCATAATATCAATGCAAAAATTTAAACAAAAATTTGAACAAAGATTGAACCGACATTCTCATATAGATGTATATTTGTGCTCGTTTGGTTGGTAAGTAAATTCAGAAATTTAAATGTCGTAGTAAGTGATATTAAATATATGTGTTTGGTTGACTTTTTTTTTTGAAAAATCTAGATATTCTAATTCATGTAATTTTCAATTCCTGTAAAATACAGTAATTCTAATCACTTAGTGAGGGATATGTAAGATTTTCTTTCCTATATTTTTCATAATTTAGATTTTAACCAAAAAATGATTTACCAATTCGATTATATCAAACACAAATATATGTGTACATATCATAATATCAATGCAACCTAAATCTAGTGCTTGTTTGGTTGAATACATGAAGTGTAATTCCTATGAAATTATTTCATGTGAAATTATATCATGGGAATTTGAATTCATGAGAATTGTTTGATCATGTTTGGTTAAAATCTAAATCATGAAAAATATAAGAAAGAAAATATTACATACTATTCCCTAGGTGATTGAAATTCTTGTGTGTTTGCATGAATTGAAAATCACATGAATTGGAATATATGATTTTTTCAAAAATAAAAAGTCAACCAAACACATATATTTGATTTCACTTCATACGTCATTTAAATTTTTAGAAATTTACTTACCAACCAAACGAACACAAATATCAATGTCGGTTCAATCTGTATTCATATTTTTTTAGGTCTTGATCGCCTGATTCGACCAACCAAAATAATTCTATGTCCAAACCGAAATAATGTTGAAATACGAAATGATAGACTCTCCCAATATCGTGTCTATACACACGCCTTCATCGAGAATCAAACTAAAACCGATTTTTGTAAGCGGCCCATGCCTAAATTTGGTATTTCTCTCCTCTTTCGTTCAGTAGCCGCTGCCCGACACCAATTCCCAAACCCTCACCATATCGGCGCATTCCCGCTTGCGGGGATCATCATCCATACGCTCCTACCGAGCTGCGAAACCAGATACGCCCCAAATTTGGGGTCGAATCTCAGATCTGCGGTCTCCCAAGGTAGAATTGCGAACACTAATTTTGCTTCCCAATTCAATTTTGCATTTATTCGTCTGTGATTCCGGAGTTTTCTGTTCGCTCTCTTCTAGCCCCTGTAGATTTCTTATGCTCTTACAAACTTCTCCTAACATTACTATTTCCATTTTCTGTGTCTTTTAGGTTCAATGGCAACGGTCATCGCACAGTCAACTTTATCCTGTTTGGATAAAGAAAGCTATGGACAGTCATATGCCATTGTCTCTGCTTCCACTACTTATCCAAGTAGTAAAACCATGGTACAATGTGGATTAGTTTTTCCAAGATCACGCATCAACTCCTTCCAATTCTCGACAAAAAGGTATATACTTAATTTTATGAACTGTCAAACGCACTTGCTTAGTGACTTTTGCTACAAAGAAGAGAGCTTTTTTAGTTCCAAGACCAAAAATTTGATTCTGCGGCGATGAATCTAGGTTACATCTGAAAACAAGCTGGCTAGAATTCACTAGTAGTGTACTCTAGTGTTAAAGAATCGAGAGAGGAAGCCCTATCATCTGACTTGGTTAATTAGGGCAAGGACTGAGATTAAGATTTGAAGAAGTTGCAACCATGGATAAGTTATTCTAGGCAGGAATGACTTAAATTCTTGATGCGCGGCTTTTTACAATGCATATAGAAGAAGATAGACTTCAAACTCAACATGGCAGAAGATAGATTTCATGGCGATTATAAGTAAGTTGCTTGATCACTTGATTTTGTTAGGTTGACACTGAGAAAATGCAAGGAATCTATATAGATGCAGATTCACAGTTTTTTGGTTATGTATGTATCATCCTAGGTGCTTAAAGAAGCCAACATTTGCAGAAAACATTTGAAATCTCAATGAGCGTATGCTAGTAGTTAGATATCTACTATCTAGGGTTCTTGGTGTCTGTATGATATGCCGTCAAATTTATTAATTTGCCATTGAAGGCGTGTCAAGGAGACAAGACGGAAGTGGAGATTGGAATTTGCTTTGGGCATTGGTGAAATTCCTAATGATGGAGACCAAGAGAAGGTCAACGAAGACGCCCCTGATCCTGGCCAGACACGATTAAGCAGGATAGTGAGTGCAGCTGCTAGACAACTCCTGGGAAAGTTCAATTCAGCCAGGAAGAACTTCCCTATGAAGATATTCCTTCTTTTGCTCGGGTTTTACACAGCGAATGCCCTGGCAACCATTTTAGGCCAGACTGGCGACTGGGACGTCCTTGTTGCAGGGGTCGTAGTTGCTGCCATTGAAGGCATTGGCATGCTTATGTATAAGAAGCCTCCATCTCTCCCAGGTCAGTGGTTGCAGATGCTGGTTTCCATGATTAACTACTGGAAAGCTGGTGTTTGCTTGGGCCTTTTTGTTGATGCTTTCAAATTAGGAAGCTGATCTGGAATCATTGTTTTGTACAATCTGTTTTATGTAATAGAATGTTGTGTGTTTAGTTGTTGCTCTTGCTGGATTTCTACTGTAAATTTTGGTGTTTGTTTTTGTATACATAGAATAATTTTCTTAAAATCTGATATATATATTGGTACACTACTTGTAAAGTCGTAACGGGTAAGAGACTCACCTTCGAACACTCTACTCACTCGTGGAAAATAGTCAAAATACATATAATTTTGTGGCTCTCATTTTCTTCTCAGTCTTATTCAAACTTGAGGTAACGTCATATTTTATTTATAATTTTATACTGTTAAATGATTGGTACAAATTTGTGTGAAGATTCAACCTGAAAGGTTAAAAATTCGGATTTGCGTACATGGATGATCGTATTTGTTGAATGACGTACGTAACAAAGAAGAAGAAGAGTGGTTAGGTAGGAAACGTGATCTGAGAAATCCAAATGGGGCAAATCTTCATCTTTCATTCGTCTTTCTCTTTCCTTCTTTCTGTACCAGGTAGGTGAACTGCGAATTTCAGCTTTTGCTCAGCTTGGAAGCGGGATCATAATTTCATTAATGATATGAAAATTCAATGAAATTCTATTTTTGGAGTTTATCTGCTGGTAATTTCATTCATCAATCGGACAATTTCGTTGAGCGATCTTTCTCGAACATTCCCGAAACTGCTAGTTCAACTGCGTTATCCATTTCTTTCTTATTGCAGAGAATCAGTGAGTTTCGCGGCTGTTTGATTGCTCAATTTGATGTAGATTACTAGCAATTCCTCCAATTCGTTGCAGAAGATGAGTTTTCTTTGGAGAAGGGCGTGGAATTCTGTTTCGCACAGTCCGAAGAACTCCGATTCCGGTTCCAATTTGAGGCTTGATTGCACTTACGATACTTCAATGGGGATGGGGGAATTTGATCGGCTACCGGAGGAAATTATAACGGTGATTCTCAAGCTGCTAGGTCCAAAGGAAGTAGCTAAGCTCACGCTAGTCTGCAGAGCCTTGAGAGCTGTTATCGGTGCTGATAATAGGCTTTGGATCTTCTTCCTTCACAGTCATAATCCGTTTTCTTCTTTGTCTGATCCTCATTCCAATTTCCCCTCCTGGGGATGGGAATTCATTTTTTTCTCTGAAACGCATCTCAGATCTGGCCTTCCTCTTCAGTATGTCCTCTTTCTCTTGCAATTTTCATGAATAAAATCAGTGAATTTTGATTTCTGATATTCATTCTAGTTTTGATTTTTGGATTGTGCCAGGTCTTTCTCTGGTGTTTCTCCTCAGCTATCATTGATGAACATTTATGGTCTCCGTGCTCAAGTTCCCGGTGCTGTTATCATTGATGGTATTGGTTGTTTTCTCATTTTTCTGAATTTGTAGGATTTTGGGTTGTAAAAATCAGCATCATGATTAGATTAGCATCTATCTGTTTGGATTATAAGGTGGCTCGGGCTATTGCAAATTTGGATGGAGCAAATACCCGCGTCCATCTGGCCGATCAGCTACGTTTTTGGTAAGCCTCCTGTATCAATAATGTACCTTTCACCAATGCATATCTCAGGGTTGATCTCATTTGAAATTGCAGGCACTATCTGTTGCTTAATCCGTTAGTATCTTTGCAGTGGTATTTACTTTAATTTTTTATGTTCAGGAATTTGGCAACATTGAGACTCCTATGTACTCACGCCTTCGCCACTTCTTCTCTACAATTTTCAGCAGGTTGGCATTTGTGCTATCTGTTGTCTTAGTTAAGTGTTGCAGCGAGTTTGTCAGGATTTTTGGTTTCTCCACTTTTAGTTTGTAGCAATCTCACTGCAACACTTGATATAAGCATCTAAATCTTAACTATTATTCAGAGTATAATTAATGTTTCCCTTGATAATGTTGATTGCATTTTACTACAGGATGCAGGTTAAGGGTAGCACTCAGCCTATTGTTTTGTCCATCCCTATTTGCCATATTGATGGTAGGTTTCTCTTTAGTTATACCCTGCTCAATTAGACCAATACTTTGCTGTTTGAAGTACCCATGATACAGGATTAGGCTAATAAAGTTTCTTAATTATTGGCAAACCTTGTCTATGTTAAACTCTTCACTGTATTATTTCAATCAGAAATTGATCTGCATTCAGTTCTGTTGATACTCCGAATATATAAGTTACTCTGTTGATACTTGGTTTCTCCGAATATATAAGATTTTCTTAGTCTAAAATATCAAATTCCTTCCCAGACACACAAAGTGCCAAGGCATCAAGAAGGCAGCTGAAAGAAGCGATATATTCAACACTGTTTGATATGAATGTTCCTGCTGTTTGTGCCATTAATCAGGTAGCTTCTGCTTCTTACTCAACACTATTTGATACCACTTATGTGCACTAAGACTGCTCCAGCAATTAACTTATGAGTAACTTATTCACCTAAGTCCTCTTTTCTTCTTCTTTTATATTAAAAGTCAAAATCAGCTAACTAATGATTGTTTTGATTAAGGCTATTTTAGCATTGTACGCAGCAAGACGGGCTTCAGGAATTGTTGTTAATATCGGTTTCCACCAAACTGATGTTGTTCCAAGTAAGAAATTTAATTCCTCGTCTGATGTAATATATATTTTGATGTGTGAAGGCGTAGTTTACTCCTTACTTATTATAAATATTGTGTTTGGTTATAGACTAATAGATTGATCATAGTGCATTATTTACAACTATAAAGCAAATTTTAGAAAGTTCTATTAACCGGCTATAATTTTATGTAATTCTATGAAAAAAATTACCACTTTCATATTTGATTCTCTTTGTAGTTTTAGGATTATCCGGTTGATGATGTCTTGATATGCAGTTCTGCAAGGAAAAATAATGCGCAAGGTGGGTGTAGAAACTGTTGGAATGGGGGCAATGAAGCTTACAGGATTTCTTAGGGAACAGATGCAGCTGAAAAATATATCTTTTGAGTCATTGTACACTGTTCGTGAGATTAAGGAGGTAATGATTGATGATTCTGTGAAGTTAATACAACATTTTATTTATCATTTCCTTCAGAAAAACGCATGCTATATTGCAATTTTATCACAATTTCCCTTGAATGTTTCATCCTAATATTACTTTCTAAAAACTTACAGAACCTCTGCTATGTTGCCTATGACTACGAATCCGAGCTATTGAAGGATACGCAAGCATCATATGAAGTTTCTAGAGAGGGTGTATTTACCCTATCAAAAGAACGGTTTCAAACAGGAGAGATCTTGTTTCAGCCATGGATTGGTGGAGTGTAAGTTTGCTCTTAATATTCGAGTGCTCCAACTTTGAAGACGCAACTTCAAATGGGCTATGCACTAATGCCGTTTCTTTAATGATGCAGGTGTGTTATGGGACTGCATCAGGCCATAGCTCTCTGCATGGACCATTGCTTTGACTCGGAATTAACAGGGGACAATAGCTGGTTCAAGACCATCGTCTTGTCTGGTGGAAGCGCTTGCTTGCCTGGCTTAGCTGGTAAGTCACAACGATACAGTCCAACATACTTGACGTGTATTTAGACCTGTCAAATGGGTCAGGTTCGGGTTTAAGCACATTGGGTGGGTCGTTTACGGGTCGGTCGATTGCGGGTCGATCGATGGTTAGGGTCGTTGCGGATCAGGTGCGGGTTCGGGTCAACCCAACGGGTCGAGAGCATCATTTCAAAAGTTTATAAAATAATATTTTCATTAAAACAAAAAAAATCAAAAAGTTATTATTCTATAATATTTTAATTAAAAAAATAAATTATATTATTTAATATATAAAATATAAACACATTTGTAATGACCAACGAGTCAACAACCCAATCCATAAATTTTCGGATCGAACGAATTGGCTCACTTTTGACCCGATACTTTTCTGGTCAGGTCTCAACCCAAAAACGCGGATCGCGTCAATTTGATAGCTTTAAGTCCAACATACTAGACTTGAATTGGATGGATTCAATTTGATAGCTTTAAGTCCAACATACTAGACTTGTATTGGATGGATTCTTGAGGTACAATACATAAACTCAATTTCTTACTTGTGGATTCTAACACTAGTATTTTTATATCTTATTCAGAAAGATTAGAGAAGGAACTTAAAGCGATTCTTCCAAGGTCCATGTCAAATGGACTTAGAGTTATCCCCCCTCCTTATGGTGCAGATTCTGCATGGTTTGGTGCAAAACTTATTGCAAATGTAAGTCATTGTGCAAGAAATTCTCGAATATTATCATCCCTTGATTTGTGATATCTTGTGAACTACTTAAATTGAACAAGTATATGCCAATATGAGTTATGTTTATATTCCCTTGCAGTTGAGCACATTCCCGGAGTCATGGTGCATGACCAAGAAGCAGTTTCGGCACAAGTCTAGACGAACTCTTTTACCATCATGGTGAAATCACGTGACTGCTCTCGCCTGGCGGCAAATTGTTCGCGGGAATATATGCAAATGAGCAATGTGTATGTCACACTGACATCCCTGAAACCAAGCAATTTCCATATCATATTAACGACACACATCAACGTAGCTTCAGTTGAATGAGATTAAATTGTAATAACGGATGACGTGCTATTACAGTCGTAAATGAAAGAATACGTCGTTATTTAAACTTGGGTGTTTTCGTATACCTTTTGAACCCAATCACTAAGAGATGAAAGCTTGAACACTGAAGAAAATTAATCCCTTGATGTTGCATTGTGTATGAGCTTCGCAATTAGGATGTGAAATCTGGAAATTTAATAAGGGGTGGATTTTGACAGTCTCAATTCTTCCATTCACCCATGTAAAATGCAACTCCTAATTCTTTGTTGTTAGAAAATGGTGAGAATGCTGAAAAATGCAAAGGCAAACTCCTAATTCTTCCATTCACCCATATACAATAAACGGTTAAGCATAAATTTCCGAACGTTGTGAGATACAAATTGCTCAAGTGAGAACCCATTTCCATATAATAGGCTAGTTCGCTAATCATAAACATCTCTATAAATAAAACGCAATCGACACTCAACATAGTGCATGTGAGCAATGCTCAAAAAACAGATGTTCATGCTCACGTTGAAGCTCTCGACGTTGCGCGTTATGGTGGTGTAAGTTGGCATCCTCTCTCGGGTATCCGTACCTCCCAATGTCGAATGTAGTCTCAAGTTTGCAATTTCCTAATCCGACCGGCTGCATATGTCATATTTACGTAGTTTTTTGTTAGGTAATGAACAAAGGCTGTTGTGGTGGTGGCTCTGAGTGCAGAGTGAAGGAAGAAAGAGATTTGCTGAGGAAGCGTCGCTCTTGTATTCTTGCTTAGAATGACACTCTTCCCTTGCAAATCCAGCTCGTCAGGCTGCAGTCTGATGTCCACAAGTTATTTATTCTCGGGAGCAGAAAAGTCGTCTTTGCTGTAAAACACGAAGATAAGCGAGTATAAGCAATTAGCAAGAGGGTATAACTAAGGATTATGATCTAATTGCTTTAAGATTAGCTTACGCGGAACTTGGACTGATGAAGGCTTTCCAGCGACTCTGTGATCTCGAGTTGCTTCATCATGGCAGAATGTAGTGCCTATAATGAACACAAAACCATGTTAAGATTCCATATCATTGATTTGATCATTGTAACATTTGAATGCTTGGGGGGGGGGGGGGGTAAAGCGAGTTGCTTACTCTCTTTGTTTTGTCGAGATCATACTCAACGCACTTGATCCTATCCAAGGATTCATTGAGCATTAATTCCTTGTCATGAGGAATACTTGGAGGCTTACTGCTGAGCTGCTCACATAATGTCTCAATTCTCTGGAGGCGTTGTAAACAAGGCAAAACAAGATCTTTTACATTCTCTATTTGAGGGCATGTTGCTTGATCCTTCACGTGGTTATCAACATTTGAGGGAAGAACTTTGCTGCTTCTTGACCGGGATGTCGAAAAAAGAGCCGGGATCAAGACTACAATCTTTAGAAAGAGAGATAGCACACTGCTTACTGTAGAATAAATGCTAATTTGCTTGAGTTTTCCCAAAAGGGTGCAGCGCTGATAGGCAATATAAGTACTACCTGAAGGAAAGAATTGCTCAGTATATGAATAGCACATGTAGTTACATAAGGATAGTCTTGAACAAAACGGTATATGAATAGCACATGGTTCTTTCAGTTGAATAACTACCGTTGAGGACGTCAGTCGATGAATCATGTGAATCACGAGATGCAGGGAAGAAGTCGTTGCAGCTGCTGTAAGCGTTTGCATCGGACAATCGCACCTAATTGATTGAGATGAGAATTTGAGCACTAAGAAGATGGGGATTCTTATAAAAATGAAGTACCATTCTATCTACCATATCGAGACTTTAGAGATTTATATATCTAATACAGCAAGGTTGTTGTACAGGAAATTGAACGGAATCGGGTTAAAAGCACATGCATGATATGGTTGAACAACATACATCTTCACATACAGGATCTAGACAGGAAAGGCCAGAGTTTGTTGGTTCAGCAGAGGAACAAGGATCATCAAGATCTGAACCCAATTCCATTGTTGAGGTACAGCTACTTCTTCCCTGAAAGTGACAAAGAAATCAGACTAAGAAAGACTGCTTGTGAAATAGAGAGTGTGTTTTTACAAATAGAAAATATAAAACCTGCCTTCAGTGGGAGTATCTGTATATAAGACTCTAATTTCTGATTACTTGACACTCTTGTGATTTGCCTCACTATGGTTGCCTCCCCATTACGCACGAGCTGAAGCCAAAGAGAAAAAAGTTCAGCACTCCACTGAAACTAATTAAAACCATAATGTTCCAAATAATTCATAAAAAAGAGAACAAATTACTAATAAACAGTGTAACGTTTATTAATTGGTCCTTACTTTCATAATCTCTGGATCAGTCCATGGACCTTTGTTAGAGTGAAGGCATCCTCCATCAACAGCGCATGAGCATGAGCCACCCAAAAAATCAGGCAGCTGGCTGAAGGCGCAAGGTCCAAAATGAATTAGAAAACAACATTTTTAAAACTCAAATGAGGTATTTATCATGAATGCAAACAGACCTTGAATCTATAATTTCCAACAACTTTGGAAGAGACTTGGGATCAAGGACCTGTATCTTTGCTATGGTCTTTGCATCCAGAAACTTTTGTGCAGCAGGCCAAAGCATTCTCTTAAAGCCGGGGCCAGCATTGACAATGAACATCCGGTGTAGCGTCTGTCCCAATAACATTAGTTAAGACCGTTGACAGCAAAAGGTTCAAGGTGAGGAGAAAAGAAAAGTGGATGCAAGCACATACCTCCGGGTAATAGCTGTTATCAATTTTGGTCACAGCAGCAAGGAGGTTTGCAGCAGTTGCAGAGAAGTTTTTGATCCCCTGCAAATTTGTTTAAAATTTATTTTAATTGTTACATTTTTTTTGAAAATATTAGCTTATCTTCATTTTTTTTCATTAACATACATTTCAGTCCCCCTTACCAGTCCATGCACATCAAGAATAGTTGTAGTTGAGCATATTCTTTTCTTCGCTGCAATAGAACAGGCTGGAAATTTCTCATGAAGAGCCTTCTCAAACTCTTGGACATGGTAGTTTAGGTAGCGTTCTATCGTCGTAATACGCATCAGTTTACTAGGATGAGCTTTCCCAAGCCTCTCAATATAGACTGGCCTCCCCTCCTTATCGACCCCATGGTATCCATGGGGATAATATTGCAAGACGTCTTCCAGCTCCTTAAACTCGAAGTCCTGCATTTAACAGATTGCTCAAGTTACCTAGTACTATTTAGAAAAGCCAATTGATAACTCCTCTTTTCTAGGGTAATTGATACAACATACTTCAAAAACTTGATACTATAATGCATGGAATGATGGTGATTTGTGACAATTTCAATTACAGAGAGATGCAAGCAGTTGAAGCTTTGTCATCAATAAAGTGAAGATTAGCGTAAGTTAAACAATATGTCAATATCTCTACCTCAATAATGGTGTCTGCACCAAATTCTTTTCTCCAGTTAAGCATTTCTTCCCACATCTGCATTGTCTTCTCAACATTCATATCACGAGCCTTCAAGAACCTGTTATAATAATTATTAAAGCATCAATACAAGTTAACATATGAAGAATCTGCCTGGAGTAGGACTCACCAAATTGCAAAATTCAAGTATAAAGGAATATTAACATGATGGTATGCCAAGACAAATTATCCTTTCAACTTCACCGTTTATCTCTACCTTTTAATAACTTGCAATAAACATAGATGCAACTATTCTGAGATATTTGTATACAAAAGCTGGATTTTGTGTGAAGTAAACCAGTTTGCTATTTTTGCTAACTTGCTATTAGTGATATGTGATAGAGAGTGACAGAAACCTGAGCAACGTATGGTAGTCGTCATGCCTTGCTGGCAAGTAATCTCTGTCAAGAAGTTTCTGACGCAAGTCAAACACTACATTCTGCTCCTTTGCATCTCGTATTTCCTCAATCGAAAGTGAAGGAACTCTGTAATCAATTCTCCTCTTCCCTCGTTTCTTCAGAGAATGGGTGAGCTTATTTGAGGCATGCAGTGCCTTCTTCTTAAGAGCACCGATTTTAGAGTGTTTTCTTTCATCTTCAGATACCTCGAAGTCAGACTTTCTTTCAATCCCAAGGCCTTCAAGGCCTTCAACATCAACACGCAGAATTGTTAGTACTAATCAGCATATGCTGTTTAATTGTAGAGACCATTTCATACACTTAAAAGCCCCTATTTTAAGCAGGTTCCTTTCATTCTTGCTCATGCTTACATATGGCGAAATTGGGAATATCCGGAAACAAGAAGTTGCATACCTGACATATTCAGCCTGAAATGCGGTGTAAGTTGTAGAAAGGAATGAAATTGATAATCCAAGCAATGCAATCAGCATCAATCTCACCCTGTAACACCATGGATACTAAAATGAGTCCACAATCGTAGTATAGAGACAAAACCACATACTTCAAACAGCAGAATAGCACGAAAAAGAAAGATCCCGTGTGTTTTCAATTTCCCCCAAACCCACCGATTTGAGGGTTTCTGTCCAAAACATAAAATCAGGCGTTTCTTTTCGCAGTGAAAATCTTGAATACAATTTAAATACAACAGCATAGCTTACGAAGCTCAGCCTTGAAGTCCATGAGATTCAAATGCACAGAGGTAGCAAATGGCTCACAGACAGAGAAGAAAAGAACACACAAATATCAACACTAATCAATCAAAATCAAAATAGTTTTCACTAAGTTATCTGTCTACCCTCATCAATGAATCACCCAAAGCCTTGAAATTTCATCAAGCCATACACCAATCCATGAGATTGAGCTGAAATCCCAACCCGGACGCCAATAATCCCCAAAAATGGGTGTATAGAAAAATACTTGGAAAAAAACAGAAGAGATTGCGCGACTACCAAGGCAAAAGAAACGTCGCAAGAGTAAATAAAAAACACTGAAAACAGTTAGAAAGTCGCATCGTAATCAATAGCAGTGGAATCAAAACTCGTCCTCTCAAAACAAACGCAACATTAACACGCCCAACGCAATCAATAACAACAATGTGGATTTGCAATCCCCTTAAACTCCGCATTCATTCGAGATTTCCGTTTCCAAGGATCACTAATTGCATGGCCTCAGGGGATAAATTTCAATCGAAACCGAAACAAACAATCCACTCGACATCGATCAAACATTACCAAAATCAGAGATCCGGACTCCTTAGAACGATCGATGTCGGCGATTGCACACTCGCACCGAAATCCAGCTCAACGTGTATCCCTTCGCTCGGATTGTCCTCTCCGAATCGGGAAAAATTCCGTGAAATTCGCAAGAAATAGAGGTTCCTGAGGAAAATGTGAGGGTGAAGAGTGATGGAGGTTCGGTTTGGTGAGCTGCAATGGAGAATGCAGAGAGAGATCTGGATTTTCCTCTTCCCCTTCTCTCTCCTCTTTTTCTCTCTCCCCCAAATTCTGAAAGTTTCCAGGGGCTGTTTCCTTCCGCTTGCTTGTCATCGCTGTCTCCTACCAAAAGGCTTATTGCTTACGTGGCGTGTCATCTTATTTATTTATTTATTTATGTAACAGAAAACTGGGAAATGATTTTTTTTTTATTGAGGGGGGGAAAAGTCAGATTTTTTAGCAGTGGAATCGTACCGACATGTGCGTGGAGAGCCGAGATGGGCTCTTTCTTGTTTTTTTTTTTTAATAGGAAAGGTAAAAATGGAAAACCAAAGTTCAGTATGTGATAAAATTTTACTTTTTCTGGGTTTTTACATGCTTTTTATCTTCATTTGTTAAAAGGGAATAGATAAATAGATACTTTAAACTGGTTAATGTGATGTATTCGAAATGAAAAGATGTGCGCCTCCTAATGGGTATTCGTGAGGAGTATCTTGACCAAGATTTTGTAAACATACCTAGATTTGCCTACCTATACAAATGTGTATTCATGATTTTGTTTCTACTTCTTTCTACTCAAATTATACATCGTCTTTTTCTTGAGCTTCATAGTATATATATTTTTTTAATAAAAATTAAAGAACTCTTTTACTCGAGTAAAATTTTATAAGATCATTACTATTTTTTATAAATAAAAACAAAAGAGATGATTGCTTGTTATATTTTATTAAAAGAATGATATCAACATTTTCTAAATGTGAAAAGAGTGAAATTCCTTGTAGGAAGGTTCTTGTTTTTTCTTATGCCGCTACCTCATGGTCGTTGGATATTATGCTTACAAAATTCATGGCTTGACTTAATTATAATAAGGTTGTTTGTTTGCCTATAAATGATAAATCTAATAAACGAATCATAGCTCTTTGCTAAAAAATGGAGATATAAGGTATAGATGAAATTGAGTAATGACACAAACTATTTATATTAATTCTCCAAGAGAATAAATTTTTGAAATGTAAATATTAACATGATACAACCTACATGAATAGAGTTTTGTTTATAACGACACTAACTTAGTTTTTGTATAGTGCATGGGGCTTGGATAAAGTTTTTTATCAATATTTTTTTCATTGTTAAAAATATATCGATTTTTTATTTAAAAATAATAAACAGATGAAAAAATATATCTAATGGGTGAAAATATAAATGAAATGAAGATAATTAAGTATGATAATATAAAAAAATCTCTACTAGTCATTTGAAGAAGAATCGTATGGAGATCAGTCCAATTTTTTTTCTTTTTTTTTGCGATGAAAGATTATTTTAGTTCTGAGTTGATCAGGGTTGTAGAATTTTTGGATTTATAATTGATAAAGTCCGATGGACCGATAAAAGGGTGATGTGTCAACTCATGCGCACATGCGCGTATGGGCCTAGTACATAGTTCAGTGGGGTTTCATCTAAAACCAATTGACAATAAGATGAGTAGTCCACTAAGCTTATATACTATGCTATTTAATCTCAACTTTCCGATATGAGATGGATTATTCTCCACAATAATGTTTATGAATGATTTGTATTTAAATTAAGAAAAATTAGTGCTAGATCGATTTAGGTTAAAAAAATCATACATAATTAGATTTGCTTTAAAAAAAACTAAAAAAAATAACATATGACAATTTTGATGATTGAGGAAGTGTAATGTGATATAGTTAGGTTATATTTATATACTCCGTATATATATATTAGATTAGCCACTATCTCTAATTTGTATAGATAAGCTTTTACACTGTGCACCACACAATCTAAATTAACCTACTACTCTATTCTACTAATCATAATAATAAACACAAATTAACAATCATAATTAAGGTAAGACTTCTTTTTAGTAAAACTTAAAAATGGGCGAAAACCATCCTAAATACTACGTATATACAAGTCACACACACAAAAAACACGATTGGCATTGAACTTCAACCAACCATAAAAAAGAATCGAACTTGACTCATTTAAATTGAAATTACATACGTAGTTATATCCCCGCAGCCAAACTCGGGGTTAGGGGATTCGCGCGCCAATAGTCATGATGAACATACGTAATATTAATTGTTTTTTTTTGTCAAACGTAATATTAATTGTTTGTACTCGTTTTAAAAATAAGTGCCTTAACATTTGAGTTACTAATCCAGGTTAATCATGTTCGTTTAAATCCTTTGTCCTTTAAAAAGAAGATTGTGCTCCTATTGATATGACATCACTCCAACACCCTCAAATCTTTCACAATTACCATGTGGATGCAAAATGTATCACGTCAACTATATAGTTTTAGTGTTAACTTGAGGTGTTACGGTAATTAACTCAAGTGAATTCCATTTCTACCCCACTCTATATTGCAATAATGTTGTAAGTTGAGGGATCGAGGAGACATGGTGTAAGTACTAAGTAGTATTCTCTCTGTATAAAAAAAAAAAAATTATTATTTAGTTTGACAGACTTATTAAAAAATATAATGATTATTTTATATAAAAAAAAAAATTTATAATTATTTAATAACTCATCTCAATAGTAGACAATAAATATAAAAAAGTTGTATAAAAAAAGTTAAAAAATACAATTTCTAATGTCAAACCTCGTAACTCATCAATAAATTATTATTTAAATACATAAAATGATTAAAAAAAATATATAAAAATTATAGACTAAAATGACATTTTTTTCTATACCTAGGGAGTAAATAAAAAGGGGTACATTTTTTGGAAAATTACAAAAAGGAGGGGTACAAATTGGTGTACTCCGCAAACAAAGAGAGCTGCCTCCCACTCTCTTTAAACTCCACCGACTTTTTATTTTCGTCCTCTTTTTCTACTTCTAATTCGCCTAAGAGAACGCACTTTCAAGTTTGACTCTCAAGTGTGCACTAATTTTATTACTAGTACTGTACACTTTGCAATTTCCCAAATATACTTTGATCTTTATTTCTTTTTACACGCTTTTTCGTACTGTATTTTTCTACATGTGAAAATGGTCAAACGAAGGTTTCTTTGTTACTATCGATCTGGCCATATATTTACTGTCACTAATCTATTATATATAAGATAAAGTATAATACATATTACGTCATGTGACGCCTCTAAAATGAACCAATATGTCATATGACGTCTTCAAAATAAACCAATATTTTATGATGTTACGTGACATCAAGGTATTGAACTTGTCACGTGTCAAACTCTCATTTTTTTCGTTAGTTTTTCAAAAATCAAAGAAAATAAAATTTATGTCCTTATTAGCCGGATATGCATACAATATGAATATTTTGTATAATCTATTCTTTCCAAAAATGTAGCAAACAATATTCTTAGCCATATATTTGTGTGTACGTTATCTACTATATTTCTACTAAAGTAGAATATCTATGCCACGTGGCGTCCCCAAAATGAACCAAAATTTTCTGCTGCCACGTGACATCACTAGAGTTGAGCAAATTCCGGGTCAGACCGGAAATTTGGACCGGACCGGACCGAATCGGCCAGGACCGGTCTCTGGTCCAGAAATTTAGGATTTCTGGGTCCGGGCCGGGCTAAATACCGGTCTGGTCTGGCCCGATTTATTAAAAACCCTAAAACTCTATGTGGCACACCTCTCCTTTCCATCAAAACTTTATGCAAGTTATAGGTTTTATGTTATTAACAGGTTGTATGCAAACTATGGCACAATGTCAAGCCATTGCAAGTGCCAGGTTTTATCATCTATGTAAAATTATATTTAGATTTGAGGGTTTTTTTTTTCATGTTCCTCTAGTGCAAGGATATAAAACTGGTCCAAATCGGACCGGACCGGGTCCGGTCCGGTCTCCGGTCCATCATTTTTCAAGTTTCGGGTTTCGGTCCGGTCCGGGTTTAGACCGATGCTCAACCCTAGACATCACGGTATTGAATTTTTCACGTGTCAAGTTCTCATTTTTTTCGTTGATTTTTCAAAAATCAAATAAAAGAAAATCTCTACCCATATTAGCCGGATATGCATACAATATGAATATTTTGTATAATTATTATTTACAAAAACGTTGCAAACCATATTCTCAGTCATATATTTTTTGTACGTAATCTACTATATATCTACTAAAGTAGAATACCTACTACGCCACGTGGCATCCCCAAAATGATTCAAAACTTTCTAATGTCACATGACATCACGGTATTGAATTTTCCACGTGTCAAGTTCTCATTTTTTTCGTTGATTTTTCGAAAATCAAAGAAAATAAAATCTCTGCCCATATTAGTCGGATATGCATACAATATGAATATTTTGTATAATCTATTCTTTCCAAAAACGTTGCAAACCATATTTTCAACCATATATTTTTTGTACGTAATCTACTATATGTCAGCTAAAGTAGAATACCTACTGCGTCACATGGCGCCCCCAAAATGAACCAAAGTTTTCTGCTGCCACATGGCATCACGGTATTGAATTTGCCACGTGTCAAACTCTCATTTTTTTCGTTGGTTTTTCGAAAATCAAATAAAATCCAATCAAAGAAAATAAAATCTCTGCCCATATTAGTCGGATATGCATACAATATGAATATTGTGCATAACTATTCTTTCCAAAAATATAGCAAACAATATTCTCAGCCATATATTTTTGTATGTAATCTACTATATATCTACTAAAGTAGAATACCTACTATGCCATGTAGCGCCCCCAATGTGAACCAAAATTTTCTGCTACCATGTGGCATCACGGTATTGAATTGGCATGTGTCAAGCTCTCATTTTTTCCGTTGGTTTTTCGAAAATCAAAGGGAAAAAATATCAGCCCATATTAGTCGGATATGCATACAATATGAATATTTTGTACAATCTATTCTTTCCAAAAACGTAGCAAACAATATTCTCAGCCATATATTTTTGTACGTAATCTATTATATATCTACTAAAGTAGAATATCTACTACGCCACGTGGCGCCCCCAAAATGAACCAACATTTTATGCTGCCACGTGTCATCAAGGTATTGAATTTGCCACATGTCAAGCTCTCATTTTTTTCGTTGGTTTTTCGAACATCAAAGAAAATAAAATTTCTGCCCTTATTATCCGGATATGCATACAATATGAATATTTTGTATAATCTATTATTTCCAAAAACGTAGCAAACAATATTCTCAGCCATATATTTTTTGTACGTTATCTACTATATATCTACTAAAGTAGAATACCTATGCCACGTGACACCCCCAAAATGAACCAAAATTTTCTGTTGCCACGTGACATCACTAGGGTTGAGCAAATTTCGGGCCAGACCGGAAATTTGGACCGGTCCGGTCTCCGGTCCAGAAATTTAGGATTTTCGGGTCCGGTCCGAGCTAAATACCGGTCCGGTCCGGTCTAGCCCGATTTATTAAAAAATCCTAAAACTCTATGTGGCACACCTCTCATTTCCACCAAAACTTGCAAGTTATAGGTTTTATGTTATTAACAGGTTGTTATGCAAACTATGACACAATGTCATGCCATTGCAAGTGCAAGGTTTTATCATCTATGCAAAATTATATTTAGATTTGAGAGTTTTTTTTTCATGTTCCTCTAGTGCAAGGATATAAACATGTCCAAATCCGGTCCAAATCGGACCGGACCATCATTTTTCAAGTTTCGGGTTTCGATCCGGTCCGGGTTTAGACCGATGCTCAACCCTAGACATCACGGTATTGAATTTTCCATGTGTCAAGTTCTCATTTTTTTTGGTGATTTTTCAAAAATAAAATAAAATAAAATCTCTACTCATATTAGCCGGATATGCATACAATATGAATATTTTGTATAATTATTCTTTTCAAAAACGTTGCAAACCATATTCTCATCCATATATTTTTTGTACGTAATCTACTATATACCTACTAAAGTAGAATACCTACTACGCCACTTGACGCCCCCAAAATGAACCAGATTTGTATCTTTCACGCCATGTTTTCACTCTTGGTCAGTTTTATGTTGCATCATCAAGAGTTACCAACAAGAAAGGTTTGGAAATGTTAATATGCGACAAAAAAGAAAACAAGATCTAATACTACAACCAATGTAGTATACAAAGAAGTTTTTTATAAAATCTTACGAGATTCTATGTTTAGGGTTTCATTTTTATGTATTAAATGAATATTTTGATTATGCTTTATCGTTTTTGTAGTATTAATGTTAGGGATGTGGTTATCCTCGCTTGAAAATTAATTAGCCAATTTTTAATATATATAAAGTTTATGGATGATTTTGCCTCTCTTTCGATAATATTTTGTCAATCCCTTTAATACTTTTTATTTAATTAGTTTTTTTTATATTATCATTTATCTACTTCTATTACAGTTCTATATCGATTAAATATATAATTTTGATAATTTTTTTCTTTAAATGTAAAGAAAAATAAACAAATCACGTACAAGGTACGAGTATTACACTAGTATTTCTTAAATCTATTATATATATTAAAGTTCTCTCCTTTTGAGCTCTTAGAACACTATTGGACCCACCATATCTATATGTCATTTTCTCATTCGTTCCTTTTTAAAAATATTTTATTTCACTTTAAATAAAAAGCGTTTATCAAATCAATATTTATATGAAAATATTTAGATTACAATTACTTCCAAAACCAACTAAACTTTAAAGTGGCAAATAAAATTGTAAATAAATTTAACCATCAATCTGTATATCTATAAAATCTTCACTTGATAGATTTCACATTTTCAATATTTAATTACAAATTATTTATGAACTTGACATAATTGATGATGAATAAAAAATATGTATGAAAATATCAATATACTATTTGAAATATAATTCAATTGGGTTTTATTTGATTCTCCAATTGAGTTAATTTAGTATATTAATAATTATGAATAAATGTAAGTGCCCAACATATATATATATAATAAATAAATAAAACAATGAGTAAATTATAAAAAAAAATATTTTCAATAATATCATCTCAATGTCTAAAACCTGAATTAAATATTACAAAAGGTAAAAAAACTAACAAAAGTAATATTCTATCAACAAACTTAAGAAGTTTTAAAATAAATATAGATCTAAACATATCATCACTAATATATTGTTGGAAGATTAACAAATAACATCGTACTAACATATTAAATTGAAGAAAAAAATAGTATATTTTGATTCATAACTTCAATCTCGGATATTTATTTCACTTTAAATATACAAAAATAAAATGTTCTTGAGAATTGGTTAAGTAACATGTACAATCATAATTTTTACATATATTTAGAGTGAAATTTGTTTCCTATAATGTTTATATATAAAAATTCAATTACTTTCTTTCTATTAGTATGTATATGTTTGAAAAAAATCTAATATAAATACATATCATTATATTTTTATTTCATGTATATCTTATCTTTTATAATCATGTAGTCATTAATTTATACTCATGTGTCGTTTATTCATATACTAAAATTTCCTTTCATAAATATAAGTCGGCTCATACATGACACGAAGGTTTAAACTAGTTTGTTTAAAAGCAGTTATGTATGGGCGCACATGTGAAATTACACGGTCCCTTGCATATACTAGTATTATAGAGTAATTTTTATAATTAAAAATCGGCGCTTACAATTGAAAATTTCAAAATCACTAGTGTTGAAATATACAATTATGTAATTGTGTCGTCGTAATAATATATGGAGTATCTTTTTTACAGACGAAATAAAGTAATATATACTTGCTCTGTTTAGTTTTAATTGACGTTCTAGCAAATTTCAGACAAAATAAGAAATCAGTTTTTTTTTCCGAAATTATCCTTATGATTAATTACTGTTTTATTATTGATCATGAAATCTATAATTTTTTTTTAAGAAAATCAGAATATCAAAAGTTAATCTCATCCACTTATTGAGAAATAAAATTTTGAATTACCAAAACAAAGATTCGGAATTGCCATAAAAATTCATAAAATCAAATATTTTATTATTGATCATGGGAAAACAGCTAATAAATAATTGAGAAACCAAAAAAATAAAAATAAAAGAATTACTAATATGAGGGCAGATCTAGATAAAATGGTAAAAAAAAATCTAAAACGATAATTAAAACTTATCAAAGACTTAAGTTTAGAATATCAATTAAAACTAATCAGAGCGATTACTTCGTTTTCTCTTTCTCCTCGATTTGAAGTCTCAACGCAATTATTGCCTTCACAAATTATTATCTTTTGTTCTTCTAATTTAAAATGTAATTTGTAGCTTTAATCTTTAACGTTTTATTTTGATGGTCTAAGATTAATTTTAAGATCCCGAATTTTATCAAAGTTTAGTTATTTTAAAAAAGGGTTAGGGTTTGTGTAATATCCTTCATTATGTAAGGAAAATTTTGAATTTTCTTATGCCTATATTACAAGTCAGATTAAATTCATAGAAGTACGGACATTCTATGAGATGTTTGATCTCTGTAATATTTTTTCTGAGTAATATAAAATACAGTTAATGTATTTTTGGGCTAAAAGGTCGTTCGTGTACGAATATATTTAACCCGGGGTTAAAAATATCTAACCACTTGGTAAATAAGACAAACCGGACAAAAGGGGGCAAAAAGGGCCTTGACCGCACCCCACGGTCAAGTGGCCGCACCCGCAGCGAAGGCCAAATTTGGAGGCGGTCACGAAGTCGGCCACCGCACCCTGCCGCACCCCGCGGCCATCGTCAGCTCCGACGTCATCGCGATAAGTCGCAGGCCGTAGCTCGCCTTAGTTGGCCTCCTAGCTGACTATCTGGTCGGGCCACCTCCTCCTTGACGTCATTGGTTGGTAAGCTCCATGCTTGGGGTATAAAAGAAGGAGGAGAAGCCATGGACGAGCTCCATCTTCTTCCTCTGAAAAATTCTCTGAAATCTCCATTGTTGTCAAGCTTGTGAGCTTCGTTTGAGAAGAGATCGAACCCTTTTGAGTGTTTACAAAGGTGATCTTAAGTGATGTTCAAAGGCCTAAGAAGGTTGGGGATCGAACCACAAACGAATCAAAGGCGAACGAATCAAATTGGGTGAGTTCGCCATCGAAGCTGTCAAAAGATCGCCACTGGCGCCTGACCGCACCCGCGGCAAGGGCTCCACCGCACCCGCGGTGAGCCTTGTCCGGAGTGTGTGTTCTTGGGTGTTTGGCTTTGGGCGAGGCTTAACCCCTTTGATTCCTTCCTTATTCTCTTAGATTCATATATGTAGATATTGAATCTAACTTAGGGTCTCGTTATGGGTCGTTCCAGAGGGATTTAATATACAAGATCTGTCCCAGTTTCAGACTCAGGAACCGTTGTCTCTAAGCTTGTTAAAGCTTTTGTCTGATCTAAGGCAAGTGGCGGTTCGCTCTTGCTTATCATTCCATATTTCCATTAATTATCAATTGTTTAATTGTTAATTAATTTGGGATGATTTACTGTTCTGTTGGGAATAGTTTGATAAATGATGTGAAAAGAATATGATATTATAATAAGTTGTATATCTGCTAGAATAACACTATTATAGATATATATTTATGATATTAGCCTGGAGGGCTTTGATATGATTATTATTGTGTTGAATTGTTTAGTTAACACGAATATTCGTAGGAGCGATGAACTATTCGAGGTCCAGTCGTTTCTTAATAATGATAAATGGTGCAAAGGGTGATAAACCCAAAAACCATTTGGTGGGTCATGACCGATCTCTATACTCAAGTATAGAGATGGTGACACTTAACTGATGCTATAAATCTTGGGATTCGTCCCATTCAGAAGTATGTCCCTCATGGCGAAACATATATCCTATATGTCCCTCATGATGAAACATATACTCAATATATGTCCCTCATGGTGAAACATATATTTAAAAGTCTATAACGTGATGCGCGTTTTGGAATTTAAATAAGATAAGTGTCGTCGTAGCACATGATTAATATACCTCAGACGAGTAGTGCAGCTAGAGAATAGTACAGCTAGGAAAGCTCGTCTTGACTTTGATCAGAGTACCGTTCTCTTTCCAATCTGGATTCGCATTAAGCGGTGAGGTTGGTCGTGAACCGAAATATCAAGTCGTTTTTGAACGCTTGTATGATTAATTAATGTTCCCCAACATTTGTCATATTTCCGATAAGACTCAATTCGTTGGAGTCTTCTTTGGGATTGATTTCTGTGAGACTTGGTCTTTCAGAATCTTCTCTTGATCATGCCTCTTCATATGTTTCAGTAGAGTATGGTGGTTGACTATCGTTATCGGTTTTGATTCGAGGAGCGATGAGTCTAACCTAATACGACTACTTCGATCCACTTTGCTTTGTACCCTTGCATAGTCTTTCATTAGACTAACCAACCGTAATTGTTCTCTGCATGGTTGGCTGGTGTCATCCGTTCGATTCGGCACATCAGATAAGAATCCGAGAAACAAAGGCTAGAACGACTATAAAAGCAAACAGTGTTTTAATGGATTTATCAGGTTGCGATCCTTGGCGGATGATCATTACGATCAAGACCCTTGTATTTATACTTTGCAAAGACTTCCGCTAATTACTCTGTTTTGTCCTATGGGGATTGGGATGTAATCCCCAGACATATGTTTTAACCAAAGATTTTGGTGTTTACATCATGATTGTTGTTTATGATTTGTATTTAAACCGGTAAAGCCTGGGATGGCTTCGGTGTGAAAACCGAGGTCACTGGCGATAATACATTTCCAAATGGGTTACGATTTGGGGGTGTTACAGTTTGTTTGGCAAGACAATTTATAAAGCCATTATCATTTATAATGTATGTCTTGTTGAAAAAAATAGTTTTGAAACTTTGAAATATGTGTCACTTTAATTTGAAATTGGGAAAAAATAAAATAAAATAAGAATATTATAACTAATATTGCCAAACACCATTATTACAAATAAATACTTAAAGATAAAAATGTCTTTATAAATATACTAACCAAACAAACCCTTAGATAAACTCAAATACAAATTTAAAAGGATAGTATATAGTTTGGTTTCTATAAATATTAGCTGTCATTTGAATTTTCCTAAATCTTAACTACATAGCATGTGCGCTAGTATCTGGTAAAATTGCATAAATAAACATGCATGCTCAATCTTATTTTCTAAAAAAATATACATATACGTTGATCATACATGATACATAAGAAGTTTTCCAAATAATAAACTTTATTAGGATAATGTAGGATTTTCTAATGGAAAACGTCAGTGCAAAGACTATTATATTCAACCAGTTAACTAATCTATTTTAATCTAAATTAATTGATTATTGCAGAGTTAATCCAAAAATCAAACTAACGTACTTTAATTGATGAATTTTCAATAACAAAATAATACACTAAAGTGTACCAGTTTTAGTATTAAAAAAATCCAACGTTCTTTTCTGTGTGCGTTATTATTTCTTTAATTACGTTAAAAGAGTATCAATATATATATTTAAAACTTAGCTTTCTAGTACATTGAAAGCTAATTTTTAAATGACAAACAATATTACTTATCTGTTGAAACAGGTCTGTAGACCTTATGTGATATTCTTACAAGGCCCAGATGTTGAAACGGCCCATTAAAGGCTAGGATAATACAACTCCAATTCAAGAAGTGACGACGAAGAGGCTGAGAAAAAACCTGCAGTTATGAGAATTACTATATTTATGCGGAGACGATGAAGAGGCTGACTCTTTCACCTACACCAGCATTAATGTTATTGCTTCACCTTTAAACACTGTTGATGGACCAAATCTCCACTCCTGCCCTCCTCTGCACCCTCCTCATCGTCATCGGCGTCATCGTTCTCCTCGGAATCCCTCTTCATCTCGGGGGCACCGTCCCTCTCATCGAATCCGTTCTCAGCCCTGGAAGTCTGCGTGGACTGCTCGAGCAACTGTATAGGGATCGAGGAGAGGTGGAACGAATTTTCGCGCAATCGGGAATCGATCTGGATGGAGATTGTCTCGTCTTTCATCTGCGGGGTCCGATTCAAGTTTCGCAATGTCACCGTTGGCGGCATTGAAGAGTGCGACGATTTGAGGAGATTCACCCCTTTTCCCCTTGTTAGGTTCCGTCTTTGAGTGCCCTTTTCTCCGCTCCAATTTCATTCGCAATTAACTTCAACATCTCACCCAGATTCACCCCTTTTTCCCCCAAAGTGCTTCTCTATGTTGTCTTGCATTTTAGGGATTGTGGGTTTTTTTTCTTTTTGGGTGATAAGATTTGCCAAATCTGTTAGTTCTTTTAAATCAAGATTGGGGTTTTGAGAAACTGAGCGGTTTGATAATCAAGGTCTGTTTCATGATTCTATTCTGCTCTTGAATCAGAAATTTTAAGGATTCTATTTTAGGAGTTTATGTACCTGAATACAAGATATCTTCATGATTCTCTATTATTCTGAATCATGAGGTTTAGTGGAGTGTTGTATTTTATAAGTGTGGCTTATGTGCATGATCTGATGAATGAAGATGGAGTTTTGATTTGGAGGATGTTGTAATCGCACTTTTACAGCTTTAATTAAGGATCAAATGCATCCTCCTCCTTTGATAAGTGTATCTGTGCTTTTGTGATTGTTTTTTAATGTACCAGGAAACAAATGCAATATTTTATGTTTTCTTACTATGTGATTCTCTCTATCTATAATAATCACGAGCTTCCTGCTGTAGTTTCAAGATACTTGCTCTATATCTTCCATTCTCCTCTTTCGCTCTCATCCTCCAAATCAAACCAGGTATTTGCAATCTTTTCCACTCCTCATGCGAAATTTCTAGGGTTTTTGTTTTGATTGTGCATAGTTTTGTGATGTTTTAGCTCTGGAGATGCCAAGGAGGGAGCGAATTCGGGGGCTCCAGCGAAGCGCGTCTCATTCTCCGATTACCTTAATCGAAGGCTACACAACAATTCCGTGCTTCCCCGTGCTCTTCAGGTCCCGTTTTTTCTTCTATTTTCAAATTTATAAATTTGTGAAGAAAAGTGTGTAGTCTTTCTTGATGCTGCTAAGTGGATGGTGATTCAAATCCGAGAGAGATAAGAGGAGGGGGCAAAAGAGTAACCTAAACGATCCAGATGGCTGTGGTGCCGGCGGCGACGCCCCAAGCGGCAGCGGCAAGTTGGAGGCGCATGGAAGGCTTAAGAAACTTCATCATTCTCGATCCGATTGCCTGAAATTGGGATTATTAACCGTAGGGGAAACCCTAGAAATTGCAGGAAATGAAATCAGATTGGAGAGAAAGACTACACACTTTTCTTCACAAATTTACAAATTTGAAAGTAGAAGAAAAAACGGGTTCTGATACCAGTTGATGCGAACAACCCCTGAAGTGTTGTCTGCAACGCAGGATCTTTGATTCCTCAGGCTTGAATTCGATTCTCCTCTTCCGTAGCCAAAGTGATGGCTTTCTCAAACGCGTTCAAAGTGATGAACGAAAGGATCAAAGAGATGATCACAAACACCGAAGAGACGATGAACAATTGCTCGAAGCGATGAGCTACAGGATAGACGATCCGTGGGATCGAAGAGTTGACGTTAGAATTCAAGGGAAGGAGCGTACTCAACTTTACTACTCAAATTCAACGTAAAAGAATACAAACTATGATTTCAAGTCTTAAATAGTGCCAAAAGAAATAACATAAAATAATAATAAAAATTGTTCAGCAAAACGACGAAGATTGAATTCGCTGGCGCGGACCGAAAGTGGAAAAAACAGCGGTCGCCGTAATTAAACGGCGGTCGCTGCCATTTGTCGTAGGCAACTTCCTTGCGGAGTCTAAAACGGCGGTCGCCGTAAGGTTGGCGGCGGTCGCCGCCATTTGGCGTAGGCAAATTCCCGGACTCTTCAAAAACGGCGGTCGCTGTAAGTTTGGCGGCGGTCGCCGCCCCTCTGCTTCCGCGAACTCGTCGTCTTCGTCTTTTTGGCACAGATCTCAGTAAAACTCAGTTTTGACCATCTTCTTGTTGGAATCTTGATTCGACGTAAACTATGAAGTTGTAGATATTTGAATTAGCTTTCCAACGCATCTTGAATCATCACGAGATTAATTTTCTAGCCATAGTTATGGCCGTTTTACCAAAGACTGTCCAGAACCAAATCGACAATAATTATTCCGAACTTGCACAAGACTTCATCCTTTGCTTGAGCCTCTTCCTCGGAGGCTTTTGATTAACTCTCTCATGCAACTACTAATATCTGTTGGGGTCATGGTTGTTCTTCTACTAGCCTTGTAAGGTTGATAGTTGGAAATGGTATATTCCTTTGATTTGTTTGTTAACATTTGTAGTCGAGGTATTATGGTCATTGACTAATTCGTCTGCTATAAATTGTGTGTTAATTACCTCCCTTCTGAATATAATTCCTTACACATTTCATGTTTCGGTTTCTACTTCCTGCTAAACAGTTTTCTATTGAATGGCCACAGATTTTCTGTTATAAGAAAGTGAATATGCTCAGTTGCTGGGACAATTTTCTGATTAAATAGTCGTTGTGGTTTCAGTTTGATTGCAGACTGAGAAGGCATTTCTAAAGCAGCCCAAGGTTTTCCTTTCGTAAGTTTCATACAGTTTCATATTGCTGAGTATTTTGTTTCCCATGTATAAAACTTTATGGCAGGCCCCTGTCCAAGACCGTGAGATTCAATGTGTTGAAGGTTATCCCTGTCGGTTCAGCTGCTGGTGGCAAGAAGGCATTTACGGGCATGCAATCTTCTTTCCCGATTTTGTTCGGATTATGCAGCTTTAGTTGTTTGTAGATGAAAATGTTGTTTTTGTATGTCACTGTTCTGGAGTTTTTTCTCTTCCCATTCTCACATCAAACAGAATCTACTTGAATGTTTTTGTTCCTTCTATCCCTTGCTACTTTCTTTTTATTGTTTTTTATAACGTTTTTATGTAGAGACGTGTTATTTGTTGATGCATTTGTTTCTTTCATATGTAGTTAAATGATGGTTGCGCACTTGGTTGAATGCTCACCTTCTCTTATTAATGTTAACAAATCAAAATGGAGCTGGTTGGTGGGATTATGAGAGGGAAGGTGTTGATAACGATGAAGTTGGGGCTACTGAAGTATTGGAGGGTATGGGTTCCACAACATTAGGAGAAATTATTGACTGTCATTGAAGTTTGTTGCGTACTTTAAACTGTCTCTTTTTTGTAATTTTGCATGGACAAAGGGGAAGTTTGTGTTAAATGTGTTAACCCTTCTGTATGATATTTGTCAGTTAATGGTTCTTCTATGAAATCTCTTACCTTTCGGTTTATGTAATTGACAAGTTGACAGCAGCTCTGAATCCATGTAATCTTCCCTAAATAAAGCTTAAGGAATTTCTTCAGAAAATATTTTGCCACATATCTCTTTATCCAAATTACATGTAGATAGTATCTACCTTTAACTTAGGACAATTACATCATTAATATATTTTTTCTTAATTTGTCATTTCAATGATTAATGAAATGGAGGTTACAAATCATTACATTAATTATCGAACTTTTAAGCTTCTAAACGGCTAACTCCAAAATCCAAATTACACGTAGTATAGTATCGGCCATTAACTTAGGACAATTACATCATTAATATGATTTTTCTTGGTTTGTCATTTCAACAATTAATGAAACGAAAGTTACAAATCGTAATTATTGCATTCAATAAAAAAATTACCCACCTTATATAAAGACCCTGAAATAGCTTCCGACAAAAAATACTCTGAAATAACTAAATAATTAATCCAAGCTTTAAAAATAGCTTATATCTTTATTATTTTATAAATAAATGCCTTTTATTTTCTATAGTATGAACCCTAAACCATTCACCAATATATATACATTCTCCCAATTTCACTCACAACTCCAAATTCCACTAACAACAACTATATCAATATCATCGTATCAGACTCACCAACACGATGAAGAGGTACGTCGTATAGCACATTAACATTTATACTCATCGTGTATATATACTAAATTTAGCCTCATTTGTCTTGGTCTAGAGGAATTAATCAAAGATGGAAGCCAAAATAATAGACATGTACTCACTCTCACATATGAAATATACAAGGAAGAAGTTATGAATTATACTTTTGCTAAGAAGAGTAAGCATGTACCGATAAAATAACTAATATACTTTTATATCAAATGTAATAAGGTTTAAGAATATGCAGAGTCACCAATTATTCTTATTACTCCGTATTTAATAAGAATAAGAAGTAATGACTAATATATTTTTAATAAAAATGATATTAATGTCTAGGAATATGTAAAGTCCATGTGACTAATAAAACGATATACATTCCAGACAAAATAAAATAAAATATTAATGAATATTAATAACTAAAGCATAAAAAAAATAGTAAAAGGCAATAAATTTGTAAGATAAAGTCAAAAAATTAGAAATGTGGAGGGTAGTGGAGCATGTAATAAATGAGAGTTGTAGCAAGTTTCTTACAAATATTACAGTTCAAGCATAACATATAATTAGATAGGCATTTCTAAAATATTTTCAAAGAAAAAATTTGAATCCCTACAAAAAACAACTACCACCTAATTCAAGAATTAAAATGAACTTCTGACCATAATAAATAAATAAAATTGTACTTCGTACAATCATATCATTTTATACCTAAAATACTTATATATTACATTTAAATACATATCAAACAATATATCGTCTAAGATAAAACATGCAGTAACAATCCATATATTACAAACTCACAAATATACTACGACACTATATATACACAAAAGGCTTGTGCGAAGCAGAGGCTTTGATTTCTAGTTGTATGAGTGTTTGCAATACTAAGACCATCTTTAATGATGGATTTGGGAGTATTATTTTCATTTAAAAAAAGTGAAAATAAAATTAAATGTATGAATTTGGGTGGAAATCAAAAACATTATTGTAGAGAAGTATCACACATATGGTATTTAGTCTGACAAATACCACTATAATTTCAGTCAATAAAGTGACACTTGGACACTCTCAAATAGTCTATTTTGTATTCTCACTCAAAAGCAATTCAAAAAGTATTTTAATGGGCTCTACCTCCAACAAAAATAAATATTATTATTGTAGAATATGAGTATCATAAAAAAAATAAAAAATAAATACTTATGATACTTAAGGAGAGTATCATTAATAAAGATGCTCTAATACTCCGTATTACTCCTTTGTTAGTTACTAGTTACTACTCCATATTTAAGCTGAGATGAATATGTATCAGACTATGATATTTACATATAAAATCATGTTCAATATTATGCACCTATATAATTGGGGGCATGTTTAATATTTCTTGTCCACTATTAAGTGTTATTTTAGTTTTTTGATTTTATTACTAAATATTTTTTATTTTACAGTTTTAGATGATGATTTATTGAAATTATAATTTTAGAAAAATATAATCGTGAAAGATAATATGGGGATAAACAATATCACATTCAAAATAAATAAATAAATAAATTATTGTTGGTGTCCATGAATTTAGGGTTATTCTTGTTGGTGCCCCTGAGTTTTTCCCAGTTTTAGATGATCATTATATTTATTGCCCTCAACTTAGTAGGATTCGACTCCTAAAACAATCAAATTCATACTCGAACCATTCCGATTCGAATTCTTAAGGTCGAAAACGAGTTGTTGCTTCAGAATTCAAATCGACATGGTTTGGACATGAATTTGAGTATTTTAGGAATCAAATCTTACTAATTTGAGTAAAGGAACACAACGATGGACTTGGATTTAATCAATTTGAACCGGAATGATGCAAATATGAAAAAGTTTGGTTACAATGCAAACAAACTCAAACCTTAGGGACATCAACCGGAAAAAATACTTAATTGTGGGACATCAACAAAAATAACCCTAAACTCTGGGACACTAACAAAAATTTCCCTAAAAAAATCAAGACTACTATATAATATCATGAATTACTTCTTGTCAATTGATTTTAAGATAAAACTCAGACTTATATGGTGAGCTTCTGTACTGACATATACGTCCCTCCCCTGAACGGCCCATGGACTTTAATAATAATATTTAGATTTAATAATTATATTATCTAGTATTTATAAAAGAATGAGTAATTAGACTGGTTCTTGTGTTATGTACGTACACGAAAGATTGTACGGAGTTAGGTCGTTTTATCTCTATTTTTGCTTTGTTGTAATTTTCATGCTTGATTTATTATTCTTATTGTCCGATTTTGACCGATGCCGATTTGTCGGCCTCTCGATCTACGCAACGTTATGTCGGGTATTTCGAATTCTTTCTTCATCAAAAAAAAATGTACGGAAGAGGTGGAATTCGTTAAAAAAAATCCAAATTAAGGCCCGTTCAAATTCTTTCTTTCGCTACGCAGTTGACCCACATAATTATGACCTTTCAGCAACTGATAATGTGTATGTATGTATGCCTTGGGGTGCATCATGATGATATGGGTGATCATCATCATCATAGCCCCGTGAGAGATAATCATAATAGACATCATTCGTTATTTATGGTCTGGAAAGACTTGAAAGATACTGTAGTAATTAATGTTGTATACAAAAATATTAGTTAATCAAGTGCAGAGTATTTAAGAAGAGGGAATGAATGGTAATAATTGATCAATCTCATTATTCATTATCCCTGGATTCGATTCCCTGTTCAGTTCACAGATGATTCATGTGGGTCCCTCGGATATTTCATTTTTACTAATTATAACACATGCATTCACTTTGAAAAGAGCCCATAAATAGAAAAAAAAAAAGAGGCTCCAAAGCAATAAGATGGTTCAAGATTTGGAAATTAGGATGCCACTTCCAATAAAACTTTTTTTAATCCGATCACTCATTGGTGGTAACACAAAGTAAGCAGCAACCAAATTGTCTAACCCCTTTTTACATAAAGACAAGATTTATGAATTGAGAGTGACCATAATGGTGATATTTAGAATTTATTAAGACTCATTTGATTTGGTATTGATATCAAAATATTAGATATGTGGATGAGATATCAGTCATATTCATATCTGTATTTAGTATATCTTGAATTGAGAGTGACCATAATGGTGATATTTAGAATTTCTTAAGACTCATTTGGTATTGATATCAAGAAATCAGGTATATGTATGAGATATCAGTCATATCTATATCTGTATTTAGTATATTATGATATTGATATATGCATGTTGTTTGATATAAGTAGATATCGATATCAGTGATTTAGAGTTACATTAGAGTGTTATTTTAATATCTCTCATAAAATTAGTATATCAAATATATCACTCATACCTCATACGTCATGCTCATCTCCATATCCGATATATTGATATCACTCATACTCATGTATTGATATTCATATCGATATTGATACCCGATATCTCATATATATGATATCGATACCAAACGAGCTCTAAACATTTATGAGGAAAATAAAATTTCTTAAATATTAGAATGTAATTAAAGAAGCTTCTTTTAGTTTTAACGCCAACTCTTGAAAAAATCAGCATTGGCTTGTTACTTTGACAAGTATGATAACTAAAAGAAACTTTGTTTAGGGCAAGAAGGCATCTTGTATGGGTGATTTTTGGTAATTTTGTTGGTAGATTGATTGTTGATTTTGAATATGGAATTAGTTAGCTTTATGGTTGACTAGTGCATGAAGTTGACAAGTAAGCTGCAGGCATTAAATGGTTTGGGGAAGATAAAATACCAACATATTTACACTGTAAAATTAAATAAGTAACAGTGGTGGAAAGTGAGGGTGCAGCCCATGTGAATAAGCAAGTCTGAAAGAGTCATGGGATACTCCCCTCTTGCTTAATTGTGTCGTCTTTTTCATCTTTTTTACTCCCTATAGTTTAAATAAGAGTTTTTATTATGTACTAGAAAAGATTTGTAAGGACCCGATTCATTGGATTTTTGCTTTCTTTTCTTTAATATTTCACATTATCAAAAGTATAGTTTATAGTTATGGTAGTATCTGATGCTTCTGAAGATCTTTCATATTCGTATTATGAGTTTATTTTACACTTCCTAGAAATGTCTTATTTACCTTGATTTCGGCGACGCTGCTCTTGTGCTACTATTAGTGTTTTACTCATCCCATTTTTTAGTTAGCTTATTTGTTTTATTACATTCAACTTAGTTTGTTTTTCTTCTTGTTTGTTTTCATGACAGCTAGACCACCTATCGATTTATTTGATTCCTCGATCTATAAAAATTGTCTGTTACATCGATTTTTTACCTTTGAAAAGTTTATTATTTTTTTTGCTAACTCTATATATTACATTTGGAAAGAGAAATTAAAAAAATATTATTTATCCATTTTTCAATAACATGATTGCAAGGAGAAGGTAAAGCTAGAACATTGAAATACAGTGTTTTTTAATACCGGTTCCTGGGTAATTGATAAAATCAAACGTGGATGAACAACCAGTCAAAACAATGCAAATCAAAGACCTAGCTTTATGTATAAACTTTTTTCTATAATAAGGGAATAAGGGATTTAAGTTTCATCCACTCGATCTGGTGGGTAGGAATTCAGATTTGAGTTTTGTATCTTGATAACCCAGCATTGTCCGATATGCAGTATGGATGTTTAAAGTCGATTAAAAATAGATTTAGCTTAAATAAAGTATACTTATTTTGTCCAGGAGCGCTTTAGTTGTGTTTTACCCCGGTTATAAATTTCACTTTGCTTCACTTTTGTATTTAACAAACCTACAAGCATAGAATACCAATTCAAAAAAGATATCAATATGTTAAGCAAAGGTAATTGTTTTTTATTTCCTATAGGAGGTACTTAGTCCTTTGTAGAGAGGAATCCAACTCGTAATCTTGTGGTTATGGTATATCATGTTTTTAAATATGTCAAATGGGTCGGGTTTAAATTAATACACCGGATTGGGTCATTTACAAGACAAAAATTGCGAGTCAAGTAGGGTTCTATGTCAAAGTTTTTGGAACAATTATTAAAATAATATTTTATTTAAATAAAAAAAATACTACCATACAATTTTTAATCATAAAATATAATATAGTACTCAATATAAAAGATATAAACACAATTATAATAATCTAACATATCGATGATCCAATCTAGAATTTTTCAGGTCCGATAGGTCGGATCACGTTTAACTCAATATTTTTTGAGTCAGGTCTTAATCTAAAAAACCCGAATAGGATCAAATTACTAGTTAAATCACACGACTATGTGGTTACTAGTTAAGATAAAAAAATCAAAGGATATTCTTTGTGAATTACAATCCCTTCTTACCAAAAAAAGAATTCATCTGCCTCTTTACTATTTGGCGGGGCATTTGGATTAACAAAAATCAACTCATTTTTAACACAAACCCAGATGACAAAATTAAGGACTTGAAACAATACATTTTCATCATAATTAATAATTGGGATAAAACAAAAAGAACTGAGATGGACGATGAATTCACTCAAAAACCAAAACCATCCCAACATAGAAAAACAAGATTGTTGAAATGGGAAAAACAACACCAAAATTTATACTAAATCAATTTTGATGGAACCATGCAAAATACTGGCGATGCCGGTATTGGTTACATTATTAGAAACGATAAATTAGAAGTTATCCATATGGATAACAAACGCTGTGAATTTAATAGTATTCTCATGACATAAGCCCTGACTCTAAAAAATAGCATTAAATATGCAAAATCACAAAACTTACCTAAACTTTAAATTGAAGGTGACAATCTCTGCCTTATTAACTCGATCAAATGCATTTGTGATTGTCCCGGGGAAATTGAAATGATTGTGGCTGATATCCTAATCGACATTCATTCTTTTCAGGAGGTTCGGCTTAGACACATTTTCAGAGAGGTAAACTGTATTGCTGATCATATTGCTAAACTCAGTTTTTCACCAAATGTGTCTAACTTCAGAAATGATTCAGAATTTCATGTTCTCATCCGTAAGAATGCTATAGGTTAATCTTCTAATAGAAACTAAGACCAGTCTAATTCTTTTCTCATTAAAAAAAAATAAAAATAAAAAGAGTTGACAAGCAAAGGCAAATGGTTGGGAGATGGGAATAGAGAGAGACTGCACATCCTGAAATGGGCCTCGTCGGTAGATGCGTCGTTTTCAAGTCACATTGCCTCCTTTTTTATTTTAACCCATCTTCTTAAATTTTTTATTTTTATTCTCAGCTGTTAGGTATGTTATACAGTAGTATTATACTGTACTGCGGAGTATAAATATTTACTGACGGGAAAAAAAGAAATTTTATTGTTACCGTATTCTTTGTCAGTCACTTGTCAACGTCACTGTTCTCCTCAACAGATTTTTTTTCAAACAGAAGAATCCAACCAAAAGTGAAACTGAAATCCCCGGTATTCATGCTACTGATTCATACTCAGTTTTCATCCCCTCTTGGATTTTATTTTGTGATAGGAAAATTTTATTAGCTAGTTCTTAAACTATCTACTATGAATACATCTTATTAGGGATATAATAGTTAAGGTGTCGTTTTTCGTATGTTGGAATGTAAATTTAAATATGTAAGATTAGCAATTTACTTCTTAAGATGTACTTAGCTTACACATATGACATATCTATATTATCGTATCTGTATGTTATCAGTCTATGGCCCACAAACTAACACATCGTTTTTACTTTAACTTAAATTATATTATATGCTATTTGGAGACTCTAATGTCATATTTCATTATGATTTATAAAGGGTTTTCCACGATCGCCAGCCTTGGAGATGTGAATATATCATCCCATTAATTAGTGTCATCTTTTACGGTTTTATTATCATATCAAACTTAAGGTGTCATTTTATAAAATCGAGCAAATTAGTGACATTTGGAAATAAATAAATAAAATCTATGGACGTATCAAAACAAAAAGAAACTGAATCTTGGATGATAAGGACCGGATCCTGAAAAAGTTAGGGGGGAGAAAGGAAGAGATAAGATAAGAAATTTAAAGAGTTACAACAAGATTGCAAAATCTTATGGTCATGGGAAATTTAGGGTTAAAAGAGGAGAATAAGACAAATATATAGCAAGCTACTTATTTGTCATATATAGGAAGATGGTGCACAAAATAGGGTAGGGAGAAATACAAAACTTGTACAGCTAAACAATACCCAACACCATAGAAAGAAAGAAGAAGCCAAGCTTCTACTGCAATTCTATTGTGAATTGTGATTGTCATGAAAGGGATTTATCCAGTAGTTCTTTCTGCTCTTTCAACCTTTTCTTATATTGCCATTCTCAACCCAAAATCTTGCTAACTTTTCATGCCCTTTTCATTTGCTTCAAAATCTGGTGAATATCATAAGGCTATCAACATGAAAATGATTAATTGTGCAATTTCCCCTTTTCCAAAAGTAGATAAACTCTAGGGTTTTGGTTGAAACAAGAAACATACATATTGTTGAATCGTTAGTATATTTCTGGATAACGGAATAAGTGAAACACTTTAAGATGACAATACACGATTACTTAGAAAAAAACTCAAGTTAGTATTTTTTTCCCATAAATGTGGTATTGGGTCAGACATAAAAGTTTACTTTACATTCATATATGCCAAATATATTTAAGATTACGAGTATACATCTGTCCAAATTTTATTATAGTTTTCTTTGATGGTATATCTGTCCAAATTTATTAAGTTAGATGCCATAGGTCATTCATTGTGCTTATCATTGCATGTAATTCACAATGACAAATAAGTTGAAACAAACAAAGGGAATAGTAATTGATTATAATGATAAACATTGATATTCACATAGCTAGATTGATGGTCAACCAAACAAGACCTTAAATCTGTCTGTTTGCCCTACAAATCTGCAAGATCCAGTATGTTTTCTATACCTAACAAGCCTTGTATATTTTTTTTTACCACTGCTACTTGTTTTTGGGCCAGATTGGTACACGACGCAAAACGCTCACATGGAGATTATACGCTGGACCCACCATTGTATTTGTTTGCATCCAATTTACCACTAATTTTCTTGGTTTATTTATGAAATGAAGAATTGTTAATTTTCATTGACAAAGTATAGTTTTTTTTAGGGGGGAGAGTTGTAGCACATGCACATGGGTTATTATCATACGGGACCCTTTATTTATATATATTCTTTTATTTTTAGGTTTAGAATCTCTTTAGTAATTATACCTTATACATGAGAAAGATCTAGTAATTTTTTTAATGGAAGAAGGAAAATATGCATATACAATAATTGTAGCTGAAATCGGCTCAGGCATATAATCACTTAACAGGCTTTTGGATCAGTGGACTTTCGCTCATAAAGCCCATAGGAAATCACACTTCTATTTTGGGTGCTTATTTGTTTACAGCAAATGAGCTTAGCTTGTCTTGGGCCCAAACTTTTTTTTTTACATATAGAAAAGTATAATACAAATTCACGCATATTCTTAACAACTTTGGTGTATTTATAATCATAAAGTCAACAAAATATATCAATTGGTAATTATTCACATAAACTCATCATAATATTTACATCAAAATAAACGACAAATGTATATATATTAAATTCTCATTTACTAATCAAACTACATAGCAATTTAATTTTTAGATTGTCTTTGGAGAATAAATAGTGTAAATGAAAATGAAAAAAACTCTACTTTATATAAGTAACTTTGGCTAATATAGTTCATAGTTATCAATATCTCTACATCAATAACTTTGGCTAATATTAGTAATATATCATACTTGTTTATTTCAATAGCTTGAAAAAAATTATACTCATGGAATTTTCAAATATAACTCAAAACAAAACAACACCCAAAATAAAAAGGGGAGAATATTAAAATGAACCCATTACTGACAAGAAAAATCTTACATAATCAAACATAACTTAAATAATAGTGACATATAACCAAAGGAGTCTTACAATTGACAGTTGATACCAACCACTTTGTATATTCTAACTCCTCCCAGAAACCAGATTCCCAAATGAAGAAAAAAAGGCTATAAGAAACTTCTCCATAAACCTAGCAAAAACTGTAAATGTTACAGAGCTTACGTAACATAGATTATAATTAAAAAATAGCTTCAGCATAATACAGACTGCTAATTCAAATTTAGCCTAACAAAGCACACAGACAAATTCAAGGCCCCAACCTGGAAACCAAATGGACATTCTTCATTAAAAGATGGATTATGAATCCATGGATCTCCCACCGAAGATTGGTTGAAGATCAACACACCATGAGGAAACTAAGTTGATAACTGAACACTCAGAAGAGTGTTTAGTGCCCCGACTGCAGTAGGGCGGCGACTTGGGGGAGGAGTAGAAGTATCCGCAGGAGCTTGCAATGAACACTTGTCTTAGCAAATGCTTAGTAAACCCACTTACCAAGAGCATCATATATTGTGTCTTTAGCCTGATATGGAAGAAGTCGCTCTCACCCCCGAGTCTTGGCCCTCTTTATGTTCGTGTTGCCCAGACTGTTGAAAGGAGATACGGAGCCAGACATGGGAGAGGCGTCATCACGAAGAGTACCATTCAACAAGGCCAGTTCTCTCAGTTGTTGTTTCTTGAAGAAATCATGAGATTCATCCTGGACAGTTTGAATTACTAGTTGATCAAATTTTACCCTTCACCCAAGAAATAGTAAAAAGCATAAGTTATATATGTTTGTCTATGATTGGGATCAGGACCAATGTATTACTTACCACAGGCCTCAGCAGCTCTTCAAGTACCTCCCGTGCTTGCATTAGCCGGTTGTCGATTATTTCAACAGGCAGCTCAGCCTCCACAAGAACATGAAGAGGTTCATTAAGATGTTCAAATCCAGGTTTTCCCCTCATCATCTCTTCCTACAAGTACGCCACGTAAGAAAACTAATTTAAGAGGAAAGACATGAACGCAGAAGACGACAATTCTACAAAACTGATGAATCATCATAATCTTTGGATAGAGATTATTCATTATTGACAAACAAACTGAACTATAAACTTTTTTTTACTACAACTGACTTGAATCAACATAGACTCAAATGGTGGCTTGTTTTCTAGTCCTAGATAAGCAGATGTCAGCATTTTACTGAATGAAGAAAGAATTTTATTGATTGTTCAGTACTCAGTACCTTAGTTGGATCTTTAATGCTACCACGACCTCTGATGAGAACGCGGCAGTCAGTACCAGCTTCAACTCGTTTAAGGGAATTTCCCCTTGGGCCAAGAAGACGTCCAACAAAATTGAACTGTAACAGCAAGCCATTAAAAAATGAAGAGGTGAGATTTTAAATAAGTGGAAATCCCAAACTAGAGTAGGAAGAAATCCAGTCCATACATTTGGATATTTGTCAACAGGAATATCAACCCTGATAGTTCTCTTGACAATCAGGCCAGATGAGTTACTATGAGAGCTAAGCCAACTTGGTGTCGATGGTGAATGCTGCAAAAGATTTGGTATCTGCGGAATCCAAATTGGATAGTACAAACATGTTAAAATTTGCAAAAGCTAGACCATTTATTGATTTCATAACCATCATGATTACACAGTTCTATCATACAATATTAAAATAGACAGAACCAACTAATGCTTTGCAGAAGTCCGAATGCTCACCAATTCCTTCCATAAATTTCAAGAAAAAGCACGATGAGTGCAGGTGACTGCATCACAGTTTAAATCAATTAAGTGCAACTAGAGTGCAGATAACTTGTAAGTTGTAACACAGAAGATTATATCAATCTACTACCTTGTAACACCATCCTCCTATGGATTTATACTCCTAAAACATGCATTCTATCTTTACTTAACCCAGTCTAACCGAGGGATAAGAAGTTTTTTTCTGTTTCAAAGACAAACAGAATCATGGAATAGTCAAGATCTAATATAGATCAGATCTTTTCCTGACTATGTTAGCTTCATCTATGACTCTTTAAGGGAATCCTAACAAGAAATTCAATTCAAAGTAATAAAGTTAGAACAAAATGAACAAGATTGAGTCAGCAATATTTTTGTACAGTAAATTAGATGGAAACAAGAGTTATGTCAATGGTTAGTATCCGTACTTCTGATTGATATTGTGGAGACCATCCATTCACCTCTGTTCCTCCATTTGAATATAATCCTCCAGAAGCCAGGGGCCTAGAATGTTCAAGCCCAGTTTGATCTAAAATTGATGCATTCCCCAACAGTGTAGTTACACGCAATATTTCTGCTCCAAAAATGTCAATTTTCAATAATAAGACGTACCAGTTAGCACGTGTTAAGAAATTAGTAGCTAACCGCCACCACAAATTAGTCAATAAATCCATTTGGTTACAACAGACTATCTACAAACCTTTTGAAAGAGTGACAGAAAACAACTAGTTATTTAAATGTCATCTACAGTTAGACATGACTGACTTTTTTTCTGTCTTTGAAAGTAACGAAATTAATTACTAAGAGACACGTCTGATAAGGGAGGAAGCACAGAAAATTACTAGTTGAGCATCAAGTAATACAGATGTAAAGGACGCAATTCCAACTTCAAGAAAATATTAGAATAATTAGCAGGTAGTTATGAAGCTAAACAACTCTTTTACAGCATATGTGGACATGCTACAGAGGGCTCATCTATGCTAAAATGTATTGATCGAGGGTCATGATTGCTACAGTTTGATGGAAAACATGACAAAAGGTTAGTTGCCCTATGATGGGAAACTACCACGTTACGTCTGGAGAGAGATGAGACTGAAAAAAAAAAAAAAAAAAAGGAAGGGATACAAGATCTTCAATAATCATGCTCTCAAAGCAGGGAAGCAATTGAAATATCAGGATCTTCACTTGTGTCAAATACAGTTCAAGGAAGTAGTTGATCCATACAAATTTAAGGGTCTAGCTGTCTAGCAACCAATACATGGATACCTATAGAATTTTTTTTGAAGCTTCAGCCCCACACATGGTCACTTTTCATCAATATCTGAAGCTACGGAACAAATGTATAGTCTATAAGGGGATAGCAGCTTTCACCACAAAAACATAAAATACGCAATGAGCAGGAGTTCCTCCAGATATGCATTGGGGGAAGAGACAGAGAGGTAAACAGGTCAATGAAACTGACATACAACAATGGAGCCACTAGTAAGTTACAAAATGTATGTCAGTTACTAGTGGCTCCGTTGCTCTGATGTTACTAGTAGAAAAAAAAATTCTCTGAACCTGCTTTTAACTAGTAACTGATATAAGGTGATTGAAATAGATGCCACAAGAATCCTCACAAAACTACTACTGACGAGCCTAAGATGTTTCAAAGAATTTTGTGAAAAAAAACAGATCTATTTACAAGCTAAATTTGAGGAAACAAAATTTCTCATGAGATCACTACCAACTATTATAAATTCTTCTCTTAAGTCCTCAAAGAAAATTGGTTTAAGCAGCAGCTGTTATAATGGACACATCAGAACTAGTAAAAAATAGTTTGTTCCATAATGGTTGATTTAGAAAAAGTCAACTGAATCCCAAAATATATACTCCAATTTCTCTTTTAACAAGGTGAATTCTTTAAGCCTGATAAAATATAAACCAAAATCAGTAGCATTAACTTTCTACTGTTTGTGCTTTGCAGAAAGTTCAAGAGAAATATGAAGAAAAACCTTACAAAAAAAGGTGTAGAACAGTTCTATTATAAAAAGGTATATGGATACGTAGGCTGAAAAATGTCTGCCATTTGAATTAACTTCAATGGGAACTGACAGAGCTTTACTTTTTTTATTAGTTTCTCATGTCAACCAATTTTTATACACCCAATTCATAGAATAATAACTCTCCATCAAAATAACTAATAAGGGGTGTACTACTTGAAGCATGGATTACAAATGCCAGAGAACTACTTATGTTACATATGCTTATGGTCAGGTTCTTATTGAAGACTTACACTTTGACAGCAATGTGAGTCTAGTGTTTCCTTGTGATGCATTAGTTTGTCCGATAATAAGAGAAGATAACAGATTCAATAGCATGGTTCTATGCCCTGTGTTCAAGAGCATTACTAGACAATACAACTTGATATTAATTATACAGAGTCTCCCTTTCTCATATTTTTTGCTTAAAACAACTTGTCTTTCCTTAACGAGAAATTGAGAGTATTGATTTTGAACTTATTCATCACTATCATGTTCCTTGGACGAGTATGAAGTCAATTTTGACAGAGAAAGGGAGTTGCAGTAATAATAAATATTCTAGTGCATAGTCCAACACAATAAATTTCCCCTTGTTGTCAAAACAAGTAGAACAATAATGCAATGCACCCTGAGCAGTTCATCCTTTTATTATGAGATGAACTGAAAACTCACCCTGGTTTAATAAACGGCAACAGTTTGGGAGCACAGGCGTGAAAGGACTAAGCTTTTGACGCTCTCCCAACAACTCATTGAGATATCTGCCAAGACATACAGAATTTTGTCAGATCATGTGGCTCTGGAACAAACAAAGCAAATGATTTCACATATTCAAGTCATGGACAGACAGAAGTAACTTGAAAGGCAATAAAACATCATCAACGCAACTGACTCTGCAGTTGACAAACCAGTTATCCCACGGCCCATCAGTCACCAAACAGTAAAGCAGATGCACAGACTCAGATGTTTAATTGGTCAAATCAAAGATCTCAGTCATAAAAATTTGATTCAGCAAAATTAAAATCCAAATTGTCCAGTAAACAATCAATACACGGAAACAAAGACCAATCCACGGACAAAAACAAACAGCGGCGAAAAAGATCTGATAAATAACAAGGTACAGAAAGAGAAAGAGAGGGAGCGCGGGGATACTTCTCTTGCTCGACGATAGCAGAGGAGGCAGAACGGAGTCCGGCGATGTGAGGAGAGTGAGGCGCGGTGGAGGGAGACGGCGAGTAAGCCATGAATCTGCCGGAAGACATGATTTCCGGCTGCAAATCGGCTTTCAGATCCTGTTGACTCGGGCGAAGGAGCGCAAGGGGACGGCGGAGTTGAACTTGCTTCTCGGCGGCGGCGATAGCGGCGGTGGAGAGATGAGAGAGTGGGAAGGAGGGAGAAGGGAAGATGAGTTGGGTGTGTATTTATTGAAGGGGAGAGAGACACCTATACCTACTTATTACATATCTGCCACTGTACTGTATGTTACAGCGTGGTGCTCTGCAGTCAATGAGCTGCATATACCAAATTTGATTATTATTTTTATATATTATCATATAGTTATAATGGAAACAATCACACATATTATTGTAAATCGTATGATGAACGGCTGAAGGCATGTACAGTACCAACTTTAAGTGGTAGTATTAGTGATAAAAAATGTGAAATTTATCTATACTATTAATATTTGTGTCATGTAGGGATGTTTAAAATAGACAATATATATTAAGTTATTAACATTCAGTTGGTCTGATGATTTGACATCAGACTCTCTTAAGTTGGTCTGATAATTTCACAGACAATATATATTAAGTTATTAACATTCAGTTGATCTGGTGATTTCACACTTTTTTTTTTATATTATCAATATTATTATATAATGGAAACAATCACACATATTCTTAAAAAAATGTATTGTAAATCGTATGATGAACGGCTGAAGACTGAAGGCATGTACAGTACCAACTTTAAGTGGTAGTACTAGTGATAAACGATGTGAAATTTATCTACACTAGTGTAATATCCGTGTCATGCACGGATGTTTAAAACAGACAATATATATTAAGTTATTAACATTCAGTTGGTCTGGTGATTTGACACTAGACTCTCTTAAGTTGGTCTGGTGATTTCAAAGACAATATATATTAAGTTATTAACATGATGATTTCACTTTTTTTTTATATATTATCAATATTATTATATAATGGAAACAATCACACATATTCTTAAAAAAATGTATTGTAAATCGTATGATGAAGCGGCTGAAGGCATGTACAGTACCAACTTTAAGTGGTAGTACTAGTGATAAAAGATGTGAAATTTATCTACACTAGTGTAATATCCGTGTCATGCACGGATGTTTAAAACAGACAATATATATTAAGTTATTAACATTCAGTTGGTCTGGTGATTTGACACTAGACTCTCTTAAGTTGGTCTGGTGATTTCAAAGACAATATATATTAAGCTAGACAATATATATTAAGTTATTAACATTCAGTTGGTCTGGTGATTTGACACTAGATTCTCTTAAGTTGGTCTGATGATTTCAAAGACAATATATATTAAGTTATTAACATTCAGTTGGTCTGATGATTTCACTTTTTTTTTATATATATTATCAATATTATTATATAATGAAAACAATCACACATATTCTTAAAAAAATGTATTGTAAATCGTATGATAAACGGCTGAAGGCATGTACAGTACCAACTTTAAGTGATAGTACTAGTGATAAAAGATGTGAAATTTATCTACACTAGTGTAATATCCGTGCATGACACGGGTGTTTAAAACATACAATATATATTAAGTTATTAATATTCAGTTGGTCTGGTGATTTGACACTAGACTCTCTTAAGCGTTGTATTCACAACTCTCGAGTTCGAGTCCTGCTGGAGGCGTGTATGGAGATATTGATCCACTTCGGGTGTCAACCAAACCCCGGTCTGGACGTAAAGCGGTTTCGACCGGTCGAACCAGACAAAGAAACCAAAAAAAAAACAGACAATATATAATAAATAAAATTATCAAAGAAAAAATAATTTTATGATAATTAAATAAGAAAAATATAAATGTTGATAATAAACAAACATAATGAATGCTAAACTTATTGAAATTGTTTTTGTCTAAAATTGTTTTTGTCATAAATCAAAATCATCAATTATCTATGTTAGTAATACAACTTCAGATGTGAAGACCAATTGAGTAAATGTATCAAATACATAATTAAATTTAATAATTTTGTATAAAAGTTGTATTAAACATTATATAAATATCATAAACTTAAAATTATTTAAGTGTATATTAAATGTATAAGTTGTATTTTTATATCATGTTATTGTAAATCGTATGATGAATCGTATGATGAACAAATGAAGGCAGAATGTATGTGTACCAACTTTTGTTGGTGATTTTGTCATCAAGAGAACGTTCCCATATAGGGAACGGTGTCATTTAGTGTGATCGGGATTCATACGACACTATAAGATCTCACTTAGCTATATCACGGGTTTGGAGGTGTGGAGTACACACTCGTGTAAGCATACTTGAGATTCTGAGGGAGACATTAAGGATATGTGACGTTCCCCATATGGAAACAGTGCATTAGAGAGGTTAAAGGAGTCTTTAAGACATATCGACGTTACGTAAGGTTGAACGAGTGATCGTTCCTTGAAGGGATCAGTCGTTCCCTAGGTGGGAACGTCAAGTTCCCTGAGACATTGTTAAGTTCCAGCACGTGATAAATGTGTTGTAACCGCCTTGGTAACCGTCATAACAACCGTCTCTTAACTACCTTAAATCAGTTGATAACTGATAGAAGTAGTTGGATATTCTTGGAAACGGTTGGTGGCAGTTGGAACGGTTGGTAACCGTTTGTAACCGTTGGTAACTGCCGTAACCGTTCCTTGTAACCGCCTGAAAGCCTATATAAAGGCATTTCAGAGATAGTGTTGGGTGATCAGAAATTACACACGATTTGTCTATCTGAGTTAAAGTCATACATCCACAAATATGTGAACATAGTTTAGTTCCCATCAGAAGTCTTGAAGGGAACTAGAGGATTTGTCTTATCTCACTTCAGATTTTGCGGATTTTCTAAGGCTTAGTAAGGGGCAAAATTCTGATTTCGGAAAGTGTTCTCACGATTCAAATCTTATCCGAGTTACAACGTTTATTGATCGTTCCCTATTGAAGCCGAAGTCAACATCAAAAGAAGATCAAGAATTGCAAGGAACAGTCGCCTCAACATACACTGTTCCTTATTCAGCATACATTGTTCCTACAACTTTAATTGTACACAAATTTTAAGTGGTAGTACCTAGTGATAAAAGATGTGAAATTTATCTAAATTGACAACTTTTACGTTTTTTTTTTTTTTTTTTTGATAAAGTAAAAATTCGAGAATCCAGAACAATCAAACCTGGAAAACTCGAGAGGCCGAGCAAACGGCGTCGGACACCCGACAACAAACAACCAAACGAAAAAAACAAAAAGACGCAACAACAAAAAACACAACCCAAAAAACAACAGACACAAAAGAAAACAAAATACAAAACACAACCGAGCAAGCATCCTACAAGCCTAATCAACGAGAAAGTCTTCAAACAGGGGTTGGAAACACCAACAAGGTCGCTTGAAGCAGCCGGAAAGAAGAAACAAGATAAAATCTGGGGGCAAAACGTCAGAAGAAACCACTAGGGATCATACGATCGCTATCTTGTCTCGAACCGAAACAACAATCTCAGATCAAACCAAAGGAAACCTGCAACAGCACACAAACAACAAAACAAAGAAGGAAACAAAGGCGGGGGACAGGGGCAGGGGAAGGCGGTGGACAGGGAGGAAAAACAACATAAACAAAACAACACAAAAACAACGAGAATGAGGGCTGAAAGGAGGCGGGCGGCGGCGGGCCAAAGAAAGAGGTCGGAAAGGAGGAAGGCGGCGGCGGGGTGACAGGGAGGGAGGTGGACGGCGGCGAAGGATGAGTGGACGAGCCCGGAGGGGAGGTGGTCGGAGAGGTCGGGGAGGCGGAACCGGATCCGGAACAGGTCGACGAGGCCGGAGGAGGCAGCGGAGGGGGGGGGTTGGACAGGAGAGGGAGCGGAGTGAGGGAGAGGGGTGGCGGCAGGAGGCCGGGATCTGGTCGAAGGAGAGCGAAGTCCGGTGATGCAACACAGCCGGAGACGCCGATGGGCTCGGTTGGAGCAGGGAGCTCGGTCTGAGCGGGTGCCATGGAGTTGGCGGTGACTCATCGGCGGCGAAGGCTCAGTTGGAGCAGGGAGCTCGGTCAGAGCGGTTGCCATAGTATTGACGGTGGCTCATCGGAGGCGGAGGCTCGACGGGAGCGGGGGTGGCTCGTCAAGGGGCGGTAGCCAAGGGTTCACATCCCGTTAGGGCCGGCTCCCCCAGAGGGGAGCGTTTAGGGCCGACAACTTTTACGTTAATTGTACACAACGTTTATAAGATGGTGTTAGATAAAAAAATATCAGAGTAACTTAAAGTAAGACAACAACTTATATACTTGATCCAAATAACCGTAATCATATTATTTATTAAATTTTATGAAATAGCTCAATTCTAATCAAGGTAATTGTCATTTATATGACTTGTCAAGACAAATATGGGTATTGTGCGTGTTAAGTAGCAATGATCTTGTCTCAGTATCAATGAGCATATCTCATTGTTGATGATATTTTAACTACTGATTGTAAACTGCAACACAATTTATAATTATTTTTTTTCTTCTTTTTTACAAAATCTAGACCATTTTTCGTAATTATGCAAAAGTTTGGACTACTTTCATAATTTATTCAAGTAATACTCCGTAGCTAAATAAGTGACCACGTCAAATATACGTTGTTTTAAACTTTGAAAATAGTAGAAATTTAACAAAAAGAAAAGAAAATGGATCTACTTGGACACTTACACCCACCAACTTTTCCTTTTTTTTTTTTTTTTCATTTGATTGGAGAGTTAAGTACGCTACGATGATCCTGTAAGTGCAAACAACAGATCATTGAGTCTATATAGGGTGGCCCCGGGGGTGTTCATTTTCATATTCAAACCCTTGACTTGACTATGATATCATTATGTATATTGTTAACATACATTTTTTGGGAACAATTCAATTGAAAGTAACTTTCCTACAAAAAAATGCATTTTATAAATTATGTACATATGTTTGTTATAATTTCGTTCAATACTTTGACAAGTTCAGAAAGATTTATGATAAATCAACATGTATGACTATAACACAAAATATGAAATTTACACTTTACCATATGACACGCGTTTTCGACCTAATCAAACAACAAGACAGCCGATTGTATGGAGAGTGTCCAAATGGATGCGGTTGGAATTATTGTACATGCCCAATAATTAAAAAGAAAAAAATGGTACAAACTTAGGGTTATACCGGGCCCAATTTCATAGGATACCCTGAGTATTATTTTTATATAAACAGCTATTTAAAATTCTCTATTTATGTATATGGAAAAAGTTATGCACGTGCCACGTGCGTGATCCCGAACTACTGTTAGTCGACTTGGTAGTCTACTTCCGTTTCCCGCTAAAACGCAGCGATTGGGAGGAGGTAGCGTTCACTTCTGGGAGTTGCAGAGGAGTAACAATGGATGCCCTCGCGAAGAAGGAAGACACCATTCCCTTCAAGAATTTCCAAATCAGAGAATACCCTGGCCACAAGAAGAAGGTCCAAATCTCCCTTCCTCTTTTATTGGTTTCTCGAACTGTCAATTTCGAAACCCTAATTTTCGCTTGGTTTTCATCCATGGAGATTTGGTTTTGACATGCGTTTATTCTCCCCTATTGGGACTTCGAAGGTGCACTCTGTGGCTTGGAATTGCACGGGAACGAAGCTCGCTTCTGGCTCCGTCGATCAAACAGCTCGCGTCTGGCATATCGAGCCCCACGGTCATGTAAGGTTTTCCCCCTTTTCTCCCAATTCAAGTAATCGATTAAAATTTGTGATATATATGTGGTGCTATGAATGTGTATGTGTTTTCAATTTTCCTGCCTTTCAATTTGCTGGATACTACCATTATCAATTATAGCTTTCATGGGACTTATCGGTGTTTAATTATTGAAGTTATATAATGCTCTATGATATACATGGTTTTTCATTCTAAATCCTAATACATTTGATGTTTTGGTACAGGGTAAGGTGAAAGACATTGAATTGAAAGGGCACACCGACAGTGTGGACCAGCTGTGTTGGGATCCAAAGCATGCTGATTTAATTGCAACTGCATCCGGAGACAAGACAGTTCGTGTATGGGATGCTCGCAGTATGTTTCTCTTGGGCATCTAATCTTTAATATACCTTGGTAGAACTTTAGTTTGACCTTGTCCTAAATTTCTAATGGGAAGAAACATTCTACATTTTTCTTGTCAGCCACTTTGTCCTATTTATGTCATGGATAAATTTCTGTTAAAAATCAGGAGTACGTCTCTTAGATTTATGGAGCAGTGAAATCCAATCAACAGCTTCCAAGGGGTGTTGTTGTTTCTGAATGCAAGATATGCATAACCAATTACTAATACGGAAGAGTAAATTGTGCCAGATTGGTATCTCTAATCTTATCATTTTCATGACATTTCCTCTGTGTAATTTTGGTGACATATAGGGCTTACCTAGGTTTTAAACATTGCTGCATTTAAAGTTCTTATGAGGATGAAAGTATTTTGGTTAATGACCAGGGATACATGATTGTTGTAGATATATTTTTACACTTCCAACAATTGAATCAACCATGTTAAGTTTCGAGTTTGATCATTTTGTACTCACATTGGCTCCCAAATGCAGTCATCTACATTCTGTTTATCATATTACATTGACAATTTTGAGTCATTTAGCCACCTTTCATATCCAACTACTGTAGTTAGAGAGCCTCGATTGGCAGTTCTAGCTTTCCTTGTTGAGTAGCAAAAGAAAGCGATTCTAGCTTTCCAACTTTTTTTTCTTCTGAAAACATTATTTTCACATCACCATATGTAGGTGGGAAATGCTCACAACAAGCAGAGTTAAGTGGTGAAAACATCAACATTACATACAAACCAGATGGGACACACATAGCTGTTGGTAACAGGGTAAGTATTGCAAGTTTCTTCATGCACTGGATATGATACTGTGTATCTTCATGTTTAAACATTTTATGCTAGTTGACCTCTGCACAGCTTTATGCACTTAGAAATTTGTATGCAGCATGCTCTTGCAACTTCTGAGCATGGTCTAATAGTGTGGTTTCTTACTTACAGGATGATGAACTGACAATATTGGATGTGAGGAAATTTAAGTCAATTCATCAACGTAAGTTCAATTATGAGGTAAGTTGCATCTTGTGCATTGAGTCTACTTTCATTCTCTTGGATGTTATATATATGGGTTTTCTTTTTATGTCTTCTTAAAAATACGTCACTTCCCTATTTCACCAGTCTAGTCTCTAATGTTTTTGGTTTTAATTTTTCTATATTCGACTGAATTTTTCATTTTGTTTTTGCGTGTCTTCTTTTGTTTGCGGAAGGACCTTATATAATCATGCATCCTTCATTTTGTTGACATTTTATATCGTCTTTATTTTTAGACAAGCGAGGAAGCTTTTGATCTACCATAGACAACCTTATATCCTATAATAATGAAAAAATGGCAACATAACATCCATATTGAGTTATAGATTACTTGTTAGGGTGTGATCAGTCTCTTTTTATTCATATATACACACTCACTTTATTCCATCTCTCCCGAGAAGAAAAAACAAGACCTAGTTATCTCTATCTGAGCTGCAAAACTCCTCTATCTACAGGTTAATGAGATTGCATGGAACATGACAGGAGAGCTGTTCTTTTTGACTACTGGAAATGGTGAGTTCAGTTTTGGTCAAACTTCTGAGCTTGCTTTAAATCAGGTCCTTCTTGTTCTCTATAAAACACAGACACTCATTCATTATGATCATATTAGGCACTGTGGAAGTTCTAGGATACCCATCTCTAAAAGCGGTGGACACTCTTACGGCACATACAGCTGGTTGCTACTGCATTGCAATTGACCCAATAGGAAGGTGAGTTGTTGCAGCTGTCTCAACTCTTACACTATTGCTTGATCTAGAAATTCTTCACTTAGAGCTGACTGAAATGGATGGAAGAATGAAAGTGCTGGGTTGGCAGCTTTCTCCCACTTAGTTGCTATCTTACAGTTGAAGCTGGTTTAGCAGCCTTGGCTGGTTTGCTTGCTGGTTTTTATTGTAAAGTGGGCACATGATGGTGGATTTATTTTATATATTATAGCTGTTCAGTATTTTTCCTTGTAAACTGTACTGTGTTCTGGGGTATATATTTTCTGCACAGAGATCTGCTTGACCTTCACTAGTAATATTTATATACTATCTTCTGCTCATCACTTTCAATTGTGGCAGGTATTTTGCTGTAGGGAGCGCTGATTCCTTGGTCAGCCTATGGGATATCTCAGAGATGCTCTGTGTGCGAACTTTTACCAAACTCGAGTAAGCTGTTTTGATCAAAGTAGCCTTGTCTTCTGCAATTCTGCCAGTCTTTTTTTTGGCCACCTGCTAGATATGACAGTCTTTTGATTCCTTTTAGATGGCCAGTCCGAACCATAAGCTTCAATCACACCGGAGAATATATTGCTTCTGCCAGTGAAGACCTATTCATTGATATAGTAAGTAACTAAGTACTTGTGCTCCCTGGAATTTGGCATATGGTTTCCTGAACAAGGAAGTGAATGTTGCCTAAATTTGTCTTTAGACCAAATTTGGCTTGCATGTCAACATAGCCATTGATCCTGGTCTTCTGAAACTTGGTTTTTATGTACTCTTAGGAATTTGATATATACTGTGAAAACATATGATATACTAATGATGTTGAGCAATTCAGAGTTTGAAGATTAGTGTGGAAAATGTGCATACATAACTAGCTTGGATTAACATGGTGAATCTCTTTATTGTAAAACAGGCAAATGTTGAAACAGGACGCTCTGTCCATCAAATACCATGCCGTGCTGCAATGAACAGCGTCGAGTGGAATCCCAAGTATAACTTGCTTGCATACGCTGGTGATGATAAGAACAAGTATCAAGCAGATGAGGGTAAGAGTCCCCCCCTCTTTATTTGCATAAAACTTCATATAAAAGCTCAATGCTGGAAATAATATATACCACCACCACTTCTTGATCCTTTGTTTCTCATGACAGGTGTTTTCCGAATATTTGGATTTGAGAGTGCTTAGTCTCCAAATGTGGAATTGGGAAGAGATAATCTATGTTTCTCTGATGTTGAATCAACAAACAAGGCAATGGAAAATCCTGGTCTTCCCAAGAACTTCCACACTTTATGGAAGTTATTTGAGTGCTTTTTTGACAACTTGAGTAACTATATCATAATGTTAAGTCTTCTACAGTTTCATTTTGTTCAAAAAATCAAGTTTGGTGGAAAAACAATTTACCTACGTCGTTTGCACAACAGAACATGTGATTTTTTTGGGTCTGAACAACAAAATGTATTAACTGACACAATTGCAAATAGGAAAGGATAGACAAGTTTTCACGGTATAACCATAAAATGAAATTAGGTTTTGAATGTGGAGTATTTTTCTAAAAATGAAGAAATATACTTTTACGTGTTTGTTTATGTGGAATATTTATAAGCGCTTTTGGAAAAAAATAAAATAATGGGCTCATCTTTAGGACAAAAAAATAAATATATACACGTTGATAAAACTACGTCGTTTGACATGGAGGGGAGGGCTTAAGAGTCGAGATCTAATACCCTACATCTCCCTCCGGCTACTGAAGCAAAAGCCAGTTGGTCCGCAACTCCGCATCCATCTTCCTCATACACTGCTCTCCGGCGACCGCCACTACCACTTCCTTCAGTTCTTCCCTCCTCCGGTCACGATGAAGCTCGTTAGGTTCGACTCATTCTCCGTTCGTTTTAAAATTTCAAAACTTTTTCGCGTCAATTTTTTGTCACTAATAATCTTCCCTCGGATGCGGGGTGAACAAACAGGTTTCTGATGAAGCTGAACAACGAAACTGTCTCGATTGAGCTCAAGAACGGCACTATTGTCCAAGGGACCATCACAGGTTCCGCTCTCCTTTCCCTTTTTCTATGCGTCTGCGCAATTTTTTGTTTTCTTAATTTGTCTAGTGCTAATCTAGGGTTTTGTAAAACCCTAGGGTTTCCTCTTTCCGTCTTTGACGCCTGCATTCTGCTGTAGTGATCTTAGGGCTTGTTCTTTATGTTGTGTGTGCTTTTACTTCGATGTTTTGGCTAACACATGATTTGCTTGAAACCAAACCTGTATGTTGTTGTTCACTAAGCAGACTCAGAGTGAGAATTGGTAGTACCATGAGCTTTCTGGCTTAGATGAGTAACTAAGTATGTGTGCCCTTAGTTGATGGTGGAAATTTGTGTGTAGACACAATAGGAAGAGCAATTTGTAGTCCAAATTTTAAAAAAAAACTTAGATGAGAAATTGTAGTACAAAATTAGACTGAGAAATCGGCTCTTTAATTCCTAGCAATGCTTAAATGTGTTTGTAGTATAGACCCAAATGGAATATATCTGGATTTTACAGCCTATTATGTCTTCTTGATTCTTATTCTCGTGATAATTCTTTGGCTGGTCCTTGGAAGATTTTGGTTCCTAGCAATGTTTTTCTAATTGGACATTGGTGCTTCTTATTTTTGGGGATAGTTGCATAAACCGCGAACTAGTTTTACGCACACATGATTCCTGAATTTCTGCATTAGTTCTTAAGCTCTGGTCGCTATGCGATGTTTTGTTGCTGAATTTTTGCTCATTGATGACAGGGGTTGACATCAGTATGAACACACATTTGAAGACTGTGAAGCTAACGGTGAAGGGGAAGAATCCTGTTACTTTGGATCACCTAAGTGTAAGGGGAAACAACATCCGCTACTATATCCTGCCCGACAGCTTAAATCTTGAGACTCTGCTTGTTGAGGAAACGCCTAGAGTGAAGCCTAAGAAGCCTACTGCTGGTGGTATGGATTACTACCCATTTTCATTTGTTTATATCACATCTGCATTACGTTTATGAAAGTTGAGTTACAAATTGTTGTCACAGGGAGGGCAGTTGGACGTGGTAGGGGACGTGGACGAGGTCGTGGGCGTGGAAGAGGCCGCTAAATTTTTGGAAGAGTTAACTAGTATTCGATGTGTGTAAACAGTGTTGCAGTATCAACTTTTAAATTAGCTTATCAAAACTGCTTTGTGCTTACTGCTATTCCCATTATCTATCTATGTTATGCTACCTCTCGTTAGTTGTTAACTATCTAGCTGATGTTTTTGATGTTGAACTATATTTTGTTTGATGGGCAACTTTTGTTCATGTAAGTACTCAAAAGGGGAACCAAAGTTTGTAACCTTTTTGTTTTGGACGTGTCATGTGTGAATTTAGAGCTGTTAAAATCTGTCCCGACCTACAAATTTGACCCAACTTGTATTTTTTGGGTTGAGAACTGATCCGAAAAGTTTTGGGTCAGAAGTGATCTGACTTGTTCGACCCGGAAATTTCTGAATTGGGTCATTGATCTGTCAAGTCATTATAAATGTGTGCTCTCGGCCTAGCTTACCTGACCAACATATCCCGAACCCAACCCAACCCGTTTTACACCTCTATGTGTAATGCATGCTGCTTGAACTGGCAATCAAGCTTCTCCATGGTTACCAGCTTGTGTCTGCAGACAAATATCAAATATTTGCAATAATATGTAGTCAAATAACAGGTAGTTTGGCACATGGCACATGTAAACTGAAACCGAAATACAGGATCGTGCCCTTACATTCCCATGAATGAACTAAGTTTCTCCATGAACCACAAAAGGCTACAAGAGGAGAATTAGACGAGTCTCCACTCAACAACAAAATTACACAGAAATTTCCAACAATATTATGAATCCTAAGCTTTTTCTACTCTTTTGTGAATCTTCAGATACTACATTATTGTCAGCGCTCTTCCCTGGTGAGCTGTGCCTAGCGACGCTGGAACATACGTCAACAGAGTGGATATACCTAATGTAACCGTAAAAACAAACGCCGTCTTTGATAAATCTTAATGGCATTTTACCTTCATTTATTTTTGAAATTTACCTTATCTTGTTCCTATATAATTTTCTTTATTTAACATACGTAATACACCATATGTAAATTATGAATTTGTTAATAGGATATGATCAGTTTTCCTTATTTATGAAACATACCTTACCATATATGAAAAATTAAATCATACAAGTATAAGATATATTAATATGATAAATTAAATCATAAAAGTTTAGGATATGATCAATAATTTACCTTATCTTGTTCCAATATGAATATTTGATATGATAAATTAAATTATACAAATTTAGAATATACAATCTACATAATCTATATATCAGACATATGTAATTTATAATACTGATGAGTTATATCTAATATGATAATTTACAAGCATTTTTCTGAATTATTTAGGACATATAATGTCTATGTTTCATATTATGATAATTTTCTTGGATTTTAATTTGCATTTTGAAAAAATATATTTGTTGAAATATATACATCACTCCTCTTTGGGCTTATGTACTGGTCTTGTCTGCGTCTATGCACTCGTGTCCGCACGACTTCCGATAGGCCCCACGGACTTTCACAAACTTTATCTACTTTTACTACCCCACTGAGAATGCGTGTAGAGAGCATTAATTGGCTTATCTTGACTTACCATATAGAATTGTGAGGCACTGTAAAATTCCACATCTGGGCAGCTTCCATCTGATTTTCCAAGGAAAGGAGAAAAGTATTGCCAACTTGTTGTGCACATCAATCCGTGTTGAGGGGACAGTAAATCTAGCGAGTGGAAACCCACGGCGGCCAACATTACTCTGTCTTGAAATATATATATATAGTAGGTTGTACCACAACTCCCTAATTAACACCGATCGATCATCAATTCTTACAAAAAATAGACCGAAAATACAAGCACGAATTCTTACACTAGCTAGTCCAATTTGATATGGTCCTGTGGATCATCCTGCAGCTACTCTTGGTGGCTGTGGCTTCAAATGGGTCCTCCGTCCAAAGGTGCCGTAACCACGAGCGTCAAGCCTTGCTCGCATTCAAGATGGGCTTCTCCATCAGCAACGACTCCGATCCCAATTTGATATGGTCCTGTGCTGATCCGGCTTATGCAAAGACCGAGTCGTGGAGTAGTAGTAGTGACTGCTGCGACTGGGATGGCGTCTTGTGCGACTCCCTGAGCGGTCACGTGGTCGGGCTCCTCCTCAGCTGCAGCTTCCTCACCGGAAGCCTCCCCTCCACAACGATGCTTGCTGGATTGTCCGTTATTGATTTGTCAGGTAACATGATCACCGGGATAATACCAGGATGGATCTTCACTCTGCCATCCCTAAATTACTTAGACTTGCGAGACAACTTGTTTACGGGGATAGGTGAATTCGACATTAGCAACGGCTCCATAATTAGCACCTCACTGACCACGTTGGTAGCAAATGCTAACCGGCTCCAAGGGCAGATCCCAGAAGGCATCTTTGATTTCCACAACCTCAAAGAGTTAGAGCTTGAAGGGAACAACTTGACCGGGACCATTCCGTTGAGCAAGCTCCTCAAACTCCAGAGCCTGGAAACGCTTTTATTGTCTGATAACAATTTGTCCATCATTGATGACATGGGCGCTGACTCCGCCCTTTCCTTGCCTAGCCTTGAGGAACTAGGACTGTCTTCTTGCAACCTTGGCCACTTTCCAGGTTTCTTAAGAGACCAAGTCAATCTTACACGGCTGGAGCTCTCCAACAACGACATCCATGGTGTGGTGCCTCATTGGCTTTCGGATATAAGTACCTTAATTCACTTGGATCTCTCTCATAACTCGCTGACGGGTGGCTTAGAGCAGCTTCCATGGCAGAGCATGCAATTCATCGACATTCAGTATAACTTGCTTCAAGGTGATGTTCCTGTCCCATCTCCCTCCACATCTTATTTCCGGGCTTCCAACAACCGGCTCACCGGAGCCATTCCTCCTTCTTTATGCGATATCGGACTTGCATTGCTCGATCTGACTCAAAACAACTTGACTGGCAACATACCCGACTGCTTCACATCCCTCATCAAGCAGCAGCCGTTCATTTTGGATCTCAGTCAAAATCAACTTCAGGGTGTAATCCCCTCTTCTCTATTTCAAGACTGTCCCAACTTGTTCACTCTTAGCTTGAGTGGCAACAAATTGGAAGGCCCAATACCACAATCTCTAAGCAACTGCTTGAAGCTGCGGTTTCTGGATCTAAGTAGCAACAAGCTCAACCACACCTTCCCTCACTGGTTAGGAGTTCTTCCATCTCTGGAAGCACTTATCTTGGGTTCAAATAACTTGCAGGGTTCTCTAATGGGGTCAAACACCACAAACTCATTCCCGAGGCTGCAAATCCTTGACATCTCAAATAATGATCTCACCGGTAGCCTGCCGGGCGGTCTACTGATGAGCATGAAGGCAATGGTTAAGGTATACAACACTGACTCCGGGCATTACATGGGTGAATTTAATCATTATCGAGATTCAATTATGGCATGGGTCAAAGGGATCACTCGTCCATTCGATGCTATTCCGGAAGCATTGGTACTTATAGACGCGTCCAGGAACAGGTTCCAAGGACCCATCCCTGACGCCATTGGAGATCTCGTCTCCCTCCGGTCGCTAAACCTTGCTCATAACAACTTCACCGGTCACATCCCGTCGTCCTTGAGCAATTTGACCCTGTTGGAATCTCTAGACTTGTCTTACAATAGACTAGACGGGGGTATTCCTAGCGAGTTGGTGAATATGAACTCGCTTGAGGTATTTAATGTCTCGGAGAATGATCTAGTGGGGCCCGTTCCAACAGGCAAACAGTTTGATACATTCTTGGACCCTTCCTATCTAGGAAATCCCGGTTTGTGTGGCCCATTGTTGACAAATAAGTGTGGGGAACCAAACGATGCTCCGAACCCAGCAGCAGCTGAAGGAAGTAGCGATGAGTCTTCGGGTTTGCGCGTGTGGGAGATTGGTTTGATGGGATATGGATGTGGGATGGTAGTCGGATCGGCTTGGGGATACTTGATCTTTTGGAAGATGACTCCTAAATGGGTGTTGATCCTCGAAATAAAAGCACTTGCCATTGTGCATCAATGGAGGAGGCGCCAAAATAGAAGAAGATGAAGCATGAAACGCATCACTTGAGCTCACTGTAATAGAAAGTTGTTTTGATAAAGCATGCTATGTACACTATGATATTAAGTTACGAACATAGCATAATAAGTATGAAGAGAGCATGATGCTGATTTACCATAGTCTGATGTAACCAAGCTAGGCATGAGAGTCTATGCTGCTCATGTTTTATAAACACTTTTTTTAATCAAAATCTGGGCATAAAAAAATAGAATTAGATGGGTATTGATTGTAAACAAAAGAGTAACAACAATGTGTTCAAATACGAAACAGGGATGAAAAATCTATCAGTGAATCATCAAGAAACTGAAATCATACAAGTTGAACAAGAAACATGGCATCAAGAATAATAGATAATACACTGAACATGGTTCACAACTGCAAGGGGATCCAACTTAGTTAGGAACATCCCTAAAATCTGCCTTTCATCTTCTATAAGAACAAAGGAATGGTGGATTCACATTCTTTTTACTGGGCAGCTTCGTCTATCACCACCAGCTTTGGCTCCTTCTGTCTGGATTCTAGCAGTGCCTGATGCTGTGCAGATGATCATCTGTGCATTGTTTAAGCAGAAGTCCTTGATAGTCTCCATATCATTAAAACTCTGCAGTTTGAAAGACCGATGGTGGATTCACATTCTTTTTCAGGATCTTAAGCAGCCTTGAATATCCATACCTCGACACTTTTGAACTTGTCCATTAATTTCAGGGGAAAGGAGATGAGTAGGTAGATGTGTGCACAGAGTTTTGATGCAGAAAACCATCTGCAGACGCAAGGAATTTAGTCTTTTCTCAGCAAACTTATGCCTGCCATTAGAATTAAAGTGCAGACAAATATCAAATATTAGCAAATAATATGTAGTATGGGAAGCAAATAATAGGTAGTTTGGCAAATGTAAACTGAAACAAGAATACAGGATCGTGCCCTTACATTCCCATGAATGAACTAAGTTTCTCCATGAACCACAAAAGGCCACAAGAGGAGAATCAGATGAGTCTCCACTCAACAACAAAATTACACAGAAGTTTCCAACAATATTATGAATCTTAATCAATGACTACTCTTTTGTGAATCTTCGGATACTACATTATTGTCACGCCGTTTTTGCAATTGCAGGCAGAGTTCTTAAGAGGCCAAGGGATGGCTTCCTGACAGTGTGAGTGAGCAGTAGCATCAGTGTCAGCAGTGTCAACGCTCCTGCCTGGTGAGCTGTGCCTAGCGACGCTGGAACATACGTCAACAGAGTGGATATACCTAATGTAACCTGTAAAAGTAATCAAAATTCACAAGGACGAATACTTCAAAACGTTCTTCTATAGAGCGGAGATTAACTACTGTGATGTGTGCAAGAAAAGGATCTACAATTGATCTAGAGATGTGAGTTTGACATAAAGAGGAGCATGTTCACCTGAAGGGAAGCCATGCCCAATGTGGTTCCAATTAGGGATTTAACAGCTGGGTGAATGTCCAGCTTCCTGGTTGCCCACCATAAACCACCTATTGAAGCCAAGGTTGCAGTTGCAAGGATGCGATGATCTAACTGTAATGCAATTCAGTAGAACACAATTTGAGTAGCCAAATTTTAGTGCAGATTTACATTTATCGAGATGAAAAATATAGATTGTCAAGGTCAAAACAAATTTTGGATTGTGCTTGTTCAATTGGGAGTCAGATTGGGATGCATTATAGATTGATGCAGTTAATTTTAACTCAGAATCGGCAAGAACAACAGATATTAGGCAAACAGAACCCAGAAAATAGCAACATTTTCTTGTGCAATAGTACAGGGTGCTCAAAATTGCCTCTCAAAATAGCACAAGCAAAAAATTAGTTTAGTTACTACCTGCACAGTTGCAGTATCTTCAAAGAAGTTGCGAATCATCGGTTTCATGTTAAGAATATCATCTGGAATCCAATTATCACCCATCTTCGGGAAAGTATTATACGCACGACCCTGTCAAAGAGTGAGAACACCTAATCAAAAGAGCATCATATGAATAGGATGATCAATGATACATAGAGAAGCACAAGTTAGCATACGGCATCATTTCCTGCCACGAATGCTCCAGAAACAGCAGTTACACCAACAAGAATGCTGACGGGTACAACTAGTCTCTTCACTTTGGCTGCACCTTTAACCCATGCTAATGACTCGGCTGGTGGTTCAGGCATAACTACTGAAAGAGCAGTCCAAAAGAGGCCACAATATATGGCGAATGCAGATGTAAGGTGAGCTGCCAACCGATAAGGGCTCACTCTTGGCTCTTTGTATTCAGATTCTGGCTCCTGAAAAGAACAGAAAATTGCATAAGTTGCTTACTATGGACTACAATTGACCTCATGTATTCAGGACTTCTAGAAAGTCTGATTCTTTTATCACCTCAAGACCACTTTTCACCATCCACCATCCAACTAATCCCTGCCCAGCACCAAGTGCAAAGAGTCCAGATAGTCTCGTCCCGAGACGCAAAGTAATGTATCCTTTGCGCATAAAATACGAAAACGGCAAAGCAAACATGATGCCTAGAGCTCTTCCCCACATTCGATGACCATACTCCATCCAGTAAATGAATTTAAAATCTTCAATACTCATCCCCTTGTTAACTCTGTGCAAATCAGATTAAGACATGAAGAAAATACTGAATACCCACAATTAAGACCTCAGGAAATCAATGTCCACAACCATTTACAGCAGAAAAGCAACAAAAAGCACAAATATGTTTCGGTGCTAACCGTTTGTACTCGGGTGATTGCTTGTATTTGTCAAATTCAAGCATCCATTCTTCATCAGACAAGGGAGGAAGGCTGCCTGTAAACTTCCAGTCTGTCATGGAAAGACCGGATCTGGTGAGGCGGGTAGCGCCACCAAGAATAACCATGCTGAAGACCCAAGCAGCTGAACCGAACAGCCATATCCCCACCATCTTTTGAGCATGAGGCCCAGCAGTCACCAACATTTTCAAACCCTCCTTCTCTGCAGGAACAGAAGCTGCTGCTGCTGCTGCTGTACACATGTTCTTAACAGACCTTGTTGCACTGAATCCCTACACTAGCCCATTACCCAAACATCAGGATCAACAAGAACTCGAAAATTTCCCAGGAAATATTTAATGGTAGCACCAATAACTGATATAATGAAGATTTTTCAGTACCCAAGTGACCTTGTTGCACTAAATCCTTACACTAGTCCATTACCAAAATGTCAGGATCAATAAGAACTCGAAAATTCCCCAGCTAATGTGTATTGCTAAATGCCAATAATTATGAAGATTTGTCAGTACCCAGATAATCGCAACTGCAAGTTTTATGAGCCATTTCATTTTTCTATTTCCGTGTCTCTCATAGCTCTATTTGGTTTGGCTCATTCATAGGCAAACTCAAATGTTAAACTAAACCTAACTGATTCTTGACTGACCAAACAAAAACCTCAGGTATAAAATTAGTTCCAAATTATTCCTAATTCCATACTGAAACAGAAAATAAGAATCAAATGCAATCTAAGTGGCTACGATGGAAGTCAAGAACAAAGTGGAAGTAAGTGTATGAAACTCAATTTCAATAAGAATCAATATTTCAAATTTTACGAGAAATCAGATTAAACATCCAAGTAAATTTTAGGGAGTGAAAGGGAACCACCTTAAAGAATGATCTGAAGCCATATAGAGATCCATTTCTGGTTGTAGCAAACGTAGAGAAGGAAGAAGAAGCGGAGCCCACGAAAGCTGAAGAGAAGATTCTGGAAGCTCCTCCTCCTCCTCCATTAGAAGGTGGGTCTTTGAGATGATTGTAAATTTGATTCAGAGTTTTGTTATTCCTCCTAAGAAACATGGCTAGCTTCCCCTGATACATCTTCTTCCTCTTCCTCTTCTCCGGGTTTAACGTGACAGATTCGGAACCAGTTAACAACTCCAAATCACCAATGGGGTTTTAAGGATCTCTCTCGGGACGAAAAAAGGTCCGTTTCCCACAAACCCAACTCGACCCGTTTACCCAATTAACCCCAGATTTTATTTTATTTATTTTTTCATTTTCTGTGTTTCTGTTTAGTGGCGAACGAGCTTGTGACGTGGCTGAATAAGAAAAAACGGTGGGCATTCTCGACCAAAAAAAAGAATAAACGTTGGGCATCAGGGACGGAGGCACGGAGCTACGTTATAGCACTCTGGAAAAAAAACTTTTTTAAAAATAAAAATAAAAAAGTAAACTTCTTTTTATCGAATTTTTCAAGTAAATTTAAGCTATAAAAAATGATATTATCTTAATTTCTTTTCCCTTATTTCATCTGATTATGTAATTTCAATTAATTCTAACAGATTTAAGTCAAAAAAAATTAAATTACTTAAGTTTTTTTTCCCTCATCTCATGTGAAATTTACCTTAAATTTCATAAAAATTTAAAATTGATTTTTACGAAATAGAATTTAAGTCAAAAAAAAAATTGCACAGGATTTTAGCCCCCCGGGGTAAAACGGCAAGGCTTTTTCCACCGGGCACAGGGCCTATTTGCGCCGAGAAGTAATGGCTCTTGGCGCACGGCACTCACTGTCGGCGGCAGTGAGTTCTGGTCGGCGGTGGGTGTCGGCGGCCGGCGATGATCTCGCGATGGGATTTAGGGTTTTATGATTTAGGGTTTATGGTTTATGGTTCAGAGTAGAATATTCAGTGGATTTCAATCAGAATTATTATTGCGTCCGTGAATGAATTACTTTCGGTGAATTTCAATCACAGTTTTTCGTTGAATTTTAAGAACTCGACCCGAACCTGACTCGATATTTTTTAAGACTCGATACAATTTTAGAATTTAATATTTTTAAAATATCGAATAAGAACCCGACCCGAATTCAACCCGAAAAATTGTACGACTCGATTGATCCACCGTCGGCCACCTCCGATTCACCGCGGACATCCCACCACCGGCCACCGCCGGAAGCCACCGCCGCACGGCAGTGTGTACCGCACGCTTGCAAGAGTGTGTCAGATCGGTGTAAATAGGATCAACTGGGTAAAATCTTAACTCCATCCCTAGTGAACATTGCTTAAAATTTGCCTCCCAACTTCCCAGGGTTGTAAAAAACATAGGTTGGTCGATCAACAAATTTGATGTCATTTATTCAAATTAATATGAGTTTAAGTCTTATATAAAAACCATATCAAATTATCAATGTCAAATTATAAAAATCAAAGTTAACTTAATAAAGATAATTTGTGAGTCGTCGGTTTTAGTTTTATTTTTTAAATATTTCTACAGTAATTAATTTAATTATTTTAATATATATCATATCATTGTAGTCACCTTAATTTTCAAAATTCACCACTTTAAAAATGTGAAAAAGAGTTATTAAAAATCTGATTTTAATTGGAAAAAGGGGAAATTTACGAAATTACTCATATTTGCAAAATTCATATGTTTTCACCCCAAACTAAGGCAATATCGGTGTCATGTATAGTTGTTTAAAATAGGGGCGGATCCAGTCAATTTTAACAAAAAATCTTTTCTTCAAAAAAAAAACAAAAATTTTAAGCATTTTTTATCCTTATTGAATTTGAAAATGTAATTTCAGTTAGCCTTAATAAATTTAAGCTATAAAAATTAAATTTCTCCCTCTTATCTCATCTGAAAATACAATTTCAGTCAATTTTAACAGATTTAAGTCAAAAAAATTAAATTACTTAAGTTTTTTTCTCTCATCTCACGTGAAAATTACCTTAAGTTTCGTAAAAAAATTAAAATTATTTTTTGCAAAATAGGATTTAAGTCACGTTGGAGTTAAGCCATAAAAAAAATCGCACAGGATTTAGCCCCCTCTGAAGTCAAGTTCTGACTACGCCACTGGTTTAAAACTCATATAATTATTTAAAAAAATATATAAATATGAGAGATTACTCTCAAAAACTATGAGCGGTTTTTTAAAAGATTTCACAGGCCTAAAATTCACAACAAAACCTACACACATCATGCTCAAAATGTGGATATGGACATAAATATAGAAACATACACTCTACCTCGTTCCTTCGTTTAGTCAATTGAAATTAGACTTGTCAAAAATCGATCCAATTCACTTGGTTGATTCGACCCGATTTGAAAGAATCTGAACCCGAATCCGACTCGAACGTCACTAGGTCAAGAAGGACCCGAACCCGAAGACCCGAACCCAAACCCGACTCGAACGCAAATTCGAGCTCACGGGTCCCCTTTATTTTGTATATTTTATTTCATTTATATTAAATATTTTAATATACTTTATTAAATAATGATATAATATTAATTATATTATTATAATTATTTTATGAAAGTTAAAAATTATAATAATAATCATAAAAAAAAACATGTTCGACCCGCTGGGTCAACCCGAACCCGACCTACCCGACCCGAAAATTTTATTAAACTGATCGACCCAAATCCGATTTGACCCGAATACGACATGACCCGAACATGAACCCGAACCCGACCCGCCCGACCCAGTTGACAGGTCTAATTGAAACTCCTGAAACTTATTTCCAACAGAGGTTCAAATATTGAAATAGTTTATAATTCAATAAAGATAATAAAATGACAAAGTAGTGAAGAAAATCTATAAAAGGAGAAATTGAAACATGCATGAAGAATAACGTTAGAATAGATCGAACCTTAAATGAAGTTGAACATTGATATTCATGTTTAACAGTATAACATTAAGTGAACATATATTTGCAAATCATAGTGATTTATAACTCCTACAAAGTAGCAACCAAAGCAATAAACCAAAATTAAGAAATCAAAAAAATATGGGTAGAATGTTCGCATCCGGATTTTTTGATGGCGCACCTGTTTTTGGGCGCATCCTGGTTGTGCCCAAAAACAGGATTTTTGTTTTAAAAAAAAAAAAATCTTGGGCGCAACCAGGGTGCGCCCAAGTAAAAGAATCGGGTTTTTCCCGGTTCATGGCTAATTTTTTTATTTTTATTTTTAAAAAAATCTGGTTCACCTTGGGCGCATCCACGTTGCGTCCATAAGGGAATTTTTTTTTAATTTTTTTTTTTAAAAAAAATTTATTAAAATTTTTTTTTTATATTTTTTAAAAAATGGGCGCAACGTGGATGCGCCCAAGGTATTTCTATTATTTTTTAGAGTTTGTGATTTAGGGTTTTTGGACGCAACCGGATTGCGTCCAAGGGGTTTTTGGGGTTTTCGTCCATTCGAGTACAAACCCCTAAACCCCACACACCCTTTGGGCGCAACTAGATTGCGTCCAGAATTATGGACGCAACCTAGTTGCGTCCAAGGGGTTTGTAGTGTTTTTTGGGGTTTAGGGTCAGGTCTTGGTGTTTGGGGTTTATGGTTATATTATATAGTTATATACTATGCTTATATCATATAGTTATATACAATAATTATATCTTATAGTTATATGACTTATATCCAATTTGGTTATATCATATAGTTATATTCTATAGTTATATACTATGATTAAATCTTATGATTATATTCCATAATTATATACTATAGTTATATACTATGTTTATATCCTATAGTTATATACTATGATTATATGTTATAGTTATATCCAATTTGGTTATATCATATCGTTATATCCTATAGTTATATACTATGATTATATCATTTGAAAATCACATATAACTATGATTATATCCAATTTGGTTATAACCAAATTGGATATAACGATATATTTTTTTATTATATCGTTATATACTATGTTTATATCATATAGTTATATACAATGATTATATCTTATAGTTATATGACTTATATACAATTTGGTTATATCATATCGTTATATTCTATAGTTATATACTATGATTAAATCTTATGATTATATTCCATAATTATATACTATGTTTATATCGTATAGTTATATACTATGATTATATGTTATAGTTATATCCAATTTGGTTATATCATATCGTTATATCCTATAGTTATATACTATGATTATATCATTTGAAAATTGGATATAACTATGGTTATATCCAATTTGGTTATGTCTTATGGTCATATACTACGGTTATATTCTATAGTTATATCTTATACTTATATGACTTATATCCAATTTGGTTATATCATATCGTTATATTCTATAGTTATATACAATGATTATATGTTATAGTTATATCCAATTTGGTTATATCATATCGTTATATTCTATAGTTATATAAAATGATTATATGTTATAGTTATATCCAATTTGGTTATATCATATCGTTATATCCTATAGTTATATACCATGATTATATGTTATCGTTATATCCAATTTGGTTATATCATATCGTTATATCCAATTTGATTATATCATATTGTTATATCCTATAGTTATATATTATGATTATATCATTTGAAAATCACATATAACTATGGTTATATCCAATTTGGTTATGTCTTATGATCATATACTACGGTTATATTCTATAGTTATATACTATGATTATATCTTATACTTATATGACTTATATCCAATTTGGTTATATCATATCGTTATATTCTATAGTTATATACCATGATTATATGTTATAGTTATATCCAATTTGGTTATATCATATCGTTATATACTATAGTTATATACCATGATTATATGTTATAGTTATATCCAATTTGGTTATATCATATCGTTATATCCTATAGTTATATACTATGATTATATCATTTGAAAATCACATATAAATATGGTTATATCCAATTTGGTTATGTCTTATGGTCATATACTACGGTTATATTCTATAGTTATATACTATGAGTATATATCTTATGGTTATATTTCATAGTTATATATTATGATTATATCTTATATTACATCATATAGATATACTATGGTTATATCATATAGTTCTATATAATGAATATATCTTATAGTTATATGTCTTATATCAAATTTGGTTATATCATATCGTTATATTATATAGTTATATATTGTGATTATATCATATGGTTATATTATATAGTTATATACTATGGTTATATCCTATATTATATTCTAAAGTTATATACTATGGTTATATCTTATAATTATATACTATGATTATATATTATAGTTATATAGTATGCTTAATCATATATTATATCATATAGTTATATATTATGGTTATATCATATACTTATATACTATGACTATATCTTATAGTTATATGTGATTTGGTTATATCCTTATAGCTATATCCAATTTGGCTATAACCTTATGATTATATTATATAGTAATAACAAAATTGGATATAACTATATGATATAACTATAAGATATAATCATAGCATATAACTATATGATATAATCATAGCATATAACTATATGATATAACCATAGTATATAAATATAGAATATAATCATGAGATATAACCAAATTGTATATAACTATAAGATATAATCATAGTATATAACTATATGATATAACCAACTATAAGATATAATCATAGTATATAACCATAGTAATAACCAAATTGGATATAACTACAAGACATCCAAATTGGATATAAACAAATTTGGGCGCAATCACGATGCGCCCAAATTTTATTTTTATTTTTATTTTTATTTTTTTTCGGAAAATAAAAATAAAAATAAAATTGGGCGCATCGTGGTTGCGCCCAAGATCAACCGGTTCAGACCTAAATCGGTTCAATAATCTTTAAAAAAATATTTTTCAAAATAAAAATAATCCACACAAACCTTGGGCGCACCCTGGTTGCGCCCAAGGAATTGTTTTTTTTTTAAATAAAAAAAACCCCAGTTTGGGCGCATCCCGAATGCGCCCAAACTGGGGTGCGCCGCAAGAAATTGCGGGTGCAAACAATAATCCCAAAAAAATATGATATCTAGTTTTAAATTAATTTTAAGAATCAATTTTCAAAAATAAATAACATAATTATATATTTTTTTGGTTTATATACTAAGTAAATAACATAATTATATAAATTTTTGCTCTAATACAACTTATACAAATAGAACTTATTCATTAATTTTAAAGTGAAATATCAAATATGGATTAAGTTTAAAAATATTAAGATAGGTGGTTATGATACATATGTATTATACATGGATTAAGTATTATTAATTCATATATTTTGTGAATCTTTTTTAAAATAAAATATATCTTTGATAATTAAATTGAATCTTTGTACGCAGTACGCTCATTTCATATTTTTAAACGGTTTTGTCTAATTGATGGCATAGGCTAAAAACCATTTCAAATACATTTTGTTAAAGCAAAAAAGTCAAGTATATATAAAAGAAATAAAAATCACTTGCAAATAAAAATTACGGTTAGATGATATTTTATTCCATTTATCTTAGTTTTAGAATATTGTTTTAGGTCCAAGATAGGTTAAACTAGGTTATTTTTGTATGTATAAATGGCTTAAAAATAACCTAGGTTAGTTTTAGTAATATTGATGTTTTCCCCAAATCTACGCAGTATTGCATGTTGTAATACTCGGGACAAAGAGTGTATGTTTTACACTTTCTAAATGGAGGCCCAAGATCTCAATATAACGTGAGAAGCCCACACAACTAATGGGCCAATCAGCCTATTACTAAAGTCAGATGGGAGATGATCCCACTTTTTCTTTGATGGGCTTGTAATAAAGTGCGGGTGTCATATATAGCCGAACCCGCTGTTCACGAACATAATTACCAAGTTTATTTATTTTTCTTCTAAGTTTCCTAGGTCGGTTCAGGGATTTGGCAATTGGCGATTTTGGCCCGTTGCATTTTCTTATACTAAGTTCTAAGTCCCCGTGCGAAAAGATGAATCTTTTTAAAAGTTGTATTTCTTCTTTAAATTGCTGATGTGGTATTGTTTGAATAGGTAAATTAATTATATTGGTTGGAATTTTCCCCTACCTATGAAAGCTATATACAATGCATTTATTCAGGAGTTTATATTTAAACTATTTAGCTAATAGTGTAAAAATCTTATGTAGTTTAGAAATAAGTATATCATGAGGAAAACTTTTGCAGAATGCAGAATTCTAGTTTTCTACCTTGTCCAAAGTGTTGAACTCTAGAAATGAAGAGCTATCCAAATTGTTGAACTCTAGAAATCAAGTGATAGCTCTTCTTTAGAACCTCTGGAGCCACATAATTAGGCATTCATATCACATATAACTCAATTTCTCTCCAAACACAAACCACATATAACCACAAAGCAAGAAAAAGCAAATTTTCAACCATGAACGCTACTTTGAGCCCAAAATCGGAAACCATATAACTCAATTTCCCTCCAAACATAAGCAGAACAAAACCATAAAGTACTAAACAAATCAAAAAATTGCTTTACATAAACTCGGTATAACAATTGTTTGTTACTCCAAAAACCAAAAGGCCCAATGTTGTAGAGGACTTGGTACTATATATGCGGTATTGAAAACTACAGGGCGGCTTACATTCTCCTTCAAAAACAAGAGAAACAAGCAGAAATAATGAACCGGCTTTGGTACTATATATGCGGTATTGTTTCACAAAGACTGCTCAATTCTTCTATGTATCTTGAGCAGTCTTTGTAAAGCAGATAGACATGTGCATAATTATCCCAAATGTAGCAAAATAGTATAAAGAAGTCTAAGTATCCAACTATCTACATATAGAGATGGCTAACAATAATTTGAGTAGAACTAAAACGCCAATATTCTATATTGGTGGAAGAGTATGTAAATACCTTAGTGAAAAACTAAGCGTGAACAAAAACCTAAAATCATTCAAGTTCGCAGAATCACAAGAGATCGAAACAAACGAGAACGAAGCCAAGATTTGTTTACGCAGTTCGGTTACCCTACTATGCGGAGTCTCAGCGGGGAGACTCACCCCGTATGCACTAGTAAGAAAGACGAAATCGTCAAGTGGGTTACAACAAGATTGAATCAACAAAGCAAGCAAATGATCAACCAGATCTACAAGATCTAACACCAGAAAAACAGAACATTGAACGAAGAACAAGGGAGGAGAGAATCTGGAGATTATCCAGGAAGCTTCTTCAACGAATGGATTCGCCAAGAACAGGATCAACAGCCTCACGCGTCGCTGAGGCGAACGCGCCACCGAGAACCACCTTCTCTCTCTCTTTTCTTCTCTGCTCTCTCTCTCTGTGAGTGGGATCTGATTTTCACAAATGAAAGCGGCAGCTCTCAACCCTAGCTTGGAGGAAGCTTATAACCTTCTTCTGGAGCGGGCTAGCAACTGGAAGCCAGCTGGGCCGAGAACAATTATGGGCCTAACTTCAACAGATACCAAAACAGGCCCATTTACAATATAAAGCTTAGAGCCATCCGACTCGGGATCAACCCGGGGTTGCTCCAAACCGAACATCGTAGTGAACCCGGTCTAGCACCTGATTAAGACCTTAGACCCGGTTCAAACCCTTACACACACTGCTTTGACTCAATTAATAAACCTTGATGATATACCAACACTTGTGCTAAGCTAAACTTGGATTAAATGACATAACAAAACGCCCCCTTAATCCAGAGTTAAGCCTTAGCTGACTCCATCTTCCCAAACCTAGTGCATACTTGAGGGGTGAGACTTCCCTTTCATCATTGACCCATTACACATCTCAGTGAACATCATAGATGTGTAGAGCATTCCTGCAGAAAACGAATTTGTTAGTAGGCACAATTTTGGTACCAAAATCTGCAGGATTTAAATCACCAAGAATTTTCTTTACAGTAATTTCCTGTTCTTCCACTTTATCTCTAATAAAGTGAAACCTGACATCAATGTGTTTGGTTCTTTCATGATACACAGGATCCCTGCATAAGTACAATGCACTCTGGCTATCCATGTTCAGCACATGCAAATAAGTCTTACCCTCAATTTCTTTCAATATACCTTTCAGCCAAGTGGCTTCTTTTGCAGCTTCAGTAGCAGCAATATACTCAGCTTCAGTTGAGGATAATGCTACTATTGATTGCTGTTGGGACTTCCAGGATATACAATTCCCAGCCCAAGTATAAAAGAAAGCAGTAGTAGACTTACGGTTGTCTTTATTACTAGCATAATCCGAGTCTACAAAGCCATGAAGCTCTGTTCTGGGACTATGCTCAGCATATACAAGTCCCATACCTTTAGTACCTGATATGTACTTCAAAGCATATTTCATAGCTTGCCAATGTTTCTCCCCAAGGTTTGACATGTACCTGCTGAGCACACTAATAGCAAATGCCAAATCTGGCCTAGTACAGAGCATTGCATACATTACTGAACCAACAGCTACATCATATGGTATATTTTCCATTTTAGCCTTTTCAGAGTCAGAATTAGGACAATCATGCTTAGAGAATTCAAGGTGACCACCCAAAGGGATGGGTGAAGGTTTTGCATTGCTCATAGCAAACCTATCGAGAACTTTCAGTAAATAGTCAGATTGAGACAAATACAAAGTTCTTTTAGTTCTGTTTCTTATGATATTCACACCCAATATTTTCTGAGCTGGACCAAGGTCCTTCATGTCAAAGTGTTTCTTTAAGTCATTTTTCACACCAACAATCACAACCTTAGAATTGCATATTAACAAGATATCATCTACATACAGCAGGATGTATAAAAGGTGCTTAGACTTAACACTTTTAAAATACAAGCATGTGTCATACTGGCTTCTTTTAAACCCTAAGGATCTCATGCAAGAGTCAAATTTCCTATTCCATTGCCTATGTGATTGTTTCAGTCCATATATAGACTTTTTAAGCAAGCAAGCATGGTCAGGTTTGTTCTTGTCTATAAAACCCTTGGGTTGTTTCATGTAAATAGTCTCAATGAGATCACCATGTAAGAAAGCAGTTTTGACATCCATTTGTTCAAGTTCCCAATCATAAATAACAGTCATATCAAGAAGGAGACGCATGGTCTTATACTTAACAACAGGGGCAAATATTTCATTGTAGTCAATACCCTCTTTTTGGGTAAAACCTTTGGCCACTAACCTAGCCTTGTATCTAGGAGGGTCATTAATATCAGCACCTTCTTTAAGTTTATAGATCCACTTGCAGTCAATCAATCTAGCCTTGTTAGGTTTAGGGACAAGAGTCCAGGTTTGATTAACATGCATAGATTGTATTTCTTCATGCATGGCCTTAATCCATTCATTTGATTTGGGACACTTAACAGCTTGTTCATAAGTCTCAGGTGTGTAATTTTTAACCACATTAGCAACCAAGAAAGCAAACTCAACAATTTTGTCATAACTCTCAACCAAGTTAGCATCATATTTCTTATTAGGAATCCTGAGTCTAGGTTCTCTATCACGCACAAGTTGATAATCAGACAGATCATACACATTACTCTGATCAGATATATCATGCAATGGCAAATTATCATGTAAATTTTCAGGTTCAGAAGCATGGACATTATCATGCAGATTATCATGCAGATTTTCAGAATTATGATCATGAGCATCAGACTCATTTAAAGCTTGGTTAGAGTGACTTACTGCCCCACTTAATTGGTGGGTTTGTGGAGTTTCATTGCTGCTCGAATTGCTATGTGTCTGCACAGGGACATCTTCAGTGTCCTCTTGTTCTTGGGGTTGACCCAAGTCAAACTCCTCCTCTTCATTGGGAGGCAGGTCCTGATTGTTGTAGAACTGTCCAGCAAGGATTCCAGTGGGTGGAGTCTGGTGAGGGGTACCTGTAAGCTCAGCAGATGGCATTAGTTTGGTTTTAAAATGGTATTCCTCCTCATTAAATGTGACAGACCTTGAAGTTATTACTTTATACCCATGGGGTTGTATAAGTAACAACTTGTAGCCTTTGACCCCTTCAGGGTATCCCAGCATAACACATTTCTGGGCCCTTGGTTGTAGTTTGCCCTGTGATATTTGAGCATAAGCACTACAACCAAAGGGTCTCAGATGTGCTAGGTTGGGAACCTTGCCAGTCCACATTTCTTGTGGGGTCTTAAAGTCTATCACTGAGGAGGGGGATCTATTTATGAGGTAAGCAGCTGTGGTGACAGCCTCACCCCACAAAGATCCCTTCATGCCAGCATTAAACAACATACACCTAGCTTTTTCTAGGAGAGTCCTGTTCATCCTCTCAGCAGTGCCATTCTGCTGAGGGGTGCCAGGAACAGTTAAATGCCTTTTTATACCATGTTGCTTACAGTATTCATTGAAGGAATTATTGCAAAATTCTAGGCCATTATCAGTTTTTAGGCATTTTAGAGTATACTTGGACTGACTTTCAACCATAGTTTTCCAGAGTTTGAAATTAGCAAAAGCTTCATCTTTGTTTCTTAGCAAATAAATCCAAACCTTTCTGGAGTAGTGGTCAATTAGAGATAGAAAATATTTTCTACCTCCAATTGTTTCTACTTGGGCAGGCCCCCAAAGATCAGAGTGGACATACTCTAGGGGCCTGTCAGCAACATAGTTGGACTTAGGAAAGATGTGTGCAGTTTTCTTACCAAGAACACAAGTTTCACAGAATTTCAAATCACTAGGTTTAAAATCAATCAAGCCATGTTTATGCAAGTATGTCATGCCTTTGTTACCAATGTGACCTAGTCTAGCATGCCAGATCTTAGTGAGATATAAGCTGTCAGACTTCATACTACCACTGGAGACATTAAGTTCAGGAGTGCCTTGTACATAGTACAGACCTCCTTTCTTAATGCTTCTTATAAGGACTGTGTTATTTCTAATCACATCCGTTATGCCATGGTGAGTAATAATCTGACAGTTCATATCATCAAACATAGATTCAGATAACAGATTCCTTCTCAAGTTAGGAACCCATCTCACATTCTGCAGAGTTCTTATCTTACCATCATGCATTTTCATGGGGATTCTACCTATGCCTTTAATAGCAAGAGAAGTATTATCACCTAGCATGACTTCACCATAATCACATTCAGTCAAGGATTCAAAGAAACTCCTATGAGGAGTGGCATGCATAGTACATCCAGAGTCTAAAATCCAAGAATAAGAATCATGATCAGAGGCACAGACAAGAAGCTCATTAGAGTACTGAGAATGGCATTCATAAACATTACACCCATTAGGAACTTTTTCTTTTCCTTTCTCCTTATTTTTCTCATCTCTAATCCTTTTGTGGCAATCCTTTATCCAGTGACCATCTTTGTTACAATAATGACATTTAGCATATTTCTTGTCACCATTGTCAGTTTTCTTATCAGACTTGTCCTTCTTAGGCCATTTATTAGCATTCTTTTTATATTTGCCTTTAGCCATCATGACTTCACCTTTAGCCTCAGTTTTAGACCCATTTTTAGTCTTAAAAACTTTCAGAGATTCATTTTTCTGGATAATGGCTTCAGTTATTTTAGTCATAGTCAAGGTATCTCTACCATATTGTATAACATCTTTTAAGGTGTCAAATTGAGAGGGCAAGGCATTCAGTAAGAGGACAGCCTGATGTTCTTCCTTAATCTCATCATCACATCTTTTCAAGTCTTGAGTCATTTTCAAGAAAATGTCAAAGTTCTCATGCACAGTCAAGGCAGCATTCATTTTAAAAGTAAACAGTTTGCATAGCAAAGAGATTCTACTAGGCAAGGATTTGGACAAATAGATTTCATCTAATGCTTCCCACAGAGCTTTAGGTTGAGAGTGACTTACAACCTGACGAGCCACGTCGTCAGCCAACCTAATCATGATCTCTGAGTGGGCCAATTCCTGGGTTTCTTTCATCTGAGCATTGGTAGTCCCTATCAACCACTCTTCAGATATAGCCCTGTAGCACTTCTCCTTTATGAGGATTGCCTTCATTTTGACCTTCCACATTGCATAATCTGAATTACCATCGAACGGCTTAAGCCTTATGCTATCACCCATCTTTTCAGTACCTGAGACCACAGAAACTGCAGTAAGTACAACAAGGGTAATAAAAGAGAACCAACTTGAAAAACAGAGAGATCAAATGGGAAAGTTCTGCTCAAGCTAGACTTGAGAAACAGAAAATTCCACAATCACTGAGGCTGGCTTGACCCTCTGAAGTCAAGTAACACAGAAACCTCAATGAGTTCTTTCAGAAACGAGAATGTTTCTTAAGAACCTAAGTAGTACAAGATCTTGTTTGACTCTGAGAGTCAAGAAACAAAGACTTGACTACTTGGATGTCCTGCTTAACCTAATTAGGTCAAGAAACAAGACACCACAGGGACTCGCAGCAGAGATCAAGAAACAACGAGATCAAGCAAGTCAGAAGATTCAACAATCAGTATAACAAACACCACAAGACAAAGTCAAGAACTGATGCATGCAAATAGAGGGGAGTTTCAGGATCAAAGTATAGCAAACCAAGGATCCTAAAACTAGCAGAGATCAGGCAGGAGCAGCGGAAGCAAGATCGAAGCAGTAAAAGCTCTGATACCACTTTGAAAAACTAAGCGTGAACAAAAACCTAAAATCATTCAAGTTCGCAGAATCACAAGAGATCGAAACAAACGAGAACGAAGCCAAGATTTGTTTACGCAGTTCGGTTACCCTACTCTGCGGAGTCTCAGCGGGGAGACTCACCCCGTATGCACTAGTAAGAAAGACGAAATCGTCAAGTGGGTTACAACAAGATTGAATCAACAAAGCAAGCAAAGGATCAACCAGATCTACAAGATCTAACACCATAAAAACAGAACATTGAACGAAGAACAAGGGAGGAGAGAATCTGGAGATTATCCAGGAAGCTTCTTCAACGAATGGATTCGCCAAGAACAGGATCAACAGCCTCACGCGTCGCTGAGGAAACGAACGCGCCACCGAGAACCACCTTCTCTCTCTCTTTTCTTCTCTGCTCTCTCTCTCTGTGAGTGGGATCTGATTTTCACAAATGAAAGCGGCAGCTCTCAACCCTAGCTTGGAGGAAGCTTATAACCTTCTTCTGGAGCGGGCTAGCAACTGGAAGCCAGCTGGGCCGAGAACAATTATGGGCCTAACTTCAACAAATACCAAAACAGGCCCATTTACAATATAAAGCTTAGAGCCATCCGACTCGGGATCAACCCGGGGTTGCTCCAAACCGAACATCGTAGTGAACCCGGTCTAGCACCTGATTAAGACCTTAGACCCGGTTCAAACCCTTACACACACTGCTTTGACTCAATTAATAAACCTTGATGATATACCAACACTTGTGCTAAGCTAAACTTGGATTAAATGACATAACACTTAGGTTTATCCTCTGAGCTAAGAAGCTCCTCTTGTGCTTCAGTCTTATTGTCTTGAGAAATCAAATCAGCGTGACTAAATAATAGAGCATCTTCAATTCTTTTTAAATTGCTCCTCTTTAGTAGTGTCCTCCAATGTTTTAGTTCCAATACTCTATGTATGTGAACTATCAAACCTCACATTCACAAGCTCAACTGTAAGACTGCCATTGGAGGATTTTGGCAACTCCACCTCCCCTTGTGCACTTACATTACTCTCTTCATGGGTGCTTTCTACTAAAGCAAGGTTCCTAGTGCAATTTTGCTGGCATCTTCAGATGGAGCAGAGCTAAAATAATGAAAACAAGATAACTTGTAACTTTGTAAGATAGTTTAGACAAAGAAATAGAATCAGTTGTAACAGACCCTTTTCCACATAGAATTTTTACAAGTAAGTAGTTCAGAGGGCTCACCTAGAATTAGATCCGTCTACTGAACTAACCCAATCATCATGTGGGCATGGTCCATGTTGTTTCTTAGGAATAGCTGCCTTAATGTACTCTATTTCCAGAAACTTTTTCCTGTAAAATTAAAGTTACTGTTAGTATTCAATGTAAGAAATTTGTGCATCTCCTTAGCAAAGAAGATGCAGTAAGTAATAGTGCATGATAAGTCATAAAATAAAAATTATGTAAGCAATACTTTGCATAATTAAGTTTCTAGTTTCAAAAAGCTATCCCACAACATAAGAATCCAGGCAAAATTACAATCTTGCTGCACAAAAAAACAATTGAAGTTCCTCCAAATCGGTATCATTTAATGTATCCCAATAGGCGAAATATTATGAGTCTCATAGTCTTGAAAGTACAAACAACCAGTAGAGAAGAAAGATGAATAATCTCGAGAGAAGTACACCGTAGAAATGCCTTAGCCTTAAGGAAGTCTTAAAGCGGCAATCGAAGAAGCTCGCCATCAATCAGAAAATCGAACAGCTCAACCTCCCATTCATCGTTCTCTACCCCAAAAACGATAGCAACATCGTAAGAAGCAAAGCAAACAAAACCTTCGAGCATAGACATCTAATTCCAACGACATTGTAACGAAAACCTAGACTCCAATTTTCTACTGATGCATCTTGCATCAGTAGAAAAATGGTCTTAAAAGGAATCTAGCTAACAAGATAATACCCAAAAAGTTCAGTTAACAGAAATTCAAAAAAAGGTATAGTAACCACCATTAAAAAATTAACTTGAACTAAATCTAGTTCACTATGATTTGAATTAAAGCAACTAAGCAAGTTATTACTTACCAGCTTTGGATAGATTAGCTACTTCAGTCTTTGCCCATCCTACGAATTCATCAACGTGGCCTTCAACATATTGCTGAAGCCGATCTATCAGTTTCTGTACAAGCTTTTCCACCCTCTCCTTTTGCAATGCCTGCATAATATTTTTGTCAACGTGGTAAATATAATGTTGTGCTCCGAAAAGTCCTTGCTGCCTCCCAATCAGCTGGCCCCTATTCCTTGAAAGGAAGCAAAGTATTGAACTCATATGCAATAAGATAACTTGAATTTAATGAAGAGTCTTAAATCAATTTCAAAGTGCTATTATTCGTCTCTGTGAAGGAAAATTTCATTTCTGTATTTTTGTACAGATTCTGTCATTTCTGTGCAGATTTCTAATTCGTTTTTGCAGGAAATTAATTTCGGATATATTTCTGTGTAGTTACTAACGTTTCGCTGCAGATCTTGCTATTTATGTGCGTAGAAATTCACTTCTGTATTTTTCTGTTTGCGTTTTCTGTGCGGATTCTGTGCAGAAAAATTAAATTCTGATTTTCTGTGCAGTTCTGTATATTTTATGTGCAAGAATAATTTCGATTATGTATATCTGTATTTTTCTAACGTGTTTTGCAGGAGCTATCGCTTCGGGAATTTAGTTCGAATTAATTTTTGAATCATTTTTGGCCATTCGAATTTATTTCGAAAAACCATATCTGAATATATTTCATTTCGAATTTTCAAAGTAATTCGAGATTTCATTTACTGACTTCTGGTTGCGTTTCTGTGAACAGATTCTGTTTTCATGGGTGATAACACCGAGATCGCTGGAGCTGGCAATAGGAACTCGTCTGAGTCGACGCCCCAAATTCAGTTTGGGAGTGGTCTGCCAGTAGTGAGTTTGCCAATGGGGCATGTGCAAGCAGTTAATCCGCAAGATGCAAACATGCTTGCTGCTAATCTGCAACCCGTAGTGGCTGGGAATTCTGAGGTCCGTCAGACTGTCCACCCAGCTGCTCTACAGACTGTTGTACCAACGGTGCATTTGCCTGGGGCTGTGAACGCTGGCTTGATGCCTGACAAGTTCGATGGAACTGGCTTCAAGACATGGCAGCAGAAGATGTTCTTCTTCCTGACCACGTTAAGGCTTGAGAAGTATCTGACTGAGGACAAGCCTGTGCTGTCGCCTGACAATACAGATGCTTATCTGCTAGCCAGTGTTGAGGCATGGACTCATGCAGACTTCATGTGCAAAGGTTGGGTTCAAAGCCGCCTGATAGACCCACTGTACAGAGTGTACAGCAAGGTCAAGATCTCCAAGGAGCTCTGGACTGCTTTGGAGAAGAAGTACAAGTCTGAGGATGCAGGCTCGAAGAAGTTCGCCGTGGCGAAGTTTCTAGACTACAAGATGGTGGACTCTAAGCCCATCATGAAACAGGTCGAAGAGCTGCAACTCCTTACGCATGAGATCATCTCTGAAGGAATGTCTATCTGTGAGACGTTCCAGGTTGTTGCGTTCATTGAGAAACTTCCTCCATCCTGGAAGGATTTCAAGAGCTACCTGAAGCATAAGAGAAAGACCATGAATGTGGAAGACTTGATAATCAAGCTACGTGTTGAGTCTGACCACCTCAAAGCAGAAGGGAAAGAGCCGGCTGAACATAAGGCTAATCTGGCTGAGCACAAGGACAGGGGGAAGAAACGAAAGTTCCAACCCCAGAGCTCCAACAACTCAAAGAAGCAACCCGCTAAGAAGTTCAGTGTGAAGTGTCACAACTGTGGCAAGATGGGTCACAAAGCTGACGTCTGTCGTAGCAAGGCTGATCCACGCAAGGACAAGGGGAAATCTCAAGTCCACATGACTGAAGGCAAGCTCTCGGATTCTGATCTGTGTGCTGTAGTGTCTGAAGTCAATATGGTTGGAAGCAACCCAAGGGAATGGTGGTACGACACAGGTGCTACCAGACATATCTGCTCTGACAAGGGATGCTTCACTACCTATCAGCAGAGCAAGACGGACGAGCATCTGTTTATGGGGAACTCGTCCACATCCAAGGTGGAAGGTTACGGGAAAGTGGTGCTGAAGCTGACTTCTGGAAAGGTGGAAGGTTACGGTAATTCAGATTATGCAATGTGGAAGGTCAAAATGAAGGCAATCCTCATAAAGGAGAAGTCTTTCAAAAGGACTTTTGATGATATTACCAAATGAACCCAGGTAATCTAAAGTAAGGAAAGACGTAGGAAGAAAGCAGTAAAGCGGAACATAGGTGAACAGTAATACAAAGTTTTTACGCGTGAATAGTAATGTACAGTGACTTTTGAACAGTAACTTATAAATAGTAAAAATTAAGAACAATGAACAGTAAACGTAATAGTGACTATTCTGGAAAACTTAATAATAAAAGCAGGGAGAGAAATATGAACTGGAAACATAGGACTTTTATAAGATCATAATAAACTTACAAGGACTATTGTCGTAACTTGAAATGATTTCCTAAAGCTTGAAGGAGCTCCAGAGGAAGGCTTCTAAGCTTCAGAAGTTTTTTGTGAGTTTCTCAACACATGAGAGTCTGAATTGTGATGCCTCAAAACAAATGAGGGCTTTGCCTTTTATAGAGAAAGGGGAGAGTCTGATTTTCTTTGTCCGTACCAATTTTTGGTACTATTTCTTCACGGGTGGAGTCTCCTGTTGTGAGTGGAGCACTGAGTTGGTTTCTTCTGTCTTTTTGCCTTGGGTGGAGTGCTGAGCTGGTCTTTTGTCTCGTTGTCTTGAGTGGAGTGCTGAGCTGGTCTTTTGTCTTCTTGCATAAAAGTGGGCATGTTCTTCTGATGGGCCTATCCTTCTGATGGAACTATTCCGTTGTGTCTTGATGGTGGGTCTATTGTCTTGTGATGGGTATTTGAGCCTTTTGATTTGTTGGGCTCTTCTTCCTTCTTGATGATGGGCCTATTGTCTTATGAGATCTACTTCTTGAGTCTTTTTATCAAATTAGCAAGATGTTCAAAGGAGGTAATTTAAAAACAGGCTAGATTACCCCCTGAAATGAAAACATAAAGTGAAAACATAAGAACCTTCTTTTTCTTTTTCTTTTTCTCTTCTTTTTTCTTTTCTTCTTTTTCTTTTTCTCTTCTTTTTTCTTTTCTTTCTTGCTGAACAGATAGAACTATTTTTTGTTAACCTAAGCGTAGGGATCTTGTGCGAACTGTTCTGGATCATCCGCCGGAGAAGGGGACGGAGTGGCGTCAGGATCATCGCAGCTGTTGGTAATACTTTGCTTTTCTTGAGCCATGTATTTTTGAAAGGCTTGAAAGGCTTCCCATTGTTTCAGTTGCTCGAGCTGGTTTTTTGAAAGGGTAGGAGAAGGGTTCTTTTGTGGAGAAGGGTTCTTTTGTGGAGGAGGAGTAGGAGCTGAAGTAGTGGCTTTGACTGTTGTATCATTAATTGACAGTCTCTGGCCTTTCTGCTGGAAAAACAGTTCTACTTTTGCAACTGTTATAGTGGAAATAATGAACTTTTCCCACCAACGGACTTTGAAACGGCGACAAAGTGTGAGGGGATAGCTTTGTGGTTGAATTTGCAGGGTCTCATAAGTCCAGCAAAAGATCCATGCTATACCAAAATCGCTGTGGAAGCGAAGAGATTTTGTGAAGGTCCTGTCTTTGGCATGAAAAAGGTAGGTTGAATAGGCTCTTTGTATTTTTTCTGGGTAAATTTTCTCTGAGGCTCCATAAGTAATCCACCACTCATAGAACCAAATTGGGAAACCTTGGGGGCAGTGTTTGTCAAAAAAGAAGAACCATGAATGATTAAAAGGCCTAAGTAGGAAGGTTCTTTCCCACGCATCTTTGTAGTCTTGGTAAGAATACCCTGGGAGATTAGGAATGGCATTTGGAAGGGAGAAGGACTTTAGGGTCCAGGGGTCAGTCCAGTCAGAGGAGACCAAGACATTGAGTATCTTGCATTTTGAGAAGGAGATGCGTGAGGGGTCTATTGTACACATGGTGTGAGATATTTCTGCCGAGCCAGAGTCAACTAGGATGAATTCATAGAATTTTTGGGTCTTTGAGGGGGTATCTGAGAACCAATGAAGGGTAGGAGGAAAGAGTCTTTTTGTGTAAAATTCCAGCTGGTCTTTTGAGATGGGAGAATGTTCTGGTGTGAGGTAGACTGAAGTAATAGGATGTGGTTTAAGGAAATATTGGAAGAAAGAACTGTCCCTTTTGGGATCTATTTTGACAGGAGTCTTTGGTGCCCCAAGGGCTTGGTTGTAGGGGAGAGCTGGGAAGTTTGAGAGAGCTTGGAATCTATTATGCATCGGGACCAAAGAGGAAGAGGAAGATGGACTGATGTAGTCCTGGGGAGTCTGTTTTCTGTCTTTAGGATCCATTCCTGAGGCGGTCTTTTAAAGGAAGGTAAGCCTTTCTTTGACTTTCTTTTCGAGTTTTTGCAGAAACTGGCGAAGTGAAGGATCTTCGTAAAGCTCCAGTGTTTCTCTTATAGGTGGTATCCAGAGGCTTTGTTCAAGACGTGCTTTGCATCTTTTGTAATGATCTCTCATGGACAGAAATCTTATGTCTCTGTGGTTTTCCCCTGTAAGAATTCTCTTGTGAGAAAGTCTGGTAAAGAGTTGTTTTTTCCTTTTATAAATTCTATTTTGAAGTCAAAAACTGAAACAATAGCTTGCCATCTAGCAAAAATCTGTTTTGAAACAAGATTTTGAACATCTTTTTGCAAGATTTCTTTTGCTGATTGGCAGTCAACACGGAGGAGGAAATCTTTGTTATATAAATCATCTTGGAATTTAGAGATACAAGAGACAATAGATAGGACTTCTTTTTTTACAGTACTATAGTTCTTTTGTGGTCCAGACCAAACACCAGAGTAGTATCTAACAAGGGTTTCTTTAGTTTGGTTAGGTAATCTTTGTTTGAGAATTCCGCCGAAGCCTAATTCTGAGGCGTCCGTTTCAACTATCATAAAAGCAGAGGGGTGAGGAATACTAGCACAAGGTAAAGTTTTAACTTTTTCTTTGAGAAGTTGGATAACCTTGGTATGCTCAGTAGTCCAAGGAGGTGGATTTTTCCTGAGTCTTTGAAACAGAGGGGCACAGATTTGTCTGAGGTTAGGGAAGAAATCAGAGATATAATTTAAACATCCAAGGAACCTTTGTAGTTGGTTTTTGTCTTTTATTTCATCAGGGAATTTGTTAGTAAACTCTATGCTTCTGTTTATAGGTTTGAAAGTTTGGTTGAAGATGTTATGACCCAAGAACCTTATCTGTGTTTGGAATAATTTTATTTTTGAGGCCGAGACAGCCAGCCCATTTTTCTCTATTATATATAAAAAAGTATTAAGGTGTTTGAAATGTTCTTCTATGCTATTAGAAAAGATTAGAACATCGTCAATATAGACTATAGTGAAACTAGAGTAAGGGTTGAAGATATCATTCATGATTTTTTGGAATTCTGAAGGAGCATTTTTTAAGCCAAAAGGCATAACGTTCCATTCATAATGTCCAAAAGGAACTGTGAAGGCTGTTTTATACCTGTCTCTATTTTCTATTTGGATTTGCCAGAAACCGCTTTTCATATCAAATTTAGAGTAGATCTTAGAATCAGAAAGTCTATTGAGGAGATCTCTTTTATTAGGAATGGGGTATCTAATCCATTGTAAAGCTTTATTCAAAGGTTTGTAGTTAATCACAAGTCTGGGGACTCCTCTTTCTTTTTCGGCTTGCTTATTAACATAGAAAGCTGCACAACTCCAGGGGGACTTGGAGGGTCTTATGAGTTGTTTCTTTAGAAGGGAGTCTATTTCTTGTTTGCAGAACTGTAGGAGTTCTTGGTTCATTTGGATGGGTCTAGCTTTGGTGGGAATGTCTATTTCTTTGAAATCTTTTTCATAGGGGAGAGACACCTGATGCTTCTTTCTGTCCCAGAAGGCTGTGGGAGATTCAGAGCATACACGTTTTTTGAATGATTCTTCCAGGATGAGAATCTGTTTTTGTAAACTAGGGTTTTTAAGTTTTTCTTCTATTTTAAGGTATGCTATTTCCATAACAAGGGAATGGATGAAGGATCTTTTCTTAGTTATAAGATTCATGCTTCTGTTTACGGAAGAGGACTGTATAGTAGATATGTTTTTATGTATGACCGGAGAAATGAACTCAAAATTTAATTTTTTACCTATAACAACAGTATGTATGCCATAAACATCTACTGTAAAAGGGTAAATTTGTGTTAGGAAGGGTGTTCCAAGGATTATGTCCTGGTTTAAGTCTTTTATTAATATGAAGGAATTGTTAAAACAATACTTATCATTACAAACAGAAGCTCTAGGGATCTTGTAGCTAAGGTTCATTCTATTACCGCTAGCATCAAGGATCTTTTCATGACTTTTATGGTAATATTTTGAAGGAATTAGACCTTCACTAATACAGTTTAGATCTGCTCCGCTGTCTATTAGGGCGACAGTAGAAAGGACGAAGTCTTTTATTTTTATGGTAATATTAACATACCATTTCTGAACGTTGATCTTGTTTATAGAAGAGATAAGGGTCTGTTTAGTAAAGAGAGTTTTATTATCTTCTTGTTGTAACTTGGAATTATTGTTAAGGGTTTCAATGTCTTTTTTGAGTCTATTAACTTCAGTTTGCAGATCTTTTATAGTGATGGAGGAGAATGTTTTAGCAGGGGAATTTTTATTGATAAGTTCAGCGAGGGTCTCTTTATCATTACTTTTGGTGATGATATTACAGAATTGGGTTGTACCTGAATCATCTGAGTTTGAAGAATTGAGGGCATGAATATCTTCCTTAGAGTCTTTCAAAAGGACTTTTGTAGGTCTATTTTTTAGAGTACTGTTATTACGACAAATTCTCCTTTGATGATATTACCCTATCAACCACTCTTCAGATATAGCCCTGTAGCACTTCTCCTTTATGAGGATTGCCTTCATTTTGACCTTCCACATTGCATAATCTGAATTACCATCGAACGGCTTAAGCCTTATGCTATCACCCATCTTTTCAGTACCTGAGACCACAGAAACTGCAGTAAGTACAACAAGGGTAATAAAAGAGAACCAACTTGAAAAACAGAGAGATCAAATGGGAAAGTTCTGCTCAAGCTAGACTTGAGAAACAGAAAATTCCACAATCACTGAGGCTGGCTTGACCCTCTGAAGTCAAGTAACACAGAAACCTCAATGAGTTCTTTCAGAAACGAGAATGTTTCTTAAGAACCTAAGTAGTACAAGATCTTGTTTGACTCTGAGAGTCAAGAAACAAAGACTTGACTACTTGGATGTCCTGCTTAACCTAATTACGCCTTCAGTTACTGTTTATCAAGGTCGAACTTTTTACTGTTACTAGACCGTGCGTTTTTGGTTTTAGTCGTAAGTCCGTTGGTAAGCCCGCTTGACGAGGTAGTCCCAGGGTGTTCCAGGCCGATGGTCCCACGCCATTTAGTAACAATAAAACATACGATTAAGATAAATAGTTCCTGAAACGTAACTAATTATGGCCCTACAATTTAGGCGGATGCTGCATAGAGGTTCTAGTTCATCTAGCACCCCAGTCGTCCATAGTAATGAAAATCTGTATGAAGAAAATAATAATGATTGGAACATACCACAACAGTCTATACAATCTATTTACAGAATAGGATGGACAGACTTTAAAACAGCCTTTAGTGTTAAAAGTCATGAAGAAACACTCAGTTTAGACAAAGAACAACTGACTCTTCAATTATTATCCTCCATAGCTATTGATGAATATCTAAAAAAGAATTATAGATATATCCACATAGGCCTAATTCAAGTTGCTCTTAAGCCTTTAGCCAGATTAGGCATAGACACCCCAGTCTTTATTGCCCTTAGAGACGACAGACTCCTTTCTTACAAAGACTCTTTAATTGCTGTTATTCAAACCAATATCTGTAATGGCCCAATCTTCTTCAACTGTTCTCCAAATTTTACAGTTGATATGACAGACCCTAGAATCAGTAGTACTCTTACTCTTGATATTAAGCTCCTTAAAAAGGGGTTCAAAAATCTTTCTAAAAACTTTGTCATTATCTACCGACTCCACTACAGAATCCTAAGTTCCTGCACAGATCCTAAGTGTATAGTTCCTCCTGTCCCTAGAGGAGAGACTATCCTCCTACAACTAGAAGCCGAAAGATCTACAACCTTCACTCCCAAACTGATAAAATGGGAAGACATCACTATACCAGAAGCTCTGGAACTAAGACATGATTGTCCTCCGGAAGATCTCGAAAAAATAGAAATTTCCCAGATAGAAGAAAGTGGTGATGGTAGGGTCCTTATAAGATTCAATTCCACTAAATCTTTCAGACCTATACCCAGAAATCCCCATCCTTTCCCTTCAAGAAACTCTTTCTCTGAGTCCCTCTATACTGCTAGAGACCATTCTATAAAAGACCATTCAGTTAAGGTTGAATTTAGTAGTCCCATTCCTAACCCTGTTACTGAACAAAAGTCAGATGAATATTTTCCCTCTTCACCTACTCAGAGTGATATGGGAAGATACTCCTCCATAAATGTTATCACCAAAATGGACTTTACAATAAACAAAGATTATCTAAGAAAAGACTTTGATTCCATTGAAAACAGGATCAAGAAAGTTTGGTTTTTGAAAATAGACAAAATAGTCAGAGATAAAATAAGAGAATTATGGTATTCTGATATGGAAAAATATAGGATCAATATCTTATTCTTCACATGGTTTCCTAATTACCTTAAGATTCAGGGAATAGAAAACCCTTTAGAACAGAAATCCATAGATGTCCAAACAAGGTTAACAAAAACCTGGAATCTTTTACCCTCAGGATCTACACAAAGTGTCCATCCTCCTCTACAAGGAATAAAAATTATTACAAAAGATGGAGAGGTTCCTGCTGAACCTTTCAAAAATCCTAGAATTGGTACTCCAGACAACAGTCCCGCTACCCTAGAAGATGTTAAGAAAATACATCAACAACACAACTATTCTAACCAAATCCTCCACACAATAGCCGAACAAGTTGAATTAATACATGATAAAATCAGTACGGAAACTATCAAATTCCCTAAAGACATCTCTAGACCTCATTTTCAAATTCAGGGGATAAAAAAGGAGATCATTAGTAACACTTCCCTTAATCCTTCTCTTAGTCTCATTGAATTAATCGATCAAAAATTAAAAAATGTTACGATTAATTGTATCGAGGACTGTAACAATTGTTCCAACACAGACTCAAGCAGTTCCTCAGACAACTCTGAAAGAGAAGATTGCCCATCTGGTGATAAGGCAATTGAAACCTTACAAACCTGCTTTGAGGAAAACCCCATTACCATTAATAGGATAAGAAACAACCATGATAGACCTCAAGCACACAGAAAAATATTTAGGAACACAGACACTAGAAACTTCTATCCTAGACCTACTCCTCCTGACCTTCAATATGAAGAGAGATCTAAGTTTAGATCCACAGATTATAATGGACAATCTATCTATGAATGGAATATAGATGGAAAATCCGAACATGAAATACTTAATACCTTACAAGAAATGGGTATGGCTAATGTAGCCTATACAGTTGGCAGAAAAGACCCCAAAACTTGTTTTTCACTTTTAACTACTGGATTTACAGGTCAGCTTAGAAACTGGTGGGATAATGCTTTATCCTCCTTTCAAAGAGAAGAGATCCTAGATTTTACCAATGATAATGGTGAACCAGAACCTGTCCACCAACTTATATACACCATAAGTATGCACTTCATAGGCAACCCTAGGGAGGAAATCCAAGCCAATAGAGAGATCCTTTCTAATCTAAGATGTAAGACCCTTAGTGACTATAGATGGTATAAAGATGTTTTCCTGTCCTACGTCTACAAAAGAAATGATTGCAATAAGGGATATTGGAAAGAAAGATTTGTTACTGGTCTTCCCAACTTATTTGCTGATAGGATAATCCAGAAAATAAAAGATGAAATTCAAACAGAAGAAATTCCTTGGAAAGATATGACCTATGGCCAATTAACGGCTTTTGTCAAAAAAGAAGGGTTAGCCCTTTGCTCCGAATTAAAAATCCAGGCCAAATATGGTAGAGAAAAAGGATCTAGAAGAAAAGAACTAGGTAACTTCTGTGAGGCTTTTGGCCTTGCCAAAATAGAACCCCCTTCTTATAAATATAAAAGGGGTCATAAAAATAAACACAGAAAGTTTGATAATAATTATGAAAGACCTAGTTACCCACCTAGAAGGAAATTCCAACCAAGACAGACTAATAAAAAGATTATCTGTTTTAAATGCGGAAAACCAGGCCATAAGGCAGACAATTGCAGTCTCAAACAAAAGATCAATGAAATCTGTCAAGATGATAGTACCCTAAAAGATAGACTCACTAAAATCCTTTTGGAGGATTCTGAGAATGAATTTTATGCCCCTGATACTTCAGAAACTGAGGATTCAGGAACAACCCAATTCTGCAATGTTATCACCAAAAGTGATGAAAGAGAGGCCCTTTTAGAGCTTATCGATACCCTTGAAGATCCTCAAATAAAACGAGAATACTTCATGAAGCTAAAAGAACTAATATTTAAAGAACAACAACCCCAACTTGAAGAACCTTTTAGCATATCCAAAATTATTAATAAAAAATCACCTACTAAGATATTTTCCTCCATTACCTTGAAAGACCTACAAGCTGAAGTCAATAAAATCAAAAAAGACATAGGATCCCTTAACCAACATTTATTACTAAATGAGACCAAAGATCTTGAACTTGAAGCTAGAATAGCTCACCTAGAATTTTCTAAAAACCCTTACTCCAGCCCCCGTTCTCAACAAAATGAAGAAGAACATCCCGTCATTGAAGATTCTTTTATTGCGGCCATAAACAAGATCAACTTTCAAAAATGGTATGTTCATATTACCATAAAAATAGAAGACTTCACTCTTTCTACAGTTGCTCTCATTGACAGTGGAGCAGATCTAAACTGTATCTGTGAAGGAATAATCCCTTCAAAGTATTACCACAAGAGTCGTGAAAAAATTCTTGATGCTAGTGGTAGTCGTATGAACCTTAGTTACAAGATCCCTAAAGCCTCTATTTGTAATGAGAAACATTGTTTCCACAACTCCTTCATATTAATAAAAGGCTTAAATCAGCAAATAATCCTAGGAACACCCTTCCTGACACAAATCTGTCCGTTCACTGTTGATAGATTTGGCCTACATACAACAGTAATGGAAAAAAGGATTAGTTTTAAGTTCATTGCTGCGGTTGAACATAATGATATATCTACCCTACAGTCTGCATCTGTTAGCAGAACCTAAAACATTTTAACAAGAGAACTTGTAACATTAAACTCTTTCAAATCCCTACAGAGTCACAGACATACAGTGATTTCTAACTTGTTTTAAAGTTTTCAGGTTTTTAAAATGAGATCTCCCTCCCGCAAAGGAAAGGAAAAGGTTTTACCTTCACCTTCCTCCCAAGTTACAGCCAAAAGCAACTTCAGACCGCTACAAGGACTTTTGCTCTCCAAAGAACAACTTGGTTTGCTGAATAACATTTGGAGGCTTCCTACTATGCCCCATGCAGCCAAGAAAAAAGTACAAGCCTTAAATACACTCAGTATCCACTTCCACGAATATGGAAATGTGATAAGAAAGAAAGAAAAAAGGGAAAAAGATTTGGGTGAACAACTAACCATTGCTACAGGTAGACGTTGGAAGAATCTCCAAACTCGTCTCCTCGACACACCAACACAAGAAGCACTTACACCACTCCTTGATGCCTGGCCCCAGGGAAAAGAGGTTCTAATACAAAAAACAGAAGAAGGCCATTTGGCAGACCTTATACAAGCTCAGAAAGAGCTTATCCAAATGTACTTCGGTGAACCAGGGTGGAAATTCAAGGGAGTCACTGTTCGGCAATTCTCTACTATTAAACCAATAGCAGGGGGCTCAACAATGATGACAGGCGGACTTCTGAAGATCCTCCTTTACCTAAACACTTGCACCATGCCCAAAGACCTTATTCTAAAATTCTTCCACCTAGGTATGGTCCATAGTATCAGTTTCCTACCTAATATTGAAGGAAGAATAGAAGAGATCCTGCAGGCCTTTGGAGAAAAGTTCCTGTTAATAGGAAGTAACATGGCAACTTTTGGTCCAACAGTTGCCTACGTCCAAGCTACCCTCCCAAAAGTAACGGAATTCACCATGATTCCGTCAAAAAAGGTTATATGTTTCTCCCATGGTGTTTCAAAGGATGAAGACTGGAGAGACTGGGTAGGTCTGCTACCCACCAACTTTACAATACACGAGGAACATGAGCTCTATAGGCGCCACCAAGACGTCTCCTTCTTCTACAAAAATGCATACCTCTACAGTGGATGGAAGGCGTGTAGATTGGCAGCAGAAGGACATTATACACAAATCTGGGTTCCAGATAAATGGAGAATATGGCTACCTTTCAGCGGGGATGGCCAGTTTGCGGATTGGCGTAAATTCATTTCCCTGGAAGATGAGTTTAAACAAGAAGATGAAGATATGCTTGACACCGAAGACTGGGATGACATAAGCATTCCCGACACTCATAGAGACACCTAGCACAAGAACCCTACGCTAAGGTAAACAATAATAGTTCAATCTGTTCAAAAAAAAAAAAAAAAAAAAGAAGAGAAAAAGAAAAAAAAAGAAAAAAAAAAAAAAAAAAGAGAAAAAGAAGAGAAAAGTAAAAAAGAAAAAGAAAGAGAAAAAGAAAAGAAGAGAAAAAGAAAAAAGAAAAAGAAGAGAAAAAGAAAGTTCTTTTGTTTTCATTTTATGTTTTCATCTCAGGGGGTAATCTAGCCTGTTTTAGATTATCTCCTTTGAACATCTTATTAATTTGATAAAAGACTCAAGAAGTAGATCTCATAAGACAATAGGCCCATCTTCAAGAAGGAAGTAGAGCCCAACAAATCAAAAAGCTCAAATACCCATCAAGACACAACGAAAGAAGAATAGGTCCATCTGAAGGATAGGCCCATCAGAAGAACATGCCCAATTTTTGCAAAAAGACAAAAGACCAGCTCAGCATTCCACTCAAGACAAGAAGACAAAAGACCAGCTCAGCATTCCACTCAAGACAAGAAGACAAAAGACCAGCTCAGCACTCCACTCAAGGCAAGAAGACAAAAGACCAGCTCAGCACTCCACCCAAGGCAAGAAGACAGAAGAAACCAACTCAGTACTCCACTCACAACAGGAGACTCCACCCGTGAAGAAATAGTACCAAAAATTGGTATGGACAAAGAAAATCAGACTCTCCCCTTTTTTCTATAAAAGGCAAAGCCCTCATTTGTTTTGAGGCATCACAATTCAGACTCTCATGTGTTGAGAAACTCACAAAAAACTTCTGAAGCTTAGAAGCCTTCCTCTGGAGCTCCTTCAAGCTTTAGGAAATCATTTCAAGTTACGACAATAGTCCTTGTAAGTTTATTATGATCTTATAAAAGTCCTATGTTTCCAGTTCATATTTCTCTCCCTGCTTTTATTATTAAGTTTTCCAGAATAGTCACTATTACGTTTACTGTTCATTGTTCTTAATTTTTACTATTTATAAGTTACTGTTCAAAAGTCACTGTACATTACTATTCACGCGTAAAAACTTTGTATTACTGTTCACCTATGTTCCGCTTTACTGCTTTCTTCCTACGTCTTTCCTTACTTTAGATTACCTGGGTTCATTCTCTAAGAATGGAGTGTATTTGGGCAAAGGATATGTAAAGGATGGACTGGTCAAAATGAATATAATGACAGTCATTCCAAAAACTATTGTAACTGATGTTTCAATGAATAAGACTAATCATATTGCTTATGTTATTGAGTCTTTTAATATTTGGCATGAACGATTAGGACATGTGAATAACAAGTCTATTCAAAGACTAATGAACATGAACCTGATTCCAAAATGCAAAGCAAGTAAAGACAAATGTGAAGTATGCGTATAGGCCAAACTCACAAAAACGTCATCCCCACATGTAGAGAGAACAACCGAACCTCTAGGTTTAATTCACACAGATTTGTGTGATTTAAAATATGTGCAAACTAGAGGCGGTAAAAAGTATTTCGTAACCTTTATTGATGATTGCACAAAATACTGTTATGTATACTTGCTAAGAAGCAAGGATGAGGCCTTGGAAAAGTTCAAGGAATACAAGTTGGAGGTTGAAAACCAACTTAGTAAAACCATAAAGATTATCCGAAGTGATAGAGGAGGAGAGTACGCTGAACCGTTCAACGCGTTCTGTAGAGAACACGGGATTATTCATCAAACAACTGCTCCCTACTCACCAGAATCTAACGGAGTTGCGGAACGACAGAACCGAACTCTGAAAGAGATGATGAATGCAATGTTGCAGGAATCTGGGTTACCCCAGAACATGTGGGGGGAAGCGCTGCTTACCACCAATTATATCCTCAACAAAATACCGCATAAAGTTACTGGCAAGACGCCATACGAACTTTGAAAATGTAACGTACCTTCGTACAAATACCTCAAAGTGTGGGGGTGCCTAGCAAAAGTGGCGGTACCACCTCCTAAAAAGGTCACAATTGGACCTAAAACCGTTGATTGTATTTTCATAGGATATGCACATAACAGTAGTGCTTATCGGTTTCTGGTACACAAATCTGATATACCAGATGTACATGCCAATACAATAATGGAATCAAGGAATGCGTCTTTCTTTGAAAACGTGTTTCCGTGCAAGGATAAAGAACATCCGAAACGAACTCGTGAACAGAGTGAAGCAGGAACTTCTGTAAATGAAACAGAAGATGAACCTGGATAGAGCAAAAGAGCTCAAAAGGAACCAGAAGCTGAACCTCGACGAAGCACGAGAGCTCGAAAGGAAAAGACTTTTGGTCAAGAGTTCATAACGACTTTTCTCTTGGAGAATGAGCCTAGAACTTTCAAAGAAGCCATGTCTACACCTGATGCACCTTCATGGAATGAAGCAGTTAAAAGCGAAATCGACTCCATTATGCAAAACCATATATGGGAGTTAGTTGATTTGCCACAAGGGTGTAAAACACTTGGGTGCAAATGGATTTTCAAAACCAAATTGAAAACCGATGGCTCAATAGATAAGCACAAGGCGAGGCTTGTGGTGCAAGGATTCCGGCAAAAAGAGGGTCACGATTTCTTTGACACTTATTCTCCAGTTACGAGAATAACTTCAATCAGAATGCTAATAGCAATAGCAGCATTACGAAACCTCGAAATCCATCAAATGGATGTGAAAACTGCCTTTCTAAACGGAGAATTAGAAGAGGATATATACATGAAACAATCTGAGGGTTATGTGGTTCCCGGACAGGAACACAAAGTGTGCAGACTTGTGAAGTCTCTATATGGACTCAAACAAGCTCCAAAGCAGTGACATGAAAAATTTGACAATGTCATGATGTCAAATGAATGTGACAAATGCATCTACTTCAAAGACACACCAAATGGTTACATCTTGTTGTGTTTGTACGTAGATGACATGCTCATTATTGGAAGCAATAAGGACATGATCAACCGAACTAAGAACATGCTTAGTGGGAAGTTTGACATGAAAGATATGGGATTAGCAGATGTCATACTAGGGATTAAAATCACTAGACATTCTGAAGGAATTATCCTGTCTCAAGCTCATTATACTGAAAATGTACTTGAGAGATTCAAGAACTATTCAAGCGGGATTGCAAAGAGTCCCGTGGACCCTCATCTTCACTTGACTAAGAACTCGGGGGATGCAGTGTCACAATTGGAGTATGCACGTGTGATTGGAAGTCTCATGTACTTGACCAACTGCACAAGACCTGACTTGGCGCACTCAGTAAATGTACTAAGTCGCTACACAAGTAATCCAGGGCACAAACACTGGAAAGGGATAACTAGAGTATTGAACTACTTACGATATACTCAAAGTTATGGACTGCACTATGGTAAATACCCAGCAGTTTTGGAAGGCTACAGTGATGCAAACTGGATATCAGATTCCAGAAACTCAAAGTCCACAAGTGGATATGTATTTACACTTGGTGGTGCAGCAGTCTCATGGAAATCTTCCAAACAAACACTATTGGCCAGATCCACTATGGAGTCTGAGTTCATTGCTTTGGACAAAGCAGCAGAGGAAGCTGAATGGCTTCGAAATCTGTTGGAAGATATCCCGATGTGGGAAAAACCAGTGCCATCAGTAAGTGTACACTGTGATAGCCAATCGGCTATAGCTCGGGCACTGAGTCGCTTGTACAATGGTAAGTCTCGTCACATAAGAAGACGACATAAAACCATCAGACAACTACTCTCGCATGGTATAATCTCAATAGATTATATCAAGTCGGCTGACAACCTAACGGATCCATTTACTAAAGGTTTGTCACGAGATCAAGTTGTTAAATCATCAAGAAGAATGAGTTTAAAGCCTATGACTAAAGAGGATGCTTGATGGCTAACCCTACCTACCTGACTGGAGATCCCAAGAAGTAGGTTCAAAGGGAAAACTAAATCAAGTTGAATCACCATGAGCACTGAGAGATTTAAGTCTCCTTCCAGTTCCTAGGATGATGAACAGTGCTACCTGTATGAGTTAAGGTTAAGCTTGGCTTTTAATGATTCCATAGCTTTGAAATAAAAGTGGGGTATGACAGGATACTCTTCATGGAAATCACCTTATGAGTGTGAAATGGGGCCGTTTCTAGGAGAATTAAGAAAGACTGAATTCTCCAAGTTCACTCATGAATAACTAGGGATGTTTAAGGCCAAAATGAACACAACAAGAGAACCTAGTTCTGTGAGAAGATGAAACTGTGTGATAGCTATTGTCTCGGTTTACATCAAAGCCCGGGTGGTTCAAGACATCAAGTTCACTACCTGGTCGAGTAAATCCGATAGCTACTCACTATGGGTGGTTCAAGGCTGAAAAATGCTACCAGCCCAGATGCAGTGATTTTTCGACTGTACTCTCAAAAGTTTTTTCTGTTTTAAAAAAAAAAAAAAACAACAACCAATGTTTAGAATCATTTCTATTCATGTGGGGGATTGTTGGAACTGAATTTTCCGGGCACTTTTCTGGTGGGCTCCGGTCACCGGTTGTGCCGGATTATGAGAGCGTTGGATTCGTCTCCGCGAGCTCTACAACGAAGTGTGCTCATACGATAAATTCAGATTCCGTTTGAATGAGAAATGAGGACTCAAAGGTGGTTGGTTGCAACACCCAAATGGAGTTTGAAGTGCAATTCTACATCCCACATCGGAAATGTGGGAGTAGAATTGAGTGGTTTATATACCACTATCACCCAAGCCAAGGTAAGAACTTGGTGACTATGGAGAGAAGAGCTTGACCACTCACGCGCGCCGTCCGTCCGTCCGATCCGGTCGGGGCCGGGGCTTGTGGAATGGGCAGCAGCTAAGCTTCTTTTTGGAAGCCAGCTGGGCCGTTTCGGGAATGGGCTTTGATTTGGGTTGCAGACCAAATCCTCCGCCATCAATACCTGAGATCTTCGCAATTACTCCGGAAGATCCGTAACGTCCACCGCCACTAATGCAGAAGATCTGCAACGGTCACAACGTGATCCTCCATGAATGCAGAAGATCTGCAACGGCTCCTCTTCCAAGCTTTATATAAGAGCGAGCGTCCTCTCATTCAGAAAACACACATCGAACACATCTATCCTCCTCCCTCCTCTCTGTTTTCCGAAAATCGAGTCTGAGAGTGCTCCACAGAAACGGTCTGTAGCCTTCGGTCCTTTGGTTGCGCAAGTCCGAAGTTGTTCAAGCAGTTGTATCCTGGGATTCAGAACGCCATCAACCGTCGCAATACGGGGCGTTTTCAGAATTAAGGAGAGAGATATCGTTCTCGACTCTGTTTCGTAATTCTGTTCGGTATAATTTTGTTTCGTTATTGTACGCTTTCTTATTGCAGTTTATATTTCGTATATGCGTTCCTACACGGTTCTCCACCGAATTCGATCTGGTCTAGGCAGAATTTGATCGAATCTCGACCGAATTAGGTTGGATCTGCATAGAACTCGACCGGATCTCGGTTGGTTTTAACAGACTTTTTTGATTATTTTTTTTGAAGGGAAGAGTGCAGATATTAAAGTTTGAAGATTTACAAGTCGTACTTCTTTTTCTAGGTTTTCAAATTCTTTCGTGTTCTTCCGTGAAATATAAGTATTTTAATCCTTTTTTATTTTGAAATTGTTTTGATCGGGGCTATTTTGCAGGGTTTTACTCGAGATTTCCTGATTAATTCTTACTAGATCTTAATTCGATTCTGATGGATCTCAATTTAGTTCTGTCATATGCCGATCTATTTCTGTTTGATCGCGATCGATTTGGTCGGATTTCGGCCAAAATCGATCGGATCTCCACCGAATTCGATCTGGTTTCGACAGAATTTGATCGAATCTCGGCAAAATTAGGTTGGATCTGGATAGAACTCGACCGGATCTCGGTGGGTTTCAACAAACTTATTTGAAGGGAAGAGTGCAAATATTAAAGATGGACATACTTCTTTTTCTAGGTTTTAAACTCTTTCGTGAAATATAAGTATTTTAATCCTTTTTTTATTTATAAATTGAGTTAAAACAGGGCTATTTTGCACTCACTCTTTTTTTTGGGTTTAGGGTTTTACTCGAATTTTTCTGATTAATTCTTATCAGATCTTGATTCGATTCTGACGGATCTCAATTCAGTTCTGTCGTATGCCGATCTATTCTTTTTTTATCGCGATCGATTTGGTCGAATCTCGGCCAAAATCAATCGGATCTCCGCCGAATTCGATCTGGTCTCGACAGAATTTGATCAAATTCTGGCCGAATTAGGTTAGATTTGGATAGAACTCGACCGGATCTCGGTGGGTTTCAGCAAGTTTTTTTTTTTTTTTTTTTGGAAGGGAATAATGTTGTTATTAAAGCTGGAAGATTTACAAGTCATTCTTCATTTTTTATAGGTTTTCAAACTCTTTCGCGTTCGTCCGTGAAATATAAGTATTTTAATCCTTTTTTGTTTTGAAATTGAGTTGAAACGGGGATATTTCGCACTCACTCGATTTTCTTTTTGTGGATTTAAAGTTTTCACTAAGATTACCTCATGAATTCTACAAGATCTCAATTCAGTTGTTTCGGATCTAGATGTGGCTCAATTGGATCTTGGTCGGTTTCAACAAGCTTTTATTTTTTCAAGGGGGGTGAGTGCAGTTGTTGAAACATCAAGATTTTCATTTTGATTATTATTTTTCGATTTTATAATCATGTACGTTTCCTAGTTTTTTCACTTTTGAAATAGTATAAAAAATTTTCGAATCTCATATTCAGTTTTGTCGGATCTCGAATCACTTCTGCCAGATCTCGATTCAATTCTTCCGGATCTCGATTTGGTTCTACCGGATCTAGAACTCCTCTCGAATTTCCGATCTAACTCTATCTGACCACGATTTGATTCTGTCGAATCTTGTCCAATTTGGACGGACCTCAGCAGATTTCATTCTGGTCTCCATAGAACTCGATTGTATCTCGTCCGAATTTGGTCTAGTCTCGATAGAATTCAGTCGGACCTGGGTCAAATTGGTCGAGTCTCGAAAGAATTCCATTGGATCTCGACTGGTTTCAATCTACAAGTATTCTTGATTTTTTTGGAAAGGAAAAGTCTATTTGCTGAAGCTTGAGTATTTTGAAGTCACACTTCTATTTTCTAGTTATCATGAACTTGTTTCAGTTTAAAATTATCAGTTAAAAGAAATTTGAGTGCAGTGCATTGAAGTATATATATATATTTTCTAGTTTTGCAGTTTGAATTTTGAAATATCAAATGTTGTTGAAGAGAAATTTGAATTTGTATTTAAAATCTCTTTGGTGAGAGTGAAATTTGTAAAAAGAAGTATGTTTTGGAGATTGATGTAATGGATGATTGACAATTTGAATGAAATGAGGGTTATGAAACGAGATGCCTATAAAAGTTTTGCAATTTGAGAACATTGCATTTCTAGTTTTTACAGTTTTGAAATATTAGAGGTTGTGTGGAAGAAATTAAACACTTGTGTTATTATTGTAAAAGTTTATTTGCTGTTGAGTAGTTATAAACTTAGGTGTCTTTTATATGGGTCATTTAATTGTACATTAGTATTTAGTACTAAAGCAAATGTATCTAGTCACCACACTTTATCTCTTCTTCTAAGCGGGTAGTTAGGTTCAGTTATAAATTGGACTGAAACACACTTCATTTTGTAACTGTCTTGAGTATATTTTTCCAGCTTGTATGTAATACTGCTTTTGAGAGGATTCAGAAATGCTTGACATATGTAAGTTTACTGTCTTGACATATGAATGAGTGAAATTCTAATGTATAATGTTTCATTGTTCAATTTTAATGTATAATGTTTGGATGACATATAATGTTTCATTGTTCAATTTTGCATTGTTCAATTCTAATGTATAATGTTTGGATGACATATAATGTATAATGTTTGAATGAGTGAAATTCTAATGTATAATGTTTCATTGTTCAATTCTAATGCTTGACATATGAATGAGTGAAATTCTAATGTATAATGTTTGGATGACATATAATGTTTCATTGTTCAATTTTGCATTGAACATACACTTATCACAACTTGTTACTCTATTCACTTGTATGATTCACCTCGCTATAATTTGTTTGTAAAATTTACTGTGGGCGTATGTTTTAAGTGGTATAACAAAAACTGATATTAACATTTAACACTAGTGAAGAGTACTTAGTTGGGATTTGCCCTGAAGGTTGCAGTGATCTATTTTCTACACCTTGTATTTGCTATTATTATAATTAGTTGATGCTAGATTAGATTAATGGTAAAGTGATGAACTACAATTTGTTGGTATACAGAATTGAATTCGATTTTTTCCTTTTCTAATCTTAAAAAGTTCAATTATTGCTTAATTTTAGTACGTTCAATTATTTACTTATTTTTGTATCTTGAAACTGTGTAGACTGTAGAGGATAGTGTGAATTTGCTTATACAGATATTTGATTTATCAGTTACGAATTTCTGTAAATGTTTGCTTTGGGTACACAGTTATGAATCTGGGACCTCTTTATTTTAATTTCAGTTGATCACATGTGTTTCATTCAATGTTACTACATAATTTTACACTTGCCAGGATATACATTAAACCTTTTGAATATGTTTGAAGAATTTTGTAAGTTTGGTAGTGTAATTATCTGGCTAAATTACGTTATTGGTCCGTAAATGTTACACTATTTTCCTTATTGCCATTGCTACCTAAACTTAGGTCAATGTGGTGCTTTACTGCTTTTTTCTATCAATAGTCAATATCCAATGTGGTGCTTTTATTGAGTAAGAATCAATAGTGCATCAGTTCGAAATGTTGGAGGTCAAAATTTGTGGTCAAATGGATATGTTATTCATACGTTTTTATCTCTTACGAAATGATTGTGTTTATCTGGTTACCAAATATGAGGCCCAAAATCTGTGTGGGCTTGGAGTTTGGGCTAGTTCCAGGTTCCCATTATTTTTTAGGCCCAAAATGTGTGAATTATTAAATCCAGCTGATCTAGATTTCAATATAAGTTTTTTTGATATAAACCTTGCTTATTCCGTTAAGGTTGGTTTTGATTGCCTTGATCTTTGTGGCATCTAAAGCTAGTTAAAATTCAGAAATTTGAACATTTTATCCTTATTTTCTATTATTCACAACTTTGTGATTATATTGAATTGTTGGACCGACTTTGTACTTTTAAATTATTGCTCTCTTGGAATGTACTATGACATACAACTACCTTTACAAAGTTTTGATTTTTTAGATCCTGTTGAAACGGGGCCATTTTGCGCTCACTCGTTTTTGTTTGGGTTTAGGGTTTACTCGAAATTGCCTGATTAATTCTTGTCGGATCTTGATTCGATTCTGTCGGATCTCAATTTAGTTTTGTCGTATGCCGATCTATTCTTGTCATATGCCGATCTATTTCTGTTTGATCGCGATCGATTTGGTCGGATCTCGGCCAAAATCGATCGGATCTCCACCGAATTCGATCTGGTCTAGGTAGAATTTGATCGAATGTCGGCCGAAATAGGTTGGATCTGGATAGAACACGACCGGATCTCGATTGGTTTTAACAGGCTTGTTTGATTTTTTTTTTTAAAGGGAAGAGTGCAATGCTGGAAGATTTACAAGTCATACTTGTTTTTGTTATAAGTTTTCTAACTCTTTCGTGTTCCTTTGTGAAATATAATAATTTTAATCCTTTTTTTTTTTTTTTGAGATTGTGTTTGCGCTCACTCGATTTTTTTAGGGTTAGGGTTTTACTCGAAATTGCCTGATTAATTCTTATCGGATTTTGATTCGATTCTGTCGGATCTCAATTTAGTTTGTCATATGCCGATCTATTTCTGTTTGATCGCGATCGATTTGGTTGGATCTCGGCCAAATTCGGCCGGATCTCGGCCAAAATCGATCGGATCTCCACCGAATTCGATCTTGTCTAGGCAGAATTTGATCGAATCTCGGCCGAATTAGGTTGAATATAGAAGTCGACCGGATCCGGTGGGTTTCAACTGCCTTTTTTGATTATTTTTTTTTGAAGGGAAGAGTACAGTTATTAAAGTTGGAAGATTTACAAATCATACTTGTTTTTTTTCTACGTTTTCAAGCTCTTCTTCCGTGAAATATAAGTATTTTAGTCCTTTTTTATTTTGAAATTGAGTTGAACTATTTCGCACTCACTCGATTTTTTGGTGGTTTTATAGTTTTCACTAAGATTACCTCATGAATTCTCCTAGATATCAATTCAGTTGCTTCGGATCTCCATGTGACTCAATTGGATCTTGGTCGGTTTCAACAGACTTTTATTTACAAGTCATTTTGATAATTATTTTCGATTTTATAATCAGTTGAATGTACTGCATTGAAATATATACGTTTCCTAGTTTTTTGACATCAGATTTTTTCGGATCTCGAATCATTTTGCCGGATCTCGATTCAATTCTTTCGGATCTCGATTTGATTCTACCGGATCTATATCTACTTATGTCGAATTTTTGATCTAACTTTATCTGACCACGATCTGATTCTGTCAAATCTTATCCAATTTGGACGGATCTCAGCAGATTTCAGTCTGGTCTCCATAGAACTCGATTGGATCTCGTCCGAATTTGGTCTAGTCTTGATAGAATTCAGTCGGACCTGGGTCAAATTGGTCGGGTCGCGAAAGAATTCCATCGGATCTCGACTGATTTCAATCTACAAGTACTTTTGATTTTTTGGGAAGGATGCGTCTAGTTACTGAAGCTTGAATATTTTGAAGTCACTTCTATTTTCTAGTTATTTTGAACTTCTTTCAGTTTTAAATTATCAGTCAAAAGAAATTTGAATGCAGTGCATTGAAGTATATATATTTTCTAGTTTTTCAGTTTGAAATATCAGATGTTGAAAAGAAATTTGAATTTGTATTTAAAATCTCTTTGGTGAGAGTTTGTAAAAAGAAATATGTTCTGGAGATTGATGTAAGATGAGTGACAGTTTAAATGAAATGAGGTTATGAAACGAGATGCCTATAAAAGTTTTGCAATTTGAGAACATTGCATTTCTAGTTTTTACAGTTTTGAAATATTAGAGGTTGTGTGGAAGAAATTAAACACTTGTGTTATTATTGTAAAAGTTTATTTGCTGTTGAGTAGTTATAAACTTAGGTGTCTTTTATATGGGTCATTTAATTGTACATTAGTATTTAGTACTAAAGCAAATGTATCTAGTCACCACACTTTATCTCTTCTTCTAAGCGGGTAGTTAGGTTCAGTTATAAATTGGACTGAAACACACTTCATTTTATAACTGTCTTGAGTATATTTTTCCAGTTTGTATGTAATACTGTTTTTGAGAGGATTCAGAAATGCTTGACATATGTAAGTTGCTGTTTTCAAGGGATTGAGAAATTCTTGACATATGAATGAGTGAAATTCTAATGTATTGTATAATGTTTGGATAACATATAATGTTTCATTGTTCAATTTTGCATTGAACATACACTTATCACAACTTGTTACTCTATTCACTTGTATGATTCAGCTATAATTTGTTTCTAAAATTTACTGTGGGTGTATGTTTCAAGTGGTATAACAGCAACTGATATTAACACTAGTGAAGAGTACTTAGTTATTTGCCCTGAAGGTTGCAGTGATTTATTTTCTACACCATTTGCTATTATGTTTTTTCTAATCGTAATATAAATCCTAAAAAAGGAAAGGTGAATCCATTTATAAAAAAAATATTCTAAAAAGTTAATATTTAATCAAAAATTTCTGCATATGAAATCTTAATTTATGTCTTTAGGACATAAGTTAGAAAAATTGTTGCTATTATTTTATTTTGTTGATGCTAGATTAGATTAATGGTAAAGTGATGAACTACTATTTGTTGGTACACAGAATTGAATTCGAATTTTTCTTACAAAGTTCAATTATTGTTTGATTTTAGTACTTTCAATTATTTACTTATTTTTTTTAGCTTGAAACTGTGTAGACTGTAGAGGATAGTGTGAATTTGCTTATACAGATATTTGATTTATCAGTTATGAATTTCTGTAAATGCTTGCTTTGGATACACAGTTATGAATCTGGGACCTCTTTATTTTAATTTTAGTTGATCACATTAAGACCTTTTGAATATCTTTGAAGAATTTTATAAGTTTGGTAGTGTAATTATCTGGCTAAATTACGTTATTGGTCCGTAAATGTTACACTATTTTCCTTATTGCCATAATGCCATTGGTACGTACCAAAACTTAACCCAATTGGTGCTTTTGTTGAGTAAGAGTCAATAGTGCATTAGTTCGAAATGTTGGAGGTCAAAATTTGTGTTCAAATCGATATGGCATCCATCAATTATTCATAGGTTTTTCTCTTACGAAATGTTTGTGTTTGTCTGGTTACCCAAATATGAGGCCCAAAATATGTATGGGCTTGGAGTTTGGGCTAGTTTCAGGTTCCCTTTGTTTTTAAGGCCCAAAATTTGTGAATTATTAAATCCAGCTGATCCGTAATTCAGTTTTTAATTCTGCACTAGATTTATATAAGTCTTGGTATAAACCTTGCTTGTTCCGTTACATGAGGTAGGTTTTGATTGCTTTGGCTTGTTCTTTGTTGTATAATAGTGCAAGGTGGAATCTAAAGCTTTTTTTTTTTTTGAAAGCCAAATCTAAAGCTAGTTAAAATTCAGAAAATTGAACATTTTATCCATATTTTCTATTATCCACAACTCTGTAATTATATTGAATTGTTGGACCGACTTTCCTTTTAAATTATTGCTCTCTTGGAATGTACTATGACATACAACTACCTTTAAAATGTCTTCCCACAAATTGATTGTGAATGTTCTCATTGGGGTATGAATGAGTGAGATTGTAATGTATCATATATTATAAGTCCACCTCAGAGCACTATTAGATTATGTTTTTTTGTTAATTATTTGGACATCATAGGTTATCACTTGTATGAGTTAGCTCTTATTTGTTATTTTAGTGTCTTTAACGTTTTAGCTATTTATCATGGGAATTTAGAATTTAGAATTTAGAATGTTTGATCTGTATTCGTTGTTTATATGTTTTAAGTTTTTATCTTAACCTAGGATAGCTCATATATTGTGTGCTCAAGAGCTAGCAGATGCTACTGTAGTATACTTGTATGAAGTGTAGTTTATGTACTTGTGCTTTGTACCTATGTATTATCCCAACTCAAAGTAGTCTATCAAAGTATTACTCTTTTTTTATTTATTAGGAAAGAAATTTGATGTACCAAACACACCTGGTAGATCGAGAGACTAAACAATACTCGATAGATATCATGAAAAACAAACAACAAAATTAATTAAAAGACATGAAACTTTGAACATAGAGAAATGATAGAGAATGACACGAACACGTGTAGCACTAAAGTCAACAAAGGCGTTGTATCGCCAGGAGCAGGATCACACAACCATAATTGTAATTCCATCCGGAACAAAATCTCAAACCAAATAATCCGAACTCAGCTTCATACAATAAATAAAAGTGTCTAAAATGATAAATTTTATTGATATGATGTTGGTTGGCTAGAATAAAAGATAAGTGTTATTTGTTTGGTTTTTTTAAAAAAAAGATAAAATATAATCATAACTAATAAATCCTTTGATAAAGACTAACTATAGATCAAAATATATCAAATCAGCATTAAGTATACTATATATAATCAATTAATTAATTTTTAAAAAATAATTAAGATTAATATAGATAAAAGAATAAACTATTAAAAAATGTGAAGAAGATAAAATCTAATCTTGATCAAGGAAAGAGAAAAAAACATGCGTATTTAGTAAATATGTTAATTTAGTGGTATGATTTGAAAGTAGTTAAGCAATTTGTTAGTAAAAATGTTTTAATAAATTATAGGTATTATAAAAAGACGGTAGATTTATTTTGTTTTTAATGGTTATGATAAATCGTATCAAATTTAACTTCTCTAAAAACAATAAATCCAATCTAATAAATTTGTTTAATTATATAAAGTTTAATATATAATTAAATCAAATTTATTCTTGTAATTTTCTTTAAAAGGCTCAATGATGTGGTCTCGTAGGATTTAGACCTCTCATTTAGTATATATAATATATATAGATAGATATTAAAAAAATTGATGTATATATAAATAATTTTATTTGATTTTTCGTACGACTTTTTACAAAGAAGTATAACTAAAGATGTTGGGACCTTCAATTTTTATTTAGATAAATGTTGCTTGATAAATAAAATTTTAATTAGTTGTATAAATAACAAATTAAATAATAGCTTAATTTATATTATTTTCAATTAATACATTATTATACGATTGGATTTAAATGTTATGGGTTGTTAAGAAAATTTGTTAATATATATTTTATAAATTAGTTTTTAAGTTAGTTAAATTATTGATGCTTAAAAGTAACGAATTTAAAAATTAAATAACTTTGTTTAGATCTTGGAAAGATTTGAAAAGATATTAGATTTTAAATTAATAAATTTACAAATTAATTACCAAATGACATATAAGATTTGGTAAGATATTAAATTTTAAATTAAATTAAAAATAAAATTAATTACAAAATAACACATAGAATTTATAGAATCAGAACCATTTTAACAATTTGAAATTTAATAGCTTGTGTGATAGAAGTCTCCTAATCAAAGGTTTGTTCAGAGAGTCTGAAATATACAAAGCATATTTTGTACAAGTGAATCACTTGTTCACACACACCTTGTCACACAAAAAATCAAATATAACCAGGAGCCTTATTAATTGCATAAACGCCAAAAAAATGAAAAGGATAAATGAATACATATTGGAAGTGATAAAAAAATGAGTGTAAGGCTGGTCATCCATAGGCTAAACAGCTGAACATGATCGTCCATGGATTGGATTATATATTAACCTGGTTTATTTTCAGAGATTTAGTAAAAATCGCTTGTAAATAAATTGTAACCAAAATATGAGTTCAATTGTTAAAGATAACCATCAACCAAAGATCCTGGTTTTCTCATTTCACCGATTCCCTTTCCAATTGAAGCCACCGACTAAGTACAAACTCCTGCAATCTCCAACGAATGACAAAATGGGCCTTCATGGGCCTGGGATACTTCGGCCCAGTATTCCAACTATGGACCAATCCAATTTATAAGAATATATTTTCACGTTTCTCCCTAAAAAGGTGTAAATCCATTATACCATCAGAGTTCAGATCGAAGGCTCAAAGAAGCAAAAAATATGGTGGTTAATATTGGAGCAATTTAACCTACTCAATTCTATTAGTTTCTTGCTCTTTTTTGCTCTCTATACATATAAACACAAAAATAATAATGCTCGTGTAAATTATATATGTTTGTACTGGTTTTGACCTTAATTTTTTTTTTTTTATGGAATGTAGTTATTGTGTATATGACTGCTAGCGATATATACACTATAATACTACGTTGGCTTTTGATAAATAAAAGTTTCTCACTTCATTGTATATACTTCAGACAAAAATAACATAATCATATACAGTTTTGACCTTTTGGCTTTTGACTTTTTGAAAAAACATATAGTATAAAATTAAGTGAGTTAGTGGTTGACATGGTAGATAAATTCAATGGTTGACCAGTAAAAAAAAGTTGATTACAAAGTTGATCACCACTAAGCATTACTGCAGCCTGCTAATATATGCACATCAATAATCACATTAAGTTTTTTTTAAAAAAAAAATACGAAGAGATAACTAAACATCAAATTAAACAATACGTACAATATTATATATCAATCAACTCACTAGGTCAACTCCTTTGTATCTAATCCTTTTCGTTAGATAATATTCAACATCGTAAATAATGAAGTTTTTTTTTAAAAATATATAAGAAAAAACAAATACTAGATGGCGTGTGGAATGAACCGAAGACTCGAATGAATCAAATTTAGCAGGGGTTTCCGACAAATGCTTTATAATATGTTAAATTTTTAATTAAGTTTTTATTTATTTATTTATTTATTATGTATATATAAAATGATAAATAATAAAAAAAAAATACATTGGTTTGATGGTATTTATCTTAAAATTTGTGTGAAAAAAATTAAAGGTCATGAGTTTAATTTTTCAATCATTTTTCCAAACCCTTCTTTTTTCTACTTTCGTTAAAAAATTGGGTCTTAATTGTCTTTAAACATGTTTATTTCTCTTTTATTTATTTTTTATTTTTCCTTTCATTTTTAATTATTAACAAAAAAATTAAAAATAATTTAAATAATTTTTCAAAACGCTAAAAAATAGAATATATATTACATGAATTAATCAAATTTTAAAAAATAAATCTCATATTTTTTAGTAGTTTTAAAATATTAATACAAACGTCATTAAAAATATATTACATGTGCTTCGATCGGTATGCAGTCCAAGATATGTGATGCGATGAAAAACCTAACATAATAGCGTCCGAAACGTGTTACGTTGGGGATACTTCTTGTGTAATCAACTCACGAAAAGATATATCAAAATTTCGTATGAAATAGAAATCCTTCTTACTCACATTAGGACGAACCTAAGCTGGCTTGAAGATGTGGAGACTTCACAATGCTTTCCAGAAGGAAACAACGTGGCAGGTCAAATCGTTGAAATTGGCTACTTAATTACCACCTAATGGTAAGAAATAAGATAACCGGTTCTTATTCGAACGTTTTTTCTAGTGTGTGTCTAATTAACACATTTTAAAAAGCTCATTTTTAGTAATAATATTTTTAATCACTAGTTTCATTTTTTGTAAAGGGTTTATTCATTATTCATTATGAAATATTTTGTAGATAATTTTTTAATTTAACTTGTTAAAGTGTGTTCATGGACAGAAACTAAAAAAACCGTAGAAAGAAATGTATAGTATATGACTCTAGTTTATATATTTAGTTGAAATTAGGGTTGGAGTTGAATATGGATTTATCAATTTGATTGTTTTAGAAATTGAGTTGGGTGTTTGACATTACGAACTAAAATGGATGAAAAGTTAAATTTGACGCTTAAAAGTTTAGGGGGGCGTCACATTGAAAAATTAGGCAAAATTAATTAAAAATTATCTACTATAAATTTTTTAAGCTAGATTAACATTTTCTATCAACTACTCATCAAGTAAGACTTCGTTTGACAAAGCTTTTATGAGATTAACGAAGCTTTATTATATTTTTAATCTACTTGAAGAGTGTTTGCTAAAGAAATGTCAATCTAGCTTAATGAGTTTGTAATGTTAGATTAATGTAGCTTAATCTTAGAGGGTCAATATTGATCCCTAAACTTGTTGAAGATTAATAAGTTAAATTTTAATTTTCACACATATTAGCTTGTAATACCGAATACTATTTATATATATTCTTTAATTAATTATACTAACAAATTCAACTACAGCTCCAAGTAATTATTCAACTCCAGCTCCTATTTTAATTGAATATACCGAATACAGCCCAAATAGAAAGAAGGTAAGCTTCGTTAATCTAAATAAAGAGTCTATATAAGTATATATGGTACCCTTTGTGAAATTTGTTAGGTATAGTCATTATAAAGCACTACTCTTGTTAAATAAAAAAGATAGCTTTAATATAAACTTTGGAATAGTATGGAAAAGAAACAATCATGCAATAAAAAAGTAGTTTGGTAAAGGGTAACACTCAACTCCATTAATATTCAAGTTGTTTGTACACAAATATCTCATGGTAGAAGCAAAGGGGTAGAGTCTATTTGGGTTCATTAAGGGATAAGAAAGAAGAGGACCACACACACACCACATGGGTTATCAATACTCATGGGCCCTTCACCTTCTAGAAGCCTTTTTTTTTGAAAGCCCTTCTAGAAGACTTAAACTAACTACTTTCGATAAATTAATAAATTAAGCACTCTTGTAATTTTAAAATAAAGGAATTAAAGTAGGAAAAATAAAAAAGAGAGCACCTATGATGCTTGCTCACACTTCTGCCCCCTCTTTGCCGGCTTAGGCCCGCCTATTTCTCGGGGCCTATAAAAACTACTCCGTAATTTTTTTTTAGTGAAAAAAGTTTATAAACACAAACTATACTCAAGTTTCAAGCTAATTTAATTTTAAAACTAATAATCCATTTGTGCGGACCACACAGACCTGCCTATTGGACTCATTTGTAAAACTAATTGGACCAATTTTTAAAAATTTACTCACAATTTATTTTTAAATTGAAAAACTATAAATATTGTCCACCTGCTATATACTCCCTCCGACTATATATTGTTATTACTTTTATTCGACACTCAAGTTCAGTAATAGACAGTTTTGTATTATCTTAATATTGGTTTTTAACCTATATTTTTAGTAATTTTATGAGAATAATTATTTAAAAGAATGCCTAAATTATTTTAAAAATAAATAAAAATTCAAAAAAATAATATCCAAGAAATATTTTCAAAACATTGTTCTTAACCTGTACATAGATCAGGTTTAATAAAAGTTAATAATTTTGCTATATTGATTAATATAACAGGTCTGAATTTTTCATAATTTATATCATAAGTGTACTAGTATTGTTTTGCCAATAAAAAACATAAATAATCCAATTAAAAATAAACTTTCGTTATCACAAAACGGCAAAACGGCCGCAGCTCCTCTTATATATAAAGGCGCCCCTCTCCCTCCAAATTCTGTTGTAATCAAATTTAGCCCCAAATCTAAACCCCAATTCCAATGTTCCAAACCCTAGCCATTCCTTTCCCTACTCAATCCCTCTCCTTCGCCGTCACCGCCTCGCCGAATCCCACCTCTCTTCACTTTCCCCGCCGCGCATCCTCCGTCCGGTGCAGAGCCGCCACCGTCGAGGACTTCTCTCGATGTCTGGTGGTGTCCCGGAACCCGACGCCGGCGAGCCTCTACGAGGTGCTGAGGGTTAAGCAGAACGCCTCGCCGGCGGATATCAAGAAGGCGTACCGAAGGTTGGCCAAGATCTACCACCCCGACGCCGCCGATAGCTCGCCGGACGGCCGTGATTTTATCCAGATCCATAACGCGTACGAGACGCTCTCGGATTCCAGGACTAGATCCGTCTACGATCTCTCGATTGGGAGGATGGTGGCCAGATCGGCCGGCTCAACGTCGCCCTTTGCTTGCTATTCTTCTTCTTCTACTACTACAGTAGGTCGTCGTCCTGGGTTTTACCCGACCCGGAGATGGGAAAGTGACCAGTGTTGGTAGATTGTCTTTGACACGCCTCTTGTCTGATCCAATTTCATTTTGTTCTCTTTAGTTGCCTCCTCTGATTGTGGTGTTGCAGAGCTTGAATTTGTGAAGATAATTGACTAATTGAGTTCCGGTTGAAATATGGATGTGATTTGTATAGGGAAACGAATGCAAAAATATCAACAATGTTAACATATCCAACCACTGAAATGAGATACTATATTGTCCATTTCTCTTCTAGGATATTAATTAGACACATAATTATTTCACTTGGTTCTATATGGAGTTAATTTTCTCATATGCACGTATATATAAGATAAAACATACCACAACTTGGTATATCCAGTTCCTAAGTCATAATCCCATTAACTCTGCACGAAAACGCCCGGCCTCTATAAGGTTCACGGCAGTACTCATCAGGTGGTCCCGGGACCCACCCGAAAACCTCGTTGGTCATATCGAACCGCAAGATGGAGCCGTCACCCGTGATCCAGTGACAGCAGCCGTTCAAGGCGGCGGCAGCTTGGGGCATGAAATCCGAGTCTTTAGTAATACGAGGAAACTGGCCGGACCAGAAACCGAGTCCCAGGTACCGCGTCGTTGGCTGTACACGAACCCTACAGACCTCTAATGACGTCACCACCATTGAAAATGCCAAGGAAACCATAGCCTCTAACAGATGCTGTGCATAGCTTCTCCACGTAACCGGCAAAGGACTCGCACGGCTGTATTGGATAACAAAACTTAATCTGATCTTCCCGGTTGTATTGGACCAAATTATTTGATTTTGTTGCCATAATACGAAATTATCCATTCATAACCCTAAATTTGTAAAGATCCTACTTACTACTGGACTAATGATCGGTCATAAATTTGTCTTGTTTTAGATATAAGGAGTAGTTAATTGGAAGATTAGTTTATTGCAATGGCCTAAGGGCTATGGTAGATTTACTTCTAAATTCAGTGGAAGATTAGTTGCTAGTGTCAATTAAGTTTTACCAATGTATTCAAGAAAGTCTATCACTAGATAATTGCTCAGTCCATGGTGACCATCAAAGAAAATAAGATCTAGCATTATTTTTTTCTAACTCTTAGCATAATATAAGATCAAGCATGCCACAAACTTGCTAATAGCCACTGACAACGGAAGAATGGTAAACACAAACACAGTGCAACAATCATCCAACACTAATCATGATCCTAATGAACAGCTTGATAAACATCAAAACAAATCAAAATTCCGAGTTCTATACTGCAGTCATTTCTCAATTTTAACTTCATATACTGCAGAGAACACAACACAAGTACACAACGAAGCCCCAAGTATGGCATTCTTGCACTAACCACTAGCATCAGCCAAAATTGAACTCAACAACATTAAAAAACTTATCTGAGACTCGGCTTGATCAGAACCTCTCTGCAAGTCTAGCAGTGACTGATCTAAGCTTAGAGTAGACCTTCCCAGCAGGCGACCCCATAATGAGGCTGCAAAGCGAGTCTCTAGCAACCTTCATATTAGTAACAGCGCCGAGTATATGAATATACTGGTCTGCAATAACAATCCTCGTTCGTGTAGCGTTCTCAATGGCAAACTTCGTCTTCCCTCCTTTACCAGAAAGCCTTCCTATAGCACGGGACAAGTGCTCGCCTTGGAGTCTCTTGACGTCCTTGATTTCGAACGAGTCAATGTAGAAGTTGTCCATCCTGAGGAGGACCGAGGCGTCTTTGACCTCGAAACCGAACATGTAAGCCTTGACAAAGTCATGGCACTTCTGCAGGTGAGTGCCATCGGGAGTGTCGGCCCTGGTTTTGAGCTCGACGTTTCGTGTCCTGACGTTCATGCGGATGTCGATCTTCATCTCTTCAAAGACTGGAGTGTAGATCTCCATCCATGATTTCTTGAGAGGAGTGAAGCGGTGAGGAGGAACGGGGATCCTCATGAACTGGATTTTGCCATCAGAGATCTCGTGAGCCTTTAGAGGTGCAAACTTTGGCGCCTGGGGGAGAGAAGCAGATGGAGCCGCCTCAACTTCCATTGATTGAGTCTCTCCATTGGAGAGAGATTTCTTATCAGCCATCTATGTCCTGGTTTCGAGAAGCGATAGGATTAAATTAGAATCCAATTGAATACCACACGAAGAATTCATTAGCAACAGCAAAATCAACAAATAACGAATGCAAAAGCTATCAACACAACAGCACCATTTTTTTAACATTGTAAAAGGAATTGGGGCATTTATACCTCAGGTGAGATTCACCGCCACTGAGACTATGCAGTCACAGCAAGTTTCAATAATCCAGAATCACAAGTTAATTAATCATAATTGTGTCTTGCAATAGAACGTTTGAAACTTGAAATCACAACTAAACCCTATATTTCTAGCATGAATTTCAATGTGAAAGAACATCAAATTTCGAAATTTAAGGCGAAACAACAACATATCGCTCACGAAGGGAGTAGATAGAGAGGTAAAGAAGAATACCTAACCGCCGGTGAAGAACGCCGATAAATCACAGCGGAGTAGAATGTCTTGGAGCAGAGAGCGGCGGTTGAATGTTGAGAGCGGCGAAAGAGGCAGAAACGAGAGGCAGGGCAAGTTTTTATACTTGGGGTTAGGGCATGCTATTTGTATATTCGCGTTGGTATAGTTAAATAGGGAAAATTGCAAAAAACAGCCTATACTTTTTATCTTTTTCTCAAAATTCCAAGTTCCCAAATCCACCCCCTCTACTTTCACTTTATACTGAACTAGTCGTTCTCCCGAATGGGCCTAGCGTAATGGGCCTAGCGGCCCACTACGCTGTCACCGATGTAACAATGAACAATATTCCAACACTATCGCCCCTCCTCTATACACGTTTCGACCGCAATCAAGAGACTGATATTTTTGACTAATCAAGAGACTGATATTTTTGACTAATCTTCATATCCAATTAGTAGTGTAATGAATTACGAGGCTGTTCATAGGGTAGACAATCAAGAGACTGATATTTTTGACCAATCTTCATGTAAATCTCTATATATATACGTACGTGCTCAACTAATTAAACACATATATACAGCACTTCAAATTGATATTGCATAGATCAAAACCAAATTAAAATGAAGTCACTTAACATGTCGAAGCTGATCCCTTTGGTGATGTTCATATGTTTAATTTTCTTGACAGTTGAAGCAGCTGCCGCTCTTAATCCGCGTAGACTTCGTAAGTAATCATATCAACTTGCAAATTAATAAGAGCTTCATAGGTTATTAATTATAACTAATCAATTAGTTTTGTTTTCATGGTACAGTGCAGCAATCATATGGTACTACTCCGGGAACTGAGTATGGTACTACTCCGGGAACTGGGTATAGTACTACTCCGGGAACTGGGTATGGGAGTTACGGGCCACCGGGTTATCTTCCCTCCGCAAGAGAGAAGGCATCCAAGAAAACTTGATTATTATTTATTGCAACTTTATGAAATCAGAATACTTAAATGTATGGATATGATAATAAAACTACTAGCTCGATCGTACGTATGTGTGATGTAAACTTATTTACATGTATGGTTTTAATATATAAACTTAATCTAAATCTATGGGTTACTGGGATTCTGAGCCTGTTGATTCAGCTTGGTCATTCGATCGTTTTCCAGCAATCAATCCACCGGGTTATCCTCCCTCCACATATGGGTCCAGAAACCGCAACCGAGTTGCAATATGAACGATAGAAGATAAGAATCCCTAATCAATGGTGTCCCAAAATACGATTATTAATTGGGATTTAGGAGATTATAGGATTTGGAAGATTGTGAAAATGGTGGGTGGGTGGGCAAAGAAAAGAGGCCACCATATGGCTAAGCTGCTATCGAGAATGGTTGCAAATTGGCCAAACTGGGGGCCATATGGCGTTGAATTTCTAACTAGTGTTATAGGGTTAAACCCGTATCATGTACGGGTAATTACACAATACATATAATAATAATTCATAAGACACATAGATAATATCTTAATGTTTGATTTGAGGAAAGAATTTAAGACACATTAATTAAATTTGTCTTCACCATACTATAAAATCATTTTCATATAATTTAGAAAATGAATAAATAATGTCTGTGTATATATTTGTTTGCTTTCGTAAGATGCAGAATTTGAAGTGTTATATAAACTGATCGTGATTATTTGTAGAAATATAGTAAATCAGATATTGAGTGTAATTGTGTAAGTTATTCGAACTTTCATATAACTGGGTGTCAATCAGATATTGAATGTATATCTTATATTTGTAGAATTAGAGTCAATCAGATATTGAATGTAAGTTATATGAAAGTTGTCTAATCCTTATGTTTGCTTTCATATTGAATGTAAATAGAGTCACAAACATGTATATCATCTATATCAAATTAAGTATTCTTAAATTAGCTCTTTTGAATTCTAATCCGTGCATTGTGTATATCCTATATTTGTAGAAAGAAAAACATGGTCGAGATATTACGATGGAAGAGCTCATGACCACATGTTATTAGAATTCAAAAGAGCTAATTTAAGAATACTTAATTTGATATAGATGATATACATGTTCGTGACTCTATTTACATTCAATATGAAAGCAAAAATAAGGATTAGACAACTTTCATATAACTTACATTCAATATCTGATTGACTCTAATTCTACAAATATAGGATATACATTCAATATCTAATTGACACCCAGTTATATGAAAGTTCGAATAACTTACACAGTTACACTCAATATCTGATTTACTATATTTCTACAAATAGTCACGATCAGTTTATATAACACTTCAAATTCTGCATCTTATGAAAGCAAACAAACATATACACAGACATTATTTATCATTAATGCTAGCAATTCCAATATCAGAAAGTTAAAACTCCTAGCACTATGTACAATCAATATTACTTACAAACTCAAGGGCATACTCAGCAGTAGATTTAGAGCCACCCGCAAAGTTCGAAACTCCATCCTCACCCTCTGATGCTCTATTACGCTTATTAACCTCACATTGATGCTTGAACTTTTCACTTGCTGCCCAATCAATTAACATCTGAGCCCAATTTTCAGCGCTAACAAACTTTGGTTTCTTTCCATTATCCCTACAATCTTTAAAGGTATTCTGAATGTGTGCGCTGCACTTTGATCTCCAAATTCTCCTAATAAGCGGTCCATCACGATCATCCCAAAAATAATGATCCTGCCCAATCTCCTAATAAGCAAGGCTATTTCATACGTACTAGTATAGAAAATCAGCAGCTATGAATTTATGAATTGTACCTGAACTTCCTCCCACCAGTGTTCTTTAACATGTGGAGGAACTTGAGTAAATGTCCTCCATGGACCTTCGAAATAGGAATGGATGGCATTAAACATCACTTGATGAACCTCTGACTTGTTGTAAAACCTAGGGGAAAACAGATAGATTTAGAAGATAAATCATATCCTGAAATTTGATGAAAAGCATATAGGTATGTAAGTAGTATTACGTGTTTTTATATGGCCGAAGTTTTTTCCTGTTGCGTGCATCTCGTTCCACTTCCACAACGTTATTTGGGGCATCCCCACCCAGAACCTGATTGATATCTTGAGCATCTTCATCTTCTTGCATAAGCTCTTCCTCCTCGTTTTCATTATCATTGTTGTTGCCAAGAAGTGATCCAACTTGTCGAGATCCCATACCAGGAAGTTAATTCAAAAACCTAAGAAGAGAGGAGAACATAACTAAGAGAGGAGAACAGAACGAAGAGAAGATAGAAATTAGAGAAGAAACTGATAGAACGTGTTAATTAGGGGGAGAAGATCGTGGTAAATAAGTAGTCGATATATTTAAGATTTTCCACAAATAAAAGATATTACTGTTATTCAAGATTTCCCCAAAAGAGCTAAATAAATTAATTAGCAGCATTCCAGCAGAGAACGGGAAGGAAAAAAGAAAAAAAAAATCCTTATTCTGGGGCAAAAGAGACTTTGGAAGTATTATTTTGAACAAAAAATCAATAAAAGTAAAAGAACAAGGCAAAAGAGACTTTGGAAGAAATCATACTTAATTAAGTGAAGGAGAAGCAGCAGCAATCCACTTGACTAAAAGGTACATATATGCAAGGGTTAAACTATAAATATGTGCATAATAATCTCATTTAACTTGAACAAATCGGTTTTTCCTTAATGTATAACTTTCTCTGCTATTAAGGTTATAACCATGACAACATCAGTAAAGCTCTTTTGACAAAAAAAACATCAGTAAGGCTGTTAAGTTGGCCACAATATTTACAAATTACAACACTTAATAGAAATATAAATTAAACTATGTTGAAAATTTAACGTAAAGATATAAGAATTATACAACGATATGAAAATGAGGACTTATTAATTGATTAATATGTAGTATTTGTATATAATCGTGAATCAAAAACTTTTTATATTATATAGAAGATTATATATTATTGATATAATTGTTAATATATGAAATTGTCACTTTAGTATTTTTCGGATTTGAGAAATTGTTTAAATTTTGGGCTAAATAAATAAGGCAAGAAATGAAAAAAAAAACAGTTCATTTTAAAAGTTAGCATTCAATGACCTAGAATGCTAACTTTTAAATATATAATATAGATGGTTGTTTTTCATGCTTAATAGAATTATAAATTGAACTATGTTCAAAATTTAACGTGGAGATATAAGAGTTATACAACGATATGAAAATGAAGACTTTTCAATTGATTAATATGTAGTAATTGTATATAATTGTGAATCAAAAACTTTTTATATTATATAGAAGATTATAGATTATCAATGTAATTGTTAATATATGAAATTGTCACTTTAGTACTTTTTGGATTTGAGAAATTGTTTAAATTTTGGGCAAAATAAATAAGGCATGAAATGGAAAAAAAAAACCAGTTCATCTTTAAAAGTTAGCATTCAATGACCTAAAATGCTAACTTTTAAATATATAATATAGATGGTTGTTTTTAATGCTTAATAGAAATATAAATTGAACTATGTTGAAAATTTAACGTGAAGATATAAGAGTTATACAACGATATGAAAATGAGGACTTATTAATTGATTAATATGTAGTAATTGTATATAATTGGGAATCAAAAACTTTGTATATTATATAGAAGATTATATATTATTGATATAATTGTTAATATATGAAATTGTCACTTTAGTACTTTTCGGATTTGAGAAATTGTTTAAATTTTGGGCTAAATAAATAAGGCAAGAAATGAAAAAAAAAACAATTCAAATTTAAAAGTTAGCATTCAATGACCTAGAATGCTAACTTTTAAATATATATAGATGGTTGTGTTTCATGCTTAATAGAAATATAAATTGAACTATGTTGAAAATTTAACGTGAAGATATAAGAGTTATACAACGATATAAAAATGAAGACTTTTCAATTGATTAATTTGTAGTAAATGTATATAATTGTTAATCAAAAACTTTTTATATTATATAGAAGATTATAGATTATCAATATAATTGTTAATATATGAAATTATCACTTTAGTATTTTTTGGATTTGAGAAATTGTTTAAATTTTAGGCTAAATAAATAAGGCATGAAATAAAAAAAAAATATCATCTTTAAAAATTAACATTAAATGACCTAGAATGCTAACTTTTAAATATATAGATTATACAAATCGAATTGGAAAAGCTAGACTAGTCGACACGTAAATTCGTTCTCATACATTAATATGATTAATATAATCTACAAAGTATTCGTAATTTATTTATATTCGAATCAATTCAAACACGCTAAAGTTTGTACGACATTTCTAATTTATGTTTACAATTTTATTTTTAGAAACATTGTGTTCAATATTATGTATTTAGAAATTTTAATTTTTTGACAGATTTAACTATTTTATTTTAGGGTAATTAAGCGTTTTTATAAAATAAATTCTTAACTTATGTCAAAATGGAGTAGGTTAAATATAGAAAGAAATTAAACATTTCCTTTAACGTTGCTAAATTCAATTTAGATTTCTGAATACTACCGATTATGTTTTTTAATTGAGGGTTAAAGATGTGATTTAAAATTTAGGTATACATCTACTATATATCTACCAAAGTAGAATACCTACTACGTCTAGTAGCGTCCTCAAAATGAACCAAAATTTTCTGCTGTCACGTGGCATCATGGTATTGAATTTGTCACGTGTCAAACTCTCATTTTTTCCGTTGGTTTTTCAAAAATCAAATAAAATATTTGCCCATATTAACCTGATATGCATACAATATGAATATTTTGTGTAATCTATACTTTTCAAAAACGTAGCAAACAATGATCTCGACCATATATTTTTTTGTACGTAATCTACTATATATCTACTGAAGTAGAATACCTACTACGCCACGTAGCGCCCACAAAATGAACCAAAATTTTCTCCTACCACGTGGCATCACGGTATTGAATTTACCACGTGTCAAACTCTCATTTTTTCCGTTAGTTTTTCGAAAATAAAATAAAATAAAATTTCTGCCCATATTAATCGGATATGCGTACAATAAGAATATTTTGTATTATGTATTGTTTCAAAAAACGTAGCAAACAATATTATCGGACATATATTTGTTATACTTAATCTACACTAGTGTAACGGCCGTGCATGATACAAAGCTATCATAAAACATAATACATTCATCTCAGTAGCCTTGACACTTGCTCTACATTTGGCTTATATAGATGATAGTCCCCCTGCCAAAATTTCCAATCATAAAACATAATACATTCATCTCAGTAGTAGCATAATACTTCCTTGTAATATACTGTTGCTTGCGGATAAAAGAAACAATAGAGGATGATTGCACAAGAAATTCTTCAAAGCTAGACTTACACAGTCGGATATACTATGTCAATCATCCTCTGGTGAGTCCAGTTCTGAAAATGAAATCGAGCATCTTTGTTAACAGTAGATCCTCTTCTTCGTTGGCAACGGAACATGACCCATGGTCTTTCCATTAGAGTTCCACACTGCAGTATATTGCTTAGGAATAATCTCAATTCTCTTCTTATTTTCTTTTGGTCATATCATCTTCTCCTATTTATGTACATGTGTTTACGCTAATGCTGATATGGGGGAAACTTGATGGAAGTATTAAGCAGATATTGAGGACCTTTGGACATGATTCTCACTCCACCACACCACCACATACTTATCCAAGTTCCTTCCTGTTGCAGAGAAGGAAGGCAGCCGAGAACGCCATCCACATGAGGCGGGTAGATGATCAAGGCAATGAGGGGCTCGAACATGGCAGATGCAGCTGCAGCTGCAAGAGTAACAACGATCAAGGCAGTGCAGAACCAAATGCAGGGGAAGTGTTTGATATAATGCCTAAGAGAAAAGAAAACTCGACGGACTTGGTTTTTTTATCCTGACTAAATCTGTGTTTAGAACCCTGAAATATGGTGGTGATGGATAAATGCTTTTTTCTTTTTTCGGGTGTTGGTTTGTAATTTACGGTTGGCCATACCCAATTTAACCAGTGAACTGTACATAGAAATTCATATGTAGATCAATGAACAATGAAAAAGGCTAGAATTTTCAAGGGCTCTTGCAGTTTTTCAATTGATCTGATTCTATCTTCTTCTTTGTACTTTTTTGGTTGGTGCTATGTTTGTGTGGTGAGCTCCATGTAAATGACTTTCGACTGGTAGGGATAACATCTCCCTTTCGAAGGAGGACCAAAATTCATAATTGTGTTCCTTTGATAGGATATGTGTTGTTTTTAACTCTCTCTCACACTGCTTATACAATAAGACCATCAAAATTTCTATATTTTTACTTACCTGCATAAAAAGCAATATAACATATAGTTACTATATATGTCACTAAATTCAAAATCCATATATTTAATTATGTCACTGCGTTGAACAAAATTATGTCGCCGCATCTATTAGAATTTCTTATTTATTATTGTCTTTGCTCATGAGTTGTATTCAAAATCGCATACTGGAAAATTTATTTTTCGATTAAACTAAATTATGTAGCAGCTAACTTATTTATTAACTCATAGGATGCATTAACCCGTGCATGCCACGTGTATTACACTAGAAAAATGAAAATGGTGATAATGTATTTGTGATGCTCAACAAGTGCATTTTGTTAATTTCAGAATTTAAAAGGGTAAATGGAAGATTGGGGGAGAAATGGGAGAGTTGGACATAATAAATTTTAAATAGAAAATGTAAAATACACATTAATTATTGGAGATGTCAAATATCACATTCAAAATTGGTCAAGTGGCTTAATTTTAGGCATAGACATGACTTCTGCTTTAATGTATTAAGGAGATCATGTATATGATTATGCCAAGGTTGAGGCGTTAAGGTTTGACATTAATCCTAAAAATTAGTCATATCGAAAGGCAGTTGAGGTTTGCACATCACTTTTTATGCCTTGCACCATTTGGGCGTCACCTGGTGGCCAAAACTTGAATCTTTATACGCCACTTAGTGGTACATAAAAACCCAGTTCGTTTTTTTTTTTAATTTTAAAAAAATGAACTGGTCCGAATGGACCGATTTAACCTTTAAACGCTACGATGTAGCACTTAAAAAAGTAACCGTTGGATTCAAACGGTCACCTTTAAGCGCTAGAACATATCGCATAAAAAAGTTTGTGTTGAATTCAAACGGTCACCTTTATGTGTTACTATTTTTTGAATATATATATATATATATATATGGGAGCCTATATATATTTTGTCCTAAATTTATTTTATATTTAATCAATTAAAACCATTTATCATATATAAACGTTATGATACATACAATTATTATGTTAATCTTTTCATATTGATTTCACATCTATGCAAATTTACAAAGTTATATACTAATTATATAAAAAGATAATATGGTCTCATAAACTAATTTCCTAATAGTTTATAGAAAGCTCGTAATATTTATGCCTAGAAAATGAAGTCAAACAATATATCACGATCATAAGATCAACAAACATACCAATTATTATATCTAGGATAACAGTTTCAAGTAGGCTCCAAGAGAAGCCACCAGATATTAAGCCAAATGTCATAAGTCTATTGCCATTAAGGGCAAGCTATAGAAGATCAGAAACCAACAAAAAGGGAAATAGAAATGATAATTAAGGAAAAGATTCTTCATAGAATACTAGTAAAAAAAAAACTTCCCTACCTTTGTTGGAAATTAGATAGCACTTCTTTTATTTATTTTTATTGACCGGGTCCGGGTGTATTGTGTAACTTTTTTTCCTATACATTATGTACCATATATTAACTTCATTTGACTTACTTAATTGATTTATAAATAGGGAGTTTCTTCTTGAATCCTGGCTCATTTTCACTTTCAATTTCCCACCTTTCTCTCATTTCTTCATTGCTTCCACAGTTTCCACATACACCAGTAACAAAATCAAGTGTACCAGTACAACCATGAAGGTAACTAAGAAATAACCAAATATTTTCCTTCCCTTCTTATTTATTAACTCTTGTAAACCTCCGTATTAATTGTACTAATTGTTTAATTTTACAGCTAAAGATCGTGATTGAGATGGATTTGAGGTGCGAGAAACAAAAAAGAAAGGCAATCCGGATTGCTGTAGCCGCCACACCAGGTCGATCAATCCGTAACTAACCTCTTTCTTTTTTAAAAAAACTAAAAGAAACGTTTTCTCTTTGTTTTTATTCTAATTTGTTTAAATATTGCTTATTAATTTTATATGCAGGGTTACTTGAAATGTGGGCTGTGGAGGGAAGCAAGAGCAACCAGCTGGTGCTGGTGGGAGATGACCTTGACCCCGTCTGCCTCGTCAGCGCCCTTAGGAAGAAGGTGGGCCCCGCAAACATCGTCAAAGTCGAGGATGTCGGCGCTAAGAAGAAGAACAAGAACAATCATGGCTATGCCGCCATCTGTCCGAGGATGTCGTACCCTCAACCTCAACCTCAGGTGGTTATCTTGCCTGCATCAACTGAGCCTTCATCTTGCATTGTGATGTAGTCTTTTTTAAGACTGTTTTATGATACAAAATAAGGTAATTATATTATTGTTTAAGGGTGTTTTATGTTTTATTTACAAGTTAAGGGAGAAACTTAATTGACTTTAATGTTTTATGTGTTAGCTAATTACATTTTAATCGTTTTAGTATATGTGTTGCCTACACTCCTACAAAATGATTCTAATTTAAACAAAGCTATGAACAATGATGATCGTGAAAAAAAGGCAATGTTCAGTTTCATTGTTAAAAGGCTTGTTTTAGAGCAACTTTAATGGTGATATTTAAAGTATCTTAGGATATTTAAAAAATGAAATTAAAAGGTAATGTCAGATTTTTTTAGTAAATCAAAACAAATTTCAGAAGAGAGTATCAAGCAGATGATACTGATTGTAGATGCTCTTAGAATCTATGTACAAATCAAAGAAAGAAAGAAAGCTACTGTTATATGTAATGATTAAACTAATAAATCAGATTCTGAAAGAGGAATGGTTGAAAACTTCTTCTGTAACGCCACGTTGGAATTAGGTGGAGTCTGTGATATGTGGGATTTTAGAGATACATACTTAAAATGGGCCAGCAAGTTTCTATTGGCTTATGTAGACCGTTCTTCTTAATGGGCCTTGCCCATCAACAGCCCATCTTTGCGATACAACTTTTGGAGACAAATGTGGGAATACAATATTTTTTTTCCCTTTACAACAATGACAGATTCATCTTACCACAAAGATAAATGGAAATATCTTATACTATAATAAGCATATAGACATATAGACTATATAGTTGATATTGGCTTTAATTTTGTAAGTTTTTTCTCAACATTTTTTTTTTGGAAATAATGTTTTGTGTATGTACTTTTGTTAGGGATATTATAAGGGAAA